>OY804551.1:3189490-3626652 GCA_963680865.1 Spergularia marina | reverse complement strand
TGACTACGAAAAGGTGGAGCAAACATGTCGGGCTGAGAGCTCGCCCTCGCCCGTGCAGACGCAGTGATAGTGGCACGTTTTCTTCCTTTTATTTCTTGTAATCTACCATCATACTTCTCATGCTCCGGATCTTGACTTAAGGATCTTTTTAATCTATCACCTCTACCTCTACCTCTACCTCTTGAACCATCACCTTTTCCTTCTTATAAGCCAGACATCTACATTAAAAGAACAAGAAATAAATCAAATAATGACATCATATAGTAATTCGATGGGAAATTGATTTCCTATTACAAGCTAAATTGATATCTTGTTATAAGCTAAATTAGATGAGAGACATGCCTGAGTTGTACACCTTAATTAAGACATTAAGAATCTAAAGATGTCAAACACACAACAATCACTACTACATATATGAACAAATGCAACACTGAAAATGCAACAACTTTCCAAGAACAAAAACGAGCAGACATTCAAGATCAGAAACAAAGTAAATGTATGTAAAACTCATGGCGTCAGACAAATCCTAGTGAGTCTAGAAACATATATAATTTGAGAGAACAGGAGGTTATGAAACGGTTGGTACACAATCTAATAAGTACAGTATGCCAAACCAGTAAAGATACAGTACTGATCAAATCTTGCGTATAAATGATTTGATTCTAGCTTTGGTAACCAGTAAAAAAAGAAGAAAAGAATACACTGACCAAATCATAATTAGCAAAAGACTGATAATTTTGTATACTTTGCTAGGTTACTACTTGGGTACTTGAAAATCAAATTAAGAGGAAAATAAGAGCATTTTATATGATAAATAGATGAGAATACCTTTATTATCACTATGTAATCAAAGAAACAAAGAATAAATTGAATCTTTGCTATGTTGCATTTCTCTGTTCCTCTGCCCCTTTTCTCTTCTTTTACGGAGTATTTTTGGTGGAGAAGTGGTTGTTACAGAAGTACTTTGCGAGTAGAGGCCTTATACTATATCAAACACGCTAAACGCAAGATTGACACTATACCTTATACTATACAGTATGCCAAATCAGTAAAGGTTGACAGTATAGAACCTTATCAATCAGTTTTTATCCCGTTGGTAGTAGAGCACATGAACCCCAATTTCACGCTTAATTTCCACGCTCCGAATAGGGGAAGATACAGAGAATTACAGAGAATTACATCATTGCCAATCATAGAATTACAGCAGAAGCATAATCACTTGGTACTACTCTTCAAACTAAAAACATAAACCCCAATTTCAATCCAAACCAAAAACATGAACCCCAATTTCAATCCAAACTAAAAACATGAACCCCAATTTCACGCTTAATTTCCATTCAAACTACCCCAATACAAACAAAGGGCATGAACCCCAATTTCAATTCAAACTAAACTATAAATTTCAAGTAAACTCAAAATTGCAAAAAAAAAAAAAAAAAAAAAAAAAAAAAAGTATAATACCGAATATGGCGATAGGCGACGGCTGGTGGTGGTACGGCGTGGGATTCCGGAGGCGACAAATACGGAGTCGAGGATTGTCGGCAAAGGTGAACGTCGATTGTCGGGGAAGGAGAACGTCGGTACTACTCTTCAAACTAAAAACATAAACCTCAATTTCAATCCGATCCAAAAACATGAACCCCAATTTCAATCCAAACTAAAAACATAAACCCCAATTTCACGCTTAATTTCCATTCAAACTACCCCAATACAAACAAAGGGCATGAACCCCAATTTCAATTCAAACTAAACTATAAATTTCAAGTAAACTCAAAATTGCAAAAAAAAAAAAAAAAAAAAAAAAAAGAGAGTATAATACCGAATATGGGGATAGGCGACGGCTGGTGGTGGTGCGGCGTGGGATTCTGGAGGCGACAAATTCGGAGTCGAGGATTGTCGGCAAAGGTGAACGTCGATTGTCGGGGAAGGAGAAGGTTGAACGTCGATTGTCGGGGAAGGGGAAGGTGAACCCCAATGTCAATCTATCTTAAAAATGTAAAGTTTGGGGTTTTCGGGGGAAGGGTGAAAATGTAAAATGTAATTATTGTTTTTGATAATTATTAATTTAAATTATTGTTTTATGCTGCGTTTAGGCGGTTTTTTGCTGCGTTTAGCGTGTTCGTTTTTTTTTAGATCAGATAAAGAACGTTTAATCTGATTGAGCACTCCTCTCTTTATAAAAGAAGGAAGTGGGTACAATTTGTTACCCACATAAGCTGACTCTCTTATTTTATTAAGGCCTGCGTATGTGGACTTCTTAAAGCTTGCAAATGTGGGTTTCAGAAGCAATATATGTTGGACGACGATAGAGCGCCACCGGGTGGTACACAAAGTGAGTACCACCCACAATTAATTAATTAAAAATATTATATCTAAATTTATGTTTTAATTTAAATTTTAGTAACTATAAGGATATAATTGTCATCACACTTGGTGTTAATGGATTATGCAATTATTTTCCCCTCATTTCTGCCACTATATTTTATAATTTTTGGAAACAAAAATCTTCTTGTAACTTAAGTTTTGCCCATAAACGTAAGTACTCCGTAATTGATCACCCCTACGGTCTTAAGCTCTTGCCCGAATCAATCGCAAAGTCAAGTCTGAAAGCAGAAATTTGAAATGAAAATGAAAGGAACATACAAAATCAAATTAAAGGACTCAGAAACTAGGTGGAGAATAAATCTCATCAAAGCAAAACACAAGTCTTGATTTTGACGATGATCATGGACATGATATTAACTCAGCCATTGTTTCTCTTTTTGTGGTCTTAAGTCAGCCATTGTTAATCTACTCTTGACTCGAAACAATATTGTTCTATGCTTAGCTTGTACATGAATCTTTCTTACCCGACAATAATACGATCCTTCTGTGATCATAAACTCAACGCTTGAATGCCAGAAGAATCATTGAGAAATACAGTTATGCTCCTATAAGATTTTAACAAGGATGTAAGTTCCAATATACCCTTTCTTAATTAAATTAGTCTAATATTATGGAAAAGAAATAAAATAGGTAAAGTACAAAAATATCCCGGGTGATACTCAAATTAAGTACCACCGGGTGGCACAATATCATTTTCCATATAGGTTAGAGATTGGCATTAGTTTCAAGCGTTTTAGATATTTTATAATTTGTTCAGCGGGTACCCGTTTAGGGTTATTTAGCGGGTACCCGGTCCAAAACTTCAGGACCCGGATCCGGACCCGTTGCCAACGGGTCCTAAATTTTTGGACCCGTACCCGTACCCGTCCACAACGGGTCCGGTTCCAGACTCGCGGGTCCTAAACGGGTCCGGGTCCGGTTCCGGGTACCCGCTTTTTTTGCTCATCCCTAATTGCACGGGTCGCTTAATAATGATTTCTATTGGAGGTGTTTAAAACTGAAATTGATAGTTTATGTTTGGATATAGAGAATGTGTGATAAATCTCTAAAAAAGCAAAGATTGTTTTATATTAATCCGTCCATTTTTATTTATATATGATGTTTTCGTTTTGTCAAGATAGGGGTTTGACTTTCAATTTAACAAACAAATATTTCAAAATATTTATGAAACTTCTCACAGGGAGTAAGGTATGTAAAACATAAAAAGGTACATAGTTCTAAGTAGTTCAGGACACTTCTATTTCCCCTCCATGTATGATTGTATGGAGATCAGATCCTCTAACAACCCTGATCATGTTTATGACCCAGTGTTCTTATTCCATCTTGGCAATTAAGATAATTAGAACATCAAATATTAGGGGATTAGTCAACCGCTCCTTTCATATTGATTTGAACGCAATCTTGAAGTAATTATAGTCCACGCCTCCACGGAACTTATTATGTGTTGCGAAATGATGATGTAACCAATGACACGGGTCTCTTATAATTTCTCTTTATTAAATGTGATGAATGAAATGATAATTTATTGCGAGAAGAAAAAAAAGTCAGGTTCTTTAGCCTAACTAAATCTTATTCATACTTTTAAGAGATCGATCAGTATCACTAAAATACGTTCTCTTGTGGGGGTTCTTGAGACTTATATATGTGAATGTGTTTGACAGTGGAAGTCTTCAATATGTTTCCTCGGCTTGTTTGCTGGCAACAATGTAGCGCATGATACTCTACTATAATAAATTTCATGCACTAATTTCATGTTTTTTTGTTTCATATTTTTACCCTAGGCCTTGTATACTCATGCTTACTCTCATGCTGATTGAAATTTAGAATTACATAAAGGTCACTTCTACCATATTTTGATTGATTCAAACTTAATCACTTTTGCAAAGGATCATCAATAATAGTTCTTAATCCAATGTCCAATTTCTGGATCAACAATCTTGAAAACAAAAATAATCATGTCTTAATAAAAAATGTTGCGTGGGGTTGGAGTTCTTCTGTTAAGAGTGAATATGTCATGCATCATTATAAAGATGATTGATTGCTTTTTCATTCTACTATCGTGTGTATAAATGTATGTAGGAATGTATGGGCAATGGTAGCGCCGTAGTGTATAAATGTATGTAGGAATGCAGGATTGTGTCTATCTAATTGTATTATTAATGTTAATGTAAGAATCATTATGGATATGGGATTGTACTTAATATTATAAAATATTAATGTAAGAATCATTATGGACATACGATTGTATTTAATATTATAAAATTACTCAGACTCTCTAATAATGCTCGGTCGTTGTGAGAACTATAAAAAAGCCTCATTTAATAGTATAGAAGGACTAGTTTGAAACCCGTGCGTTGCACGGTGACATTAACAATATTTTATGTTATATAGGCACTTTTTATTACCCAAATCATTATAATTATTGTAGTTAAATAAAGTTTTTTTAAGATAATAACGAAATAAAGTTACCATTCATCTAGAACTACTGATTAATTCAGTTTTCAAAAATCTCCCACTATATACTTACATGACATTAATGTTCTAAGTTCTAACTAATTAATTAAAAAAAATTCATAAAACCATTTACTTTCATTAGTTACTTTAATCAACCTTTATCGTCTTACGTGTTTATTCCATAATAGTCATACCAGAAGTGAAAACTGACACCTGAAAACTGAAAACCGCTTTTTCAGGGTCTGTTTGGTATCGTTTTCTGTTTTCAGTTTTCAGTTTTTTTTTTTAAAACCAAAGTCCCGTTTTTTAAAACCAGAAAAAGTGGTTTTCAATTTTCAGTTGTCAGTTTTCATATTCTATATGACTATTATACAACCAAACAATTTAAAGTTAATTTTGTAACTTATTTAACTAAATTTTTTACGAAAAAAAACCAAAAACTGGAAATGGCAGTGATATCGAGTGGGCCCTAGTTTTAAAAAACGAGACTTTAGTTTTAAAGAAAACAGAAAAATTAAAACAGAAAATGACATCAAACAGACACTTAGTTGTTAGTGTGTGACCTTATTGTATTACAATACCCCATTTAAGATTACTAAAAAAGTTATTTTATAAAATACGATAAGTAGGGGGCAAAAGCCGCAACCTATACTCCCTAACTGAATGACTGGTCCGTTCGGTATCACTGCCGTTTTCAGTTTTTGTTTTTTTTTGTGTAAAATTAGTTAAATAAGTTGCAAAAATAAATTTTAGTTGTGTGTTTCTATAATAGACATACTGAATATGAAAACTGACAACTGAAAACTGAAAACCACTTTTTCTGGTTTTCAAAAACGGGACTTTGGTTTGAAAAAAAAAAAAAAACTGAAAACTGAAAACAGAAACGATACCAAACAGCCCCAGTTTTTGGCTTTAATTACCTCTTAGGTTTGCTAACCAATCTGCTGCTCTGTTAGCCTTTTGATAAACATGTTTAAGTTTTGCCTTGGCAATTCTCGTTCAGTCGACACTAGAGTGCGATAGCTCGAAACACAACAATTGGATCAGACTATAGGGTGAGAGAGCTGAGTAAGCATTTCCTATAGAATGTACTTTACTATTTGTTATGATGATCGATACTACTAAATTCGTTAAGGGCATAATCACACGCTCACATGTAATCGGTAGAAGGAAAGTAGACCAACTCACAACCTCGTTAAGTTTCATCGAAAACCAATGACAATAGTAGGAGGAACCCATCAACTTATTATAAACTGAGTTAAGGGTGTAAATGGGATCTGAACTTTGCTTTAGTTTTGAAATTGGGGACTGAAGTTTCAAAGGGGGGTAATTGGGGACTGGACTAACGGACGTCCAAATCCGTTTCTTTGCGTGGGTGGGGGGAGATGAGCTGGCAGTTATTCTGAGCAAACTCTGAGCAAACGCTGATAAAAAGGAACATTCTTGGATAAATAAAAACAAGGGTCTGAACTTTGCTTTACAACGTTCCAATTTTTCCCCCAAAAATAGCCGTTGGAGGCATAGCATTCATATATAAGAAAAACAGGGGAGGTGATTGAGGAACAGAGCAAAGCAATCTTCATTTTGCTCCCAAAAACTGATTGCACCAGATTCATCCCAAAAAAATCCTTAAAAATAAAGATCATGAATATGGGTGAGGTTCGGTGTTATTGCAATCGCAGAGCTAAACAATCGCTTTCAAAAACAATGCGCAACCCATTGAGAAGGTTCTATATATGTACAAGATACAAGAAGTCATTTGGTTGTGAATTTTTTTGAGTGGATTGATCCACCACATGCGGAAGAAATCCACTCAGAAATTGTTTACATGATGAGAAGAATCCAGCTCCTCGAAGGTCATCCATTGAAGAGACTTATGCCGAGCTTTAAATCCGTAGTTTTTATTGTTTTGGTTGTAATTTACTTAATGTATTCTATGAATTGAAGTATTGTATGAAATGAATAAATAAATTAACTGTTGGTTTATTACACATGTGATCTAAACTTTCCTTTTCCAATTGCTGCAATTTTGTTTTGCACTCGTTCCTGATTCCGGAATGGATTACATTAGCACAGTTTCAAATACAATGTAAAATCGACTATTTCAACTAAAAAGTAATTTAGTTTACCTGTAATGTTTGGCTTGAGATTGAAGGTCTTCCTCTTATGTCCACGAATTTGTTGTTTGGAGTTGAACTAGAGCTTGTTTGGGACATGTTGACAGGAGGACCTTGAGAGACAGATTTCAAGGTTTGTTGCCCTTCAAAGTCGGTGTACACAGCAACATTTCTCTGATGTGGTTGCATCTGTTAATACAATTGTGTTAGAATAATTAGCACAGTATGAATATGAGACTGAAATGGTAGAATAAGTATTAGACTTACACTGGCAGGTCTAGAAAATCCATTGGAGTAGGTATAATTCCCATACCCCCTGTTGTGCATAGGTACAGGTTGTTTGGATCGAGTCTGTTTCTTGGTTGATCGACTTTTATTTCTTGTTGCAGTGTTGTTCTCAATAGTCATGGCCTTTTGAGCTGCTCTTTGGTTTTTCCTAGCAAGTGCCACTGCTTTCCTGTCATCAGAAGTTTGCTTCTTCTTAGCCTTGGCCATTTCCTTCTCCTTTTCAATTTCTGATTTTGCTGCAGCCTCTAATTTGCAGCCTTTCTTGTTGTGTCCAACCTCACCACAGTAATAGCATTTCATGGCTGAACCTTTCCTTGATTTTTTTCTTGTTTCCTCACCAACAGACGGTGTACGTTTAGTCTTAGGTCTGTTTTTCTTCACCTCTTTCATTTGTGGTGGTTTAATTTCAAGTTTCCCCGTCATCTCCCACTGTTTAGCACCTCGAATGTTTGGCAAAGTCAGCTCATATGCTTTCAGGTAGTACTCTTTCTTGTAGTAGTCGGCCAGGTAGTTCTCAGGCTCTTCTCTAAGGTGCCAAATAACAGCAACAGCATGCTCACAAGGAATGTCACTTAGTTGCCAGGAGTTACATGTGCATGTGTTAAACTCCAGATCAACCAAAAACCTCTCCTGATTAAACCCCTCTTTAACACCATAGGTGAATCTCCCATCCCACTTAACTGACCATGGCCTAGCAGCTAACTTGGCTTTCTCCAACAGTCTCTGAATCCTCGGGCATATATTCAGATCTGACTCTGCCATGAGGTCCCTTTTCTTATGGTGTCTCTCCATCACTGCCTCCCTAATGTCCTCAAGCATTGAGATGATAGGTTTATGCCTTGACCTTAGGATGTAAGCATTAAAAACTTCAGCTAGATTGTTGTCAACATTGTCACAGGAAGAAATTGTTGTAAAATATGCCCTAACCCATTTCTGAAAGTTCCTCTCCTACAAATCTTCAGCTGCCCCAATGCATATGGCTCCCAGCTTTTCCAGATTTTCATGGAATTGAACCTCAGTTGTGGATTTAGATATCCTCCAAAACCACCTCCTGTACTTATTATTCCCTCCAAAGACATCCCTAAAATTCATATACACATGCCTAGCACAACATCTCTTTTTAGCCATAGCAAAAACCTCATCAGTTGCTTTCAATAACCCTTTTTGTTGATCAGACATGATCACAAATCCAGCCCCATCAGTTGTGCCTAGATCAGAGGCCAGCAAATCAAGAAACCAGTACCAGGATTCATAATCCTCATGCTGTACTATTGCCCAAGCTATGGGATACATTTGGTTGTTCCCATCCTTACCAATAGCTACTAGTAATTGATCCCCATATGGACCTTTCAAAAAACACCCATCAACTGAGATAAAAGGCCTACAACCAGCTTTGAAACCCTATACACAAGCATGAAATGCAATGTACATACATTGGAACACACCACCATCCAATTTAAAAATAACTGTGTTATTGTTGTCTGCCTTCTTTATCTCATTAGCATATTCATTAAAGAGTTTATACTGCTCCTTATACTCACCTACAACTATTTCAACAGCTGTTTTCTTAGCCATATAAGCACAGTGCAAACTGATTTCCATACCACCTTCCACACTCACAATTTCTCTAATTTCCTCCAATTTCATGTAAGGGTTGATTTTGAACTTATTAGCAAATTTCTCAGCAACCCAATTATAATCAATTTGCCTAATAGTCCTCAATCTTCCATGTGAATGCTCAAGAATATAGGTTTTAACTCTAAGATAATCAAAGTTATCACTGTCAGTTGATGCCCAAAGCCACCAATTACAGCCCACTGTCCTACACTTAGCACCAATCTTCAGTCTATTGTTTTTAGTGTAAACAATATCCACTCCATTAGTCCCACAGTAATCCTTAATTGCCTTTTTCAGCTGCTCAGAAGTGTCCCATTTCTGATTAACATAAAAGACACAATCAGCTGGATTCACACCTCCTCCAAACACATGAGTTCTCTTTCTTTTAACTTTGTTTTTAAGTGGAGGAGGACAAATGTATCCAACTTTCTCTTCCTCACTGTCATCAACAGGGATATCCATATCAGAATGAGACTCATAGACAGTTTCACTATCAGCATTTAACCCATCCCTTTTCAACTCAAGCTCTAACCTAGCTAACTCTGCTTGTAACTCTTTGTTTGGAGTTTTATAGTTCTTGACATCAAGCCTTTCATCATCAGATGCATCACTGTCCTCTACATCAGATGCATCTGACCCTCCTCCATCTGACCCATCCTCAATCTCAAAACAAGACTCATTAACATGTTGTTCACTTTCACTAACGTACACAGTCAAAGGCATATCATCATCACTATCTACATCAACAACAGAAATAGCATGCTCATGCTCATGTTCAGTGAAAATTCTGATATCTTGACCCATATTTAAAAGAAACAACAAAGCTTCATAACTACTATCATCAGACAACAATCTAAGACCATTAGGTAAACCTTGTTTAGGATCTTCATAATGTATCTTAATGATATCATCACCATCTAATGTACCAATAATCTGCTTTAAGTATACAACATCAATGTCATATGGGAGGTTGTCAAATGGAACACACTGACCTCCTACATATTCAAACTTTGGAGATACTTTCCAATATCCGCCATGATGCAGCCATATGGATGGATTTAAGTTTAACATCGATTAATCTGAATCATAAACAATGAAAAAGCTTTAATGTAATGAAAATATCGAACTTGGCAATAAACATTGATACACAAAGTTGATTCACTTAAGTAAACATCGATAACATAGTTGATTCATTACATATGATAAAAACGAAAAAAAAACAAAGGAAAATCAAGGTCCAAACCACACATCAAATTTAATTAATCAAACTACATATCAATCGACCATAATCAAACATAAAAGAATGAAATAACAGAGCAACCCTAATTTAAACGACGCAACATTCAACCAAATCACGCAGACCCTAATTCCCAAAATTTAAAAATTAAGATCTAACAAAAAAAAATGCAAATACATAGATCAACACATAACAAACATATATAGATCAACATGCACCCAGAAATTCAAGTTCATCAATTATGACATCAAAAAATTACTGTTTCTTTGCGAAAAAAAATCAAATATTACGCAAAAAAAAATAAAGGTGAAGTTGAATTATACTTACTTGAGTGATAATCGCAGATTCGAGATGATTTTTTTTATATGATTAGAGATTTTTTTTTTTTGTGCAGAAAATGGGAGGTGAAAGTATGAAGAAAATGGGGGGAGAAACTGTTATATTTTTTGGGGAAGATGATGGTTTTTGCGCCAAAATCACATACCCCCTGCAGCATAACAGTAAAAGGCGTGCATGAAAGGACAGCCGCCGAAATTCCTTCCATTGCATTTAATGCAACTGCCAGCTCATCTCCCCTCACCCACGCAAAGAAACGGATTTGGACGTCCGTTAGTCCAGTCCCCAATTACCCCCCTTTGAAACTTCAGTCCCCAATTTCAAAACTAAAACAAAGTTCAGACCCCATTTACACCCTTAACTCTTATAAACTAGTCAATCCAACTCCTCTATTTTGTGACCGTGTGATATTTCCTACAACTTACACGTGAGCCGTAATTTTTTCTCCAACAAATACCATATAAGTTGCCTATAATATCTAAAATCTAAATTACACACGGGCTCGACCTTACTCGCAATTAGAGAAGAGAGTCCACTGTCAGCCAATAGAGTTTTATCTCACAAGTACAGTAATTGATAATAAACACGGAGTAGAATAACTCGCTAATTTATATGCAATATCTTCTCTTTTTCCAATACAAGCATGTAACATTTATACTCCGTATTTTAATGAACATATTTCAACATCATACTCCGTATTTTTATATGATACTAGTTTTTGGACCGCGCACGTTGCGCACGGTCCCCCAACATGAGGCGTTAGTAGGCGATATTCGGCAGGCATTATTTTTTTACGAAGCCATACATAGGCGACATTAGGCGATGCCCGACAAATATCGTTAATTTGCGAAGCCATCGAAAACTTGGCATGCACATATACATAATTGGGATTCCCGGTTGTAATCTATTGGCGATCACACAGAATGTTCATATGCTCGAATATATAGTGTGATTCATATGCCCGAACACACTGAATGTTCATACGCTCGAATATAGTCGCCCATATAGTTAGAAAACTACAAAACATATCGTAAAGACAATAATGACAACAATCATAAGCGCACAGAAACCATTAAGCTATTTGGGATTCGAACCCAAAACTATGTGCCCGATTGCACATTGCTCTTCCATTGAGCATTTAATAGCCTATAAGCTTTCTTTCCTTTATCAAAAATAAAATAAAATAAAAATAAAAATAAATTTAATAGCCTATAAAGAAGATTGGTCGAATAAGCAACCGACTTCCTCAGAACTACAAAATAAGTTAGAAGGGGATGTGAAGACAAAGGGCAGTTAGTCACAGCCAGGACCTGGGCTTGAACAAAGAGTAATGTAAGCAATGAACCAGCAAATGTATACCCTCTTCCATCTTGGCCGCACTTAACTTGAAAGGAGTACCCTTGTCTCCACTTCAATCAAGCATAGCATACCGCAATGGCGCAATGTCTGCACATAATGACGTGCCAGAAAAATAACCAAGAGCAGATTAACCAAGTTCCTCAATTAACACTGATTAACCAAATCTTTAACAATAAAATGCCACCACCAGACTACAAATAAGAGCAGAACCCGCGTTTTGATGGATATACATCTAGAATCATGATGAGGAAAGCTAACATGGCTCGACATGGACCACACATTTCAACTGAATACAAATAAAGAAACCCTAACATATTATTGAGGCCAATTTGCACGGATACACCACATAAGCCAATAGGCTGATAGGGGCAAAACTATATGGCCCGATATCCCTCAAAGATCGAGATAGTGGGCCCACACAAACAAAAAAAGATTTTCAATTAAACAAAATATAGTTCAGAATTGCAATCAAAAAGTCTACTTCAAATTTATCAAATGTTGAATGCAAGGACAGAGCATGCACCAATTATTGATCAAATTTGGTTAATAGTCACGTAAAGAAGCCGAATTAATATAAAGGTACCGTATGTAAACCACTGTATGACAACCTCGAATTTCAAGCCATGCAATTCCAGAATTGTAGATAAAGCATGTAACGAGAATCCAGGCCTCAATGTCCCATGTGATACATCTATGACCCGAATAATTGTGCGAAACTTAAGGTATCAGAGGTATAGAAGGTTATGGACAATAAGGGTATAATAAACTGTTTAAGTTGCAGCTACAATCAGTTTCCAAAATAAAGTTCAAAATCATAGTTGAAGGTCCAATTTAGTGTTCAAGACTTGATTGAACTGTGACTTGCTCCTTCCCAACAAAGGCAAGTGTAACAAAGTTGGAGGAAAATTTTGCACAAAAATATTCTAAGCTACAGCCAGTCTCCACCATCAAGTAAAAAGGAAAATAACATATATAACGAAATGTGATTATATTCTCAGTTGTCTGGCAAGCATTTTTCAGCAGTGCAATTTGATTTTACGCAGAGTAGAACCCAATACTAAGAAATTCAAAATTGCAAACAAATCAGCACAAAAACAAACCGATACATGAGCTACAAGTTTATGAGCTCTACAAAAATCTACGGGTGCAGTATATATAGTCATTATATGGGCCTTAGGAAGTATTAGCTCAAAAGCGTTCTCCTATCCTCTTAAAACAATTCAGATAACTAAGCAAGCTAGTCCTCCTTAGAGAGCTAATTTCAGAAAACTATCAGCTTGAGGTCAAATCTATTTTTCAGTATCTAATTTAAAAACAAATGTTCCATCGTCTTTCCCTCCAAACAAATTAACATCTCAAAAGGTAAGAATTCTCTTTTCCTTTTAGCAATAATCCACCTTCTTGGCAAATGATTCCTAAACTAATGCAGCCATTTCAAAACACCGGCGTAAGCTAAGTGACAGCTCCATATCACATAACCATAGACTACATGACCCTTCAAATGAAAAACACGGCAAACAGTAACCAATGACCTAAAAGACACAATTCCAACATACAAATACAGGTGGCTCAAGAAATTTTTGCTACACCCTCACAGGCCCAAGAAGTCGAAAAACTCAAGCAGAAAAAGTGCAAGAAATTATTTGAAAAACAAAAGACAAAAGAAGAAAGTTAAGAGACTGACCTTACATGTTGCTTCCTCTCTCCCTCTCACCAAGTTAACCTCGGAACAGAACAGCATCCCCAAAAACTTATAATTAAACAAAAACAAAAAATGAGAATCTCTAACTCCGACAAGACTCCGATTAGGCTGTGATCAATAGCATCTCAAGATGAACGAAATAAAGTGAAATAAAAATGAGCACTCTGGATGCGATAGTACCTTAATGCAAAAAAAACTAATGAACGAAAATCAACAAAATGAAACAAAAATCAGAAAATAAACCAATAATATGAACAGAAATCCTAATCATATAAAGAACAATAATATTGGATTTTAAGGGAAAAGTACCATGCGCTTTGATTATCCTGTCAAAAATCCTCCTCCCTCTAAACACACAAAGAGTAGATCAATCAGATTGATTGAGAGATTTAATCATCATCTAACCAAACATGAAGAATTACAGAGTTCTAAAAATTGAACAAAATGAACGCAAAATCATTGCTTAGAATGCTTACCTTGATGATCAAATCACTTGCACGAGTGTAATCTGAGGGAGAGAAAAAAACATCCATAAAAATCACAAATTAGAAATGGAAAGAAACAAACCCTAATCTAAGGATCAAAAAATCGCCCCAAAAAAAAAAAAAAAAAACTGAGATGTGGCTGAAGCCTACTTGGGATTGATCTCCTAGGACGGTAAATAATTTTAATGATAAATGGAAACTTTGACTTGAAATAGCTTAATAATTAACATCCAAAATGAGTCCGTTTTTTCATAGAAACTCATAGTTCTTATCGCTAAACTGTTATCTAATGAGATTCATGTGGCAAACAAAAAGGTTGTTATATGAAAGGAGAAGAAGTAACAACCTGTAAACCTTGAACAATCTTTGTGAGATGCTTTGTGTACTCCTCAACCGCAACATGCCACTCATTGGTCCTCCGAGGCAAAGCAGTGTAAATTGTATTTCGTCGGCCTAGACACCATAACTACTGCTACCTATTTTGAGAAACCCCTTCGAAGTTCCATATAAACTAAAGTGAAAAAAATACAATATTCACCAAAGCATATCTGTTAAAGTAAGAAAATAATAAACCAAAACATTTTTATGAAGCTTTTACTTCCATTCATTGTTACAAACTTCCAATTAGAACTGACACAATTCAGAGGGCCGCCTGGCCTTAGATATACATCACGCACCCGACAGTACAATCAGCTTATCAACAGATAGTGACCTACGATCCCTCCCCCCAAAAAAATTATCTGCATAATGCTGAACCTAACTCCTTTGAGACATATCCTCTAACAGTACAACCATCAGTCATGCAGCTTTTGCCAAATTCATTTAAGGGGGAAAAACAGGTGTTCTATGTGGCAGAAATAAATGAAACCATACCTGGCAAGCTTGGACAACCGTTAAAGACTGCCACGCCGAAAAGATAAAAAAAAAGATGGCAACCAAAAATGCTATAGCACCAGCATGATGAGTACCACATGGTTTAGCCATGCTCCAAAAGAAGACGGGGCCATTGGATCAGTGAGAACTCCTGAATTGCATAGTAATCAATCAGACCATTAGCCAACAACCAGAGTAAATAATTAAGCAAATAACCTCACCCCATCTCCCAGCCTCAAAAGTAGGAAAAGAAGTTAAAGCCTGGATACTAAAGAGCAATAGCAACATACTTGTAAGAATAACCAAAACAAGTAATTAGCATAGCAGCAACTTCCAGCACAAGAAACATGAAAAAGTTCCATTTGTTCCTCTGTATCAAGAAAGCAGATTATCAGTACAACTTTGTCAACTAAAATAAGGTGTAACAAAAGATTTAGAAATAAAATAACCATAAATATTTCATCACAAGAAGACAGATAAACTAACGCAAACATCTAGAATATTCCAAGTGGCAAGCAATGCTGAGAACTCTTCTAAACAATGAGTTTTCCATTTCATAAGCAACTCTGCCATATGATCAGGTTTCATATTAGTAGTCTCAAGAACTCGTTAAAGGCAATATATAAGGTGGGCTACAGGAAGCCCTTTCTCTCTTTTTTCTTTCTTTTACTGGAACCAGATGCTCTGGTAGACAGTAGCTCTTGGTGGGCTACATCAAAATTTATGACTAACACAGCCTATTCGTTGTTACTTTCCAATTAAAACTACAAATAACATCTACCCTGGCACCCCCAAGTCTTTTATGGCAAGAAAATCATTTAGACGAGCAAGCAAGAGTCACCGATTTTATTTTATTAGACAATGGGAGTCACCAACATTCACATAAAACCAAAAGAAGTGAAGCTTCAAGCATACCTTTTAACTTCGTAGGCAGCAAAAGGTCAATGTCATGTAGGAAAATAACATATATTTGTCTTTTCCCAAAAATAAGAAAAAAGAAAAACATGTGCAGAAGATAAATTAGTACACTACATTGATTAAGTAAACAAACCTTGAGAAAACATTGTCGTGTATCCACTTCCTCTCTTCAAGGGATTGACAAAATATTGACTACAAGAAAAGTAAAGAAAGTGAGAGAAATAGAATAGAAGCTAATAGAAAGCAGACTAATTGAGCAATGTTACGAAGGGTATAGCAATCCACTGCTCTGTGCTCAACCAATCGATACAACTTCGCCTTCTTGGAGGCACCTATATGACCTCTTCCCAAGTGATACTGACAACAAAAATAACAAAAAAAAAAGGTCATCATCTACGAATGACAACTGCATGAACTAAGAGATACATATAAACTGACTCTCAATTTGGAGGAAGCACAGAAACTTCCAAGTATTTTAAAATAATCCTATCCCAGACCACAGGCACAAAGAACATCGGACAAAACCTATTTCAAAGACATCTCTTGACGTAAAAGATAGTAACAATCCATACGCGATGTTTGTTCACTGAAGTAAATGACCAAAGCCCAAACATTTGGTGGAATAAGGGAGCAACATACAACCACCCTATAAAGGTACATGACTACTTCTAACAATGTAGAACTCCCAACACCACCAGCACCGTGAACATCATAATAGGTGTTTCTATTTCTACAATCGTGGGGATAAGCCTTGTACATTTGACTTTATCGATTACTAACAGACGCAATGGAGCAAATACAGTCAGGAGCAAATAAACACGACCATTTAGTAAAATAAGAGAGCAACATTCAAGAACCATATAAAGGTAAATCCCTAATTCTAGCAATGTAGAAGTCCTAACGCCACTCGCACAGTGAATATCATAAAAGGTGTTTCCAGAATCATAATGATAAGGCTCGTACATTTGACTTCATCACCAGCCAATCACAGATGCAACGGAGGAAATATTGCCTGGTGATGATAACTTGAAAGTTGAAACGAAGCGTATCATAATTCTACATTTCTATTCAAACACAAAGGTTTAATGAATACATTTCATAACCAGCTTAAAACATCATCCACTCGATATTTGCGCAATTGAAACGAATTTTTTTTATCATTCACAGGACAATTCTTCCACATCAGATAAAAGCAAACCATCAAATATAAACAAATTAGCAAGAAACAATCTTGAAAGGCAAATAATTAGACCAGCATGCTGTAGAATCAACGAAAATTAAGAGCGCATACTAAACAAAATTAGAAGAAAAAAAAATCAGATTATTTTACCAGTTCAAACAAATAAATCACAAATTAAACAAAAAATAGAAGATTACAACATGAAAACTGAGTAAAATTAAAAAAGGAAAATTCATGAACTCTATAATCAAAACATCAGCAACCAAAATACCGAGAAATATGAACAAAAGAGGGGGGGAATCGAACCTTTTTAACCTGGGTGCGATTTAATCAAATGTTAGAAAAACAGAATTAATCAAATCCAAGAGCTTACTACTGCAAATAACGGATCACCTTTAATTGCCTAAAATCCACGACTCAAATTTGCAGAAAAAAGAGGTGAACAACCTAATTTTTGCAACCAAATTATCCAGAACTTGAAAACCAAACCTCGTAGCAAGAGAGAAATCCCTAACGGCGAAGTTTAACAGATGAACCAAAGTACTCGATGAGATACAAAATGAAATACATAATCTTCTACAGTAAGCTTGTACTAATACATAATCTTCCAAATTAAAGCATCAACCTTTACATAATCAAAGACTGAGTAATCACCTCAATAGAATGAGAAAGCATATGTTGCGTATAAAACTTGCACAACATTCATCACATGTGTTATTACCCTTTTGCCCCTCCATTTCTCTCACCTTCTCCATCTCCTCCTGCAAATCCAAATCCAACGAAAACCCATTATTTTAAACTCCTCACAAATTACATAAAACCCATAAATTTGCAACAAAAAATGCTGAAAAATGAAATCAAAAGGATGAAGAAAATATATACCGGGTGCTCAGAAAGGTGGGAAGTGATTCGGGTTTTCTTAGAAGATGGGTCGTTTTCTCTCTCCTCTCCTCCTTCCAATGATGTGTTTTTTTTTTTTTTTTTTTTTTGAGCTTGTGAGTGAAGCTTTGATTTGAACTGAAATTAGGGTTACTGTAGAATCAACAAAATGTAAAAGAACTAAGCAGCAAATTAACAAAATGAAACAAAAACCAGAAAATAATCAGATTGATTGAGAAATTTAATCATCAACTAATTAAGGAAACATGAATAATTACAAAGTTCTTAAAATTGAACAAAATAATCACAAAATCATTGATTAGAATGCTTACCTTGATGATCAAATCAGTGGGAATCTGCTGTAACAAACAAAAACACGATGAGATAAAAAATCATCAATCATCAAGCAATATCATACATGCCTTTGTCATCAAATGAATCAGACAAGGCCAATCGAAAATTCAAAAGATTCTTCGATTTACGAAAATAAACCCAAAACAATCCTAATATTGAAACCCAAAAGCAAACAACAAACAATCAAGCAATAATAGAGATTATAATCAAATTAAAATCCCAGAAATTGAACAAAATCAGCTAATTTACGAAAGCAGCACTTATGACTTACCTGGAGGATCACACTTGCGGGAGTAGGATCTGCAAAGGAGAAGTAAGAAGAAGGAGAAAACGTTTTAGGAGAGGCAAATCAAGGGGTGGGAGCAGCGGAGAGAAGAGGAGAGTGATGATGGGGAGCAGCGGAGAAAATGAGAGAAGCAAAGGATGCGAGTTAGTGATGGAGAGAGTGGCTACGTAGCATCGCCAATCAACGCGCCAGATTTCAGCACAACCAACGGGCCAGATTCGAGCTTCAAACGAGGCCAGCCCACAGCCGTCCGATTTGGCACTGTTCCAATGAACAGTTAACTTGCCTTATACATTTTTAGAAGGTGTATAGTATAGATGATGATGATCGATGAGAAAGAAATAAAAACAAGAGCATGAACACAGAACAAGTGAACAGAAACTTATCCTTCACCTTTTGGTTAACCCAAGAGAAAGAAAAAGCATCTGTCATCATCTATGCTGCCTGTACCTTTGTATCAGTCTCCATCAGTCCTTTTTTTTTTTTTTTTTTTTTTTTATAAAGGTAAGAAAGCCTAGGATGATCCCCGAATGTAAGACCACCCTAATTCATCCTTTCAGATGAGAGAGGAAAGAAAGTCCGAGGGACTCTCAAACCAACGTGTAAGAGAAAGACACGAATGCCCCAAGTTGGCCATAAAGTCTGCGACTTTATTGGCCTCACGAAAGCAGTGGTTAATCTCTACTTTATGAAAAGTTGACAAGTCCTCTAAAATATCTGCAATGAGATTAGAAATCTCCCACGGAACCTTCCAATTACGGCGAATAGAATTGATCACACAAAGATTGTCTCCCTCAATTATGATATTTTTTATGTTTAAGAAATTAGCTGCCTTTACACCTTCTTTTAGAGCCAAAGCTTCTGCAAAAAGAATACTCGTAGAATTACAAGCTTTGGCCCCAAGTAATAACGGGATTCCATTTGAATTTCTGATAACATATCCTAACGAAGATTTTCCATTGCTTAGATTAGAGCCATCAAAATTTAATTTAAAGAAGTCTGGAGGGGGTTTGTTCCAATAAATGTTCTCACTAAAGCTGTTATTTTTTCGAGAGGCGTGTTTTTCTATGCAATAATCTGGGTTATCAATATCCTGCTTTCTAAGGAACAACCAATCTTTTAGTGATAAATCCGTCAGACATTTAACTTTATCAACAGAAGGTGTTATATTCTTAAAAATCAAGCTATTTCTAACAAACCATACATTCCACCAAATAAAAAGAAGTTTTTGAAGTGAATTGTGGTTCATTGAATGTTTAAGACGATCTAGGCTGTGACTGAACGAGCGGCTAACGAGACTGTTAATATTATTTAGACTAGTATTATTAGTGTGAAAAATATGTAAATCCACGTCGAATTTATTTGCAACCTCCATTACGAACGGACAAGAAAAGAACAAATGGTATGCATCTTCTAAAAGATGATCACAAAGCACACATTGAGCTGGAACGGATACATGACTCCGCATTAGTCTGTCCCGAGTAGGAAGACCATCCATACAAGCTTTCCAAATAAAGTTTTTAACCTTATTTGGAACATCATACTTCCAAATCCAATAAAAACTGCATTTTGCCTCATTCCTGTCTAGAAGACCTTGTACTAGCCAAGTCGCTGATTTGGTCGAGAAAGAACCATTAGTAGATAGACCCCAAAATACTTGATCACTCATGTCATGAGAAGGAATATAAATACTACTAATCATGTTTATAATTTCTGTAGGGAGAACTTGTCTGAGACGTTGAACATCCCATTGATTTATAGTTGTAATAAATTGGCTTACACTAAGGGACGGTTGAATATCATTAATATTCAGAGCTACCTCAGAAAGAGGTTTCGAAATAACCCAATTGTCATACCAGAAATTTATATCTTTGCCATTGCCTACTTGCCAACGTAAGCCTTTTTTGAAAACGGTTCTAAGTGACATTAGTTTTTTCCATTGCCAAGAGCTACTAGTGGGAGGGGAATGATCAAATAATTTTGAACTTTTAAGATACTTTTTCTTAACAACATTCACCCAGATATTTTGCGGCTCTGTTAAGATTTTCCAAAGCAACTTAAGCTGCATTGCTTGATTGGCCGCTTCTGCTTTTCGGAGGCCCAAACCTCCCATACTTTTCGGGGCACAAATTTTATCCCAACCTATAAGATTAGGAGATTTATTACAACTATTTTTATTCCATAGGAAATCTCTATTGATCTTATCTAAATCTTTATGGATCGAACTCGGAATCAAGAAACTTTGCATTTGAAAAGTAGGCTTAGAAGCTAAATTAGCTTGAAGCAAAATCGCTCTTCCAGCTTGCGAGATAGAGTTAGCTTTCCATTTCGTTAACTGATTTCTTGATGAAGCAAAAGTGTCTTTGGTTACTCTAGTGTCTATTATAGGACAACCTAAATATTTTCCTAAAGAAGTAGCCTCTGCCATACCCAAAATACCATGAAAGATTTGTCTATCCACTCTTGACACATTTTTGGTGCATTGAAACGCTGATTTCGTATAATTGACTTGTTGTCCGGACATGTGACAAAATTTATCCAATATATTCCTGATTACCTGACAACTTGCCCTAGAAGCTTTACTAAAAATCATGGTATCATCAGCAAATGTCAGGAAGGGTATTCTATCAGAGTTTTGGCTAATTTTAACCCCTACTAGATGAGACTTTTCATCACTAGCAATCTGTAAATTTCTTGCTAGAAGTTCGGCACAGAGAATAAATAAATAAGGTGAAAGAGGATCTCCTTGTCTAATGCCTCGCGTCGGGTTAAATATGTCTTCTGGACAACCATTTACTAACACCGAAAATGATATTGTATTAACACAACTCATAATCCAGTTAATCCACTTAGAATGGAAACCAAATTGTCGCAAAGTTTCTTCAATATATCTCCATTCTAACCGGTCATAAGCTTTTTCCATGTCTAGTTTAATAGCCAACCACCCACCTTTTCCCCCTTTCTTTTTAAAGGAGCTGAAAACTTCATGTGCCATAAGGATATTATCTTGAATGATTCTATTAGGGGTAAAAGCCCCTTGAAAAGGATGAATAATTTTCCCTAGGATAATTTTAAAACGATTTGCTAGAACTTTCGAAATAATTTTGTAAATTGTAGAGCAAAGACTAATTGGTCGGAAATGATTAGCTGTTTCAGGGTTTTCTATTTTCGGAATGAGAGCTATAAAAGTATGATTGATTTCTCTAAGTAATTTTCCTGAATGAAAAAACGCAGAAACAGCTCTAACTACAGAGTTGCCAACAATATTCCAATATTTTTGGAAAAAAGCAGGAGGGTATCCGTCAGGACCAGGGGCTTTGTCGGCTGCCAATTGAAAAACAGCAGATTTAATTTCTTCACCGATAACCTCACTAATAAGAAAATGGTTATCCTCCTCCGAAACTTGATTTTTAATTGCAACAAAGTCTGAGTCATTAAAAGAACAGTTAGAATTACTCGAAAATCTCAACTTGAATTCTTTTGTGATAGCCGAACTTATTTGTAAGGGATCCGTAAATTGGACACCATCGGAGGAAGTAAACCTATGAATGGCATTCTTATTTCGTCTAATAGTGGCATGAACTTGAAAGTACTTAGTATTACTATCCCCTAAATTTGCTTTATTAATACGCGCTTTTTGGCTCCAATAGGAGTTATTATAATGAAGTAGACAATTCCTCTTTCTGAGCCATTTTTCTTGGGCGACTTCTAGTTCTATGTTATTACCATTTATGAGTAAAGCCTTTTGAATATTTTCTAATTTCGATTCTACAACAGAAAGTTGTTTAAAAATGTTGCCAAATTTGGTTTTGTTCCATTCTTTTGCTCTTGTCTTTAAAGTTTTACACTTTTTCACAAGTCCGTACATATGAGACCCATGAAATCTCTCATTCCATGATTTCCGAACAACTTGATCGAAATCTTTGCGTATTGTCCACATCATTTCGAAACGAAACGGAGGAGATTTACGTCTAACATTGGATGTAAACGAAATGGATATGGGACAATGATCAGAACTAGTAAATGGATGATGATAAAATTTAGAATCGGGGTAACACTTAACCAACTCGGAGAGGCCAAAGTTCTGTCTAAGATTTCAAAGGTATTATCGACACCTTTGCATTTTTTCCTCCAAGTAAAGTGATTACCCATAAATGGAAGATCAATTACATTAGTATTATATTTAAATTCCGCAAGCCTTAAGAACCTATTATTGCAAGGAGGAACACCTCCTTTTTTATCAGAAGCTTGCATGATTTCGTTTAAATCGCCCATTAACGAAAGGCATAGTAAGTGATTGGATATAAATTGTTAGCTCATCCCAAAATTCACGTTTTTGAGAGTCTCGTGCCGGAGCATATGCAAAAATAATTATAAAGTGCTTGTTTATAGTGAAATAATGAACTTTACAACTTATAAATCGAGTTGACTTAAACAAAGTGGTTAAAGAGAAAGTCACCGATGAGAATTGTTTCCAAAAAACCCAAATCCCACATGACATTCCCTGAGTAGGGATAAAATCGCAACAATTAAAGCCGCATCTACCAAGAAGATTGGATCTTGGAGGGAGTTGAGACTTTGTTTCACACAACGCTAATACGTTAATTTTATGATTTACACAAAAAAACGTAAGCTCTTCAATAAGATTCTTTCTACCCACACCTCGAACATTCCAAAAGCTTGTATTCATTTAACAAAAAATATGGTTTCGAAAGGGGTCTTGGCCCCTACGAGAGGCGAAAAGGGAGTGGCAAACAACACTCAAGCTGCCGATTTGGACAAACCAAACGTCATAACCATATCTACACACAAGTATTCCTAAGTAGCTTATCGCACTAGAAATAACTTTGCTCAAAGTAAAAACGCAACTTTTCAAATCAGAGCTAAAATGCCGTTTACTTCTAGAGCATGCGTTTCCTGTAGCTAAGTCATACGGTGCATAACATAATTTTGTAACTGCAATAGGACATCTCAAGAGAACCCATACTAGTGTGACATAACCAAAGTACTTAAAAAGCACAATCTCATAACAAGCCTGCTGGGGGCACATAAGAATAAAATTGTAAATCACCATTCTTTGGGTTTCTGTGGCCTGGAATGGAGTTTTTGGATATAAAAACTTACACACATACAAGCTCATAAAGAACGAGTTGAAGGGATAAGGGCTAACTAATAAGAAGCTGAAAAGAAGATGCAAAAGAAACACCACAAATCCAATCCAATAGCTTCTGGGGCCTAGATTAGACAAGTGTTGGTTCTTAATAAACAGTAATCGAGAATGGCTTAGATATTTACTTACGAGAATACATAAACTAGAGTAAATTGAGTGAACAATACTAAATGTACCTGGACTTAGAGAGTTAGTGTTAAACCACAAGTCAAGTACCAACTTGAGATGCCTCTCACATGCTCTTTCCTTTTCCTTTTCCTTTAATTTTTTGTTTCTTTTTATTGTTTTTATTTTTTTTTATTTTTTTTTTTTGTTACAAAGAGGGGCAAGCCCCGAAAACGAAAAAGAACTACAAAGCTATTAAACGAGGTCGTGAAACCCCTAGAACATCCTCCCGAAGAATGCGTCGCAAATCCGCTGGAGGGTACTGAAGTATAATCAGTTTTTGGGACTGATCCGCTCAAAAATTGGCGAGCCAGTCAGCCGCCATATTTGCTTCTCTATACGTATGCTCGATTTCCACAACCCAGCTACCCTGTGAGATAAGGGATTGGCATTCGGTAACTAGATTACTTAGAGCACCCGACAAAGGATTGTCGTTCTTGATCAATTCCACGCAGGTCAAATTGTCCATATGGATCAAGAGTTTTTCAATCCCATTTCTTCGTGCTTCTTGAAGACCACGCTTGACTGCTAGTAGTTCTGCTCTCATAGAGGTGCAGGTGCCATAGTTAGAGATATAAGCGTGAATGAAATTACCAGAGTCATCTCTAAATATTCCACCACCTCCTGCCGGTCCGGGGTTGCCCCGACTAGCGCCATCAGTATTGAGGAGGACCCAACCCGGAGGGGGGGGGGGCTTCCACCATATCTGGACCTCTCTTGTGCTTCCCGGGGCCGGGATTAGAAGGGAGAATCTGTCCAACGCATTTTTTGTCTCGTCGAACCGAGCTTTGAGGAACGGATAAGGATCCAAAGGAATGTCCTTAGCTCGACCAAAGACAATACTGTTACGCCATCTCCAAATCCACCAACAAGTAATCGCGAACTTCAAGGGCCAATCATCCGTAGCAAGAGGATTCGAGTTACGAATATTGTCAAGTAACCAGGTTTTTAAAGGAGGGGATCGAAAGGAGTTCAAGCTAGCAGTTTCCCCAAGCTGCTGCCAAACGAACCGAGCATCCGGACAATCTCGAAGTAGGTGCATAACGTCTTCATTACTAGCTTTGCATCGAGGGCAGGATGGATCATCCGTAAGGTGTCTCTTAAGCCTGTTAGAGTTACACATCGGTCTTTCATGATTAGCTAGCCAAAGAAACATTCTTACTCTTTGTTGCACTGGTAGTTTCCATATGTAGTTCCACCCACTGTGAACATCCGATTGAATGTGAGAGTCTGTGTCCCCTCTCAAAAATAACAAGGCGGACTTGATTGTGAATTTTCCGTGCGAAAACCCGTTCCAATAAATTGAATCGGGTAAGTTTTCATCTTGAGATAATTCAAAAGCCGCTATCTTGAGTAGCTCCTCCTTCGGAAGGTAATCTGAAAATTCATCCCATCTCCAACCGTGCTCAGAATCCCACATGTCAGCTACCGATAGCTCTCTCTGATCCGTGGGAACATGTTGAATGATTTTATCAGAAAGACAGCCCTGATTCACCCATGAATGATCCCAAAAAAGAGTGTTTCTTCCATTCCCGACTGCATACGAGACCCCTGATTTGATCACTTGAGCATTTTCAACAATGCCCGCCCAAAGAGGGGACATATTGCTTTGGGGAACAAACATATCCAAATCACAGCGTCCTTTACAGTATTTAGCTCGCAAAACAGAGGACCATAGGGTGTGAGGATTGGCGAGAGTGCGATACCCGAGCTTGGTCAGGAATACGGCATTGGATTGTCGTGCCGATTTGATGCCAAGCCCTCCCTGTTCCTTAGCAAGTTGAAGCGTCTCCCACGAGATTAGATGGATTTTCCGATGATTTTCATCACCTCCCCATAAGAAACGTCGAGTCTTTTTGTCAATGGCGTCACACATCGACCTTGGAATCTTCGCCGTTTGCATGCTGTAAGTGGCTAAATGATTCATCGTAGACTGAATTAGGGTGGCCCGACCAGCTAGGGAGAGGTGCTTTGTCTGCCAACCTGCCAATCTCTTATCAACTTTTTCTTCAAGATGACTGTAAGTGTGCCGGGTTATGCGTCCATGGATGATCGGCATACCGAGATAAATTCCCAAATCGTCTGTGGGTGAGATACCGAGAGCCTGACTGATGGTTGCTTTTTCTGATTCTGGGACATTCAAAGAGTAAAAGACTTGTGATTTTTCCTTACTTACTTTTTCTCCAGAAGCTGTACAAAATTTATCCAAGCATTGCTGGATAATTGTAGCTTGAGTTGTGGTAGCCTCAGCAAAGAGGATCAAATCGTCAGCAAAGAAAATATTGGCTACCGAAGGTCCATTGCGACTGGCTTTGATCGGTTTCCACTCTCCTGCTTGGACTGATTCATCAATAATTTGGTGTAGACGTTCCATACACATCACAAATAGATACGAGGATAATGGATCGCCTTGCCTCACTCCCCGAGTCGGGATGAAAGTATCAGTCTTTTCTCCATTCCAAAGAATACTGAGTCTGGGAGATGTAACACACTCCATTATTACATCAATTAGAAGTGGAGGAAGACGCATCTCGCTAAGCGTATCTCGGATGAAAGACCATCTGAGCCGATCATAGGCCTTTTCGAGATCAATCTTAATCGCCATAGTCCCTGTTTTACCCTGCTTTCTGCGCATAGAATGAACCATCTTATTGTTTTTATTTATTTATTTATTTATTTTTTTGGTACAAAGGAGCAACTAATGTTGCGGGGGTGGGGGTATGGGGATTTGAACCCGGGACATCCCCCAGGCAGGTTGAGTTCCTAACCACTAGGCTAACCTTGATCCTTTTATTGTTTTTATTTATACATATACAGTCTCACGTTTTCTTTTGCCCTTTTTCCCTTTTTACTTTTCTTTTCCTCTTTCCTTCCCTATTCCATCAATCTTAAGTGTACTCTTTTTTTTTTTTTTTTTTTGACGGGAATCTTAAGTGTACTCAAATCGCATTCACATGTGAGAAATGAAACTAAATGGTCTAGTTATAACTACTAATGCATTGCCGATAAAGTTATCATTACTCCGTATCATTTTAACTCTTAATATGCTAAAATTAATTAAAATAACATACTCGATTAGTGTACCTTACATAATGATAATGATTTCATTTTAGGACGTGTAAATGAATTCGAAATTGAATATGAGTAAAAGCGGCCAAATGACCAAATTATTGGACATCCAAATACCAGATTGGTATATTGGTATTTCAATATGTCTCTTGAAGTTTTTTTTATACCAATTTGGTATTTGGGTGTATTTTTATATATCAATTTGGTCATTTGGCCGAGTAAAAGCTTAAAAACCACCGCAATATTTGCAAGGTAAGATGGTATAGGCGTGTAGCTAATTGGCTCATCCACCACCCATTCCGTCAAAGCTTCCACCCTTAGGGGTCTGAGCTTGTAAAGTCAAAGAGATCTAACTCTAATCGAAACATGTACGGTCAGAGAGCTAATTTCGATCGAAGTCCTTGTCGTAAGGATATTCCGATGGATTTATCATTTATGTAATCTAATATTGAGTCTACTTAACCGTAGTTTCTACCAGTAGTCTAGATATTTTATCGAAAACTCGCTAGTTTGCTACCTGAACTGAATTAAAACGACGGTCGATACCGGTAACAATTAAAATTAGTAATTCCGGAAAAGAAATAAAAATGTCATTACTACTAGCTACTACGTCTACCAGTAGACCAGTAGTCATAGATCTACGTCTATTACACACATTGCAGTCGCTACTCTCCTACGAGTCTTCTTGTTCACTCTTCACTCCAGATTAAATCACTTCACAAAACTTCCTCTTTTTTCCCTTCTTTTCTCTCTCCTAATTTCACACTGCAACAACAGAAAAGAAATGCAAGCTTTGAGTACTACTACTACTACTTCTACCACTGTGAATTCTGTGAGCTGAAAAAAAAAACCCACATATCTTCTTATTTCTTCTTGTTGTTTGATCCTGAAATTATACAATAATGGGGTCAGAGCAGAACAGATTTCCACAACCAGAAAGGGTATAAATCTCTCTTCTATTTCCTTACTATAAATAGATCTGTGAGCTCATACATTTTTTTTTTTTTTTAATTTCAACCCATCTATTTTAATTTCCCCAGAATTCTTGTGTATGCCCATTTCAATTTTTTTGTGTGTTTTTTTTACTGGATCTGTAAGTTTGCACTTTTGGGTTTTTGATTTTATGGGTTTTTTTTTTTTTTTAATTGTTGGGTTTTATTTATTATGTTGATATGTTTTGTGAAATGTTGATGATGTTTGATTTTTCTTTTTGAGTTTTTCTTATGATTGATCTGATTTTGATGGGTTATTATTTTTTCTTTTTTTTTTTGTTCAAAGTAGATAATGACATGACTGTTTAACAAATTAAAGAGAATTATTATTGACTTAATTTGCTGATTAAGAAGTCTCCCTAATTGTGTGTTTTTTGGGCAAATTGGCAATCATAGTAGTACAATGTTCGACGTTTTTTGTTAGTTGAACTTGACATTTTGATTTAGCTACTAGAAAATGACATCAGTCAATGAAAATTGAAAATCAAAAGAATGATTCTTTTTTATTGCTTACGTATGGCGGTTAGCCGGTTACAGATATCGATTTGTGTTAGTCGACCCCAAATCATTTTGAGAATAAGGCTTGCTGGTGGTAGTTGTTGTAGTACTGAAATGATGATAAAATTATGTTGGAAGAGGGGTAATTTCTGAATAACATTTTCAGTCGATTTTAGGAATCATATATCGAAATCAGGTCAGTTTGGTTGGTATATATGTATCCAGATTCATTGGAACATGATTTAAGTGTTGTTCTGTAAGGTTATAGTAGAATTTTGTATTATGTTGTTTGTAAGTGGATTGCGGAAATTGATACTTTGATTTTACACTCAGCGGAAGAAGTGGAGTGGATGTTGGAGTGGATTGCCTTGCTTTGGAGTTCAGAAGACTAGTAAGCGTATAGTGCCTGCATCTCGTGCTCCAGATAACAATGCTGCTAATCAGTCTAATGGTGCTCAGGGTGTTGCGAACCAAGCAACACATTTGCTAGCTCCGCCCTCTTCTCCGGCATCATTTAGCAACTCTGCTCTTCCTTCGACAGCTCAGTCACCTAATTGCCATCTTTCACTGTCTGCCAACTCCCCTGGTGGTCCTTCTTCCACCATGTATGCAACTGGACCATATGCTCATGAGACGCAGCTGGTAACCCCTCCTGTGTTTTCGACCTTCACGACTGAGCCATCGACTGCTCCTTTGACCCCTCCTCCTGAGCTGGCTCACCTGACAACACCGTCTTCTCCTGATGTCCCTTTTGCACAGTTCCTTTCATCTGCAGCAGACATTAAGCGTGCTGGAAAGATCAATTATATGGGTTCAAATGATCTTCAAGCAACATATCCTTACTCACCTGGAAGTCCTGCTAGCTGTCTCAGATCACCAGCTGCGAATTATCCAAGAGGCAGTTCAGACTTCTTCTGCCCTGCCACGTTTGCGCAGTTTTATCTGGACCAACCACACTCGGTTGGGAGACTGAGTGTTTCCAAGGAGTCGGACGTTGATCCGAACGGGACTGTGAATCAGAGCAAGCAGAGCAAGAGTAGCAAGCAAGATGTGGAGGAGGTCGAAGCTTACAGAGCCTCCTTTGGGTTTAGTGCAGATGAAATGATCACTACTGCTCAGTATGTGGAAATTTCTGACGTTATGGATGATTCATTCACAATGAATCCTTGCACTTCCACGAAACCACACATTGAAGAAACTGCATTATTGGGATGGGGACGTGGAGGGTCAAGGTCAAGAAAGTCCAGCAGCAGTTCACCTGGTGAAAAGTATGCAAGATCAGGGTCCGATTTCAATCACATTAACTCACAGCGGATAGGCTCATTGATTCAATCTGAAGGTGAGTCATTCTGGCCTGTTGTTAATGGAAAAGTTAATATTTACGTTGCAGTTAGCATTGGTCCTCGGTACCTGTGCTGTGTGTTAAGAATTGTCTTTTGGTGGTTGATTAAATACCCGGTTTGTCTAGGTTGGGTGTGAAGCTCTGCTTTCTATCTTTTTCCATTTAGAATAGAAGAGATATGATCAGACTTTACACTGTACAATCTCCGCCCTGCCCCCCTTATTCCCTTAGCACAGAAAAAAAGACCCTGCCGAAATGTTGTGTGATTCACCCGATCGACCTTGTTCTCTGATCTCCAATGCCTCAGGATATAGAATACCTTCTAGCACTTGAATATTTGAAACAATGAACCATGATCTGAGAAATAGATGTTTCTAACATGGCTTCTTGCCCCTGCCACACCGTTTTAAAATTTTGGAGCAAGGGGCCTCTTTTAGATGTGAAAGTACTCGAAAGTAAACACATGAGACTGTTTTCGTGGTAGCTTTGGGTAAGTTCTTTTTGCAAAATTTGTGACCTACAGCTGCAGAGTCCTTATACTCATTGAAGTTATTCACTTGAAGTATGCAATCATAAATGTTAGAGTGGGAGTCATGAATTAGAGCAGTGAAAGTCTGAGCTGACTTCAAGGGTCGTCTGCTGTTAGCTACAATTTTCCCTTACTGCAGTTTCTTACCCTTTGATCCATTAGTTTAGTTGTCCTTATACTTAAAATTTTGTACTTGACATGGTGGGTGAAACGGGGAAAGGATTTTATCATTAGAGTATACATTTGGGCATCAATGCCTTGGCGTCCCGTTTAGATACTCTTGTGATCACTGGTTAACAAAAGTAAGCCAAAAGTATATATTTGAACAATGTAGGAAAGTTCTTTCTTCGATTGAATTTAGGAAGGTGCTCATCAAACAAGATACTTAGGCTAGTGACATGATTTATTTCCTTGTTATATATGTCTTCTGCTAAGTGTTGCTTGTTTAGCATTTTGTGTGAAGGGAACTCTGGCTTGTTTGCTGAATACTAGAGTGTAGTCATGTTCCTGTTTAGAGCGCTGTTGTGCAAATGTGTTAACCTTTTTCTTTAGATGTATGAATTTCTTACGTCATGGTTTGAGCTTTTTACATGGATTTTCGAATGCTGCTGTTTTTCAACTAGAGAGCAAATTTAGAAATTTACTGTAGTGGTATTTTGAGTTCTAGATGCACAATTCTATTTTCTATACAGTCCCCTTTCTCTGGTCTTCACCTGTTTGTTCACGTATTCTTTTTAAGTATCTTGCAAAGATTGAGTCGTAATTCTGGGCAAGGAAACTGATGCTATTCATTTTGTATTATACATTCAGTGATTCTAGCCTTTCACTTTTTCATTTATAGCAGCTTCGTCTTTCCCGCTGATGATATTTTACACACTGCGCTCAAATGTGGGCAGATATTTGTCCGTTTGACATTGCATGTATTTTGGTGTTTATAATGTCTTCTCAATGATCTATTTTAGGCGGTAGATCAAATGAGTGTTCTGGGAATGTCTCAAGCCAGAGTACACCAAGGAATGTCTCGAGCCAGAGTACACCGAGGAATCTCTCGAGCCAGAGTACACCAAGGAACCTTGTTCTGACAGATGATGAGGATATTTTTTCTGGCATGGAAAAATTCAGAAAAAACAGGAAGTTTCACATGGGTCAATCCTGCTCCGATGCTGAGATTGAGTACAGGCGAGGCAGGAGCTTACGTGAATGTAGAGATCTTTCATGGCATTAGCCGCTTGTAGTTGTCATGCATCATATTGACATATGTCTCTCCTGATGGCCAAGCCTACAATTTCCTAACCCTCGACTGTAATATTTAATATCATGTTGGCTTGAGCTTTTATGTAACAGGCAGAGTGGTCTAACCTATAACCAAGCTTTCGCCTAATCGCCCCCACTCAGGTGGCTGAGTGGCTGACTTGATGTTATGCATTGTCAATAGCTATTGGTCTGGCTTTTGTAAGTTGTTGTGTCATGCTCATGCCTCTCCAGTCAGGGTTTCCGCCTTTTACAGGTGCTGCTAAAGAGGCATCAGGCTTGTTATTAGCTTAGTTTCTTGGTGTGGGGAAATTTGTGATGTACACCGGGCTTGCTCGCAGGTGTTGTAAGAAGCAAATCAGTTGAAATTGTTCATATTTGAAAGATAGTTGGAACCATTGGTGCGTCGATACTATCAGCACCACCTTATATATATATATATATATATATATATATATATATATATATATATATATATATATATATATATGCGAGATCAGGTGCGAACTCCCCTTCCCGTGAGAACTGCGCACCATCATACAGTGACACGGAGTGTTCTATAGAATGACACCCGCAAAAAAAATTAAAAAAAAAAAACGAACGCGCTACAATTTTTGGTGGGAGGGGTCTAAATTTTCTAATCTCACTCTTCATTTCCAAAAATAACACTCTCTCTCCTCCTATCTACTGCTTTCTCTCTCTCTTTTCAAATTAATGGGAAGTCATCTAAATTCCCCAAAAAACTTCACAGAAGTTCATCCTCTCTTCGTCGTCGATCTCCGCCACCGCCGCAGATCTGTCTTCATCGCATCTCCGCCACCTCAGTAGATCCATCGTCGTCGCATCTCCGACACCGCCGCAGATTCGTCGCCGCGCACTCCATCATCGTCGTAGCTCCGTCTCTTTGCCTTCAATCAGGTTTGATTTGGTTCTTTGTCCTCTTCATTTTAGAAAACAAATCGTGTTCTTTTAAAATGTGTACGATGAGATTCATAATTAATCTCCAAATCGGCTATTATTTTGATTGATTTTGGTAATTTTATTGTCATTTTTGAAATTAGTACTGATTTGATTGATTATTTTGTCGATTAGATCAAGGTCTGTTCCCCTAGATTTTGATTCGCGTTCGATTAATTTGATTTCGGTTAGAAATCTGGGAATTTGTTGTCTTAAATGTACAAATTTGATCTTTAATTACACAAGTAATCGGAAGGCAGCTATGCTGCATCAGCATGTATGCTGAATTTTGCTGATTTTTTTTTTTTTTTTTTCACTCTGTGCATACCACATACGTGTGTCATGGATTTATAATTTCGTGGAAAATACAGTGACACCAAGTTAACAATATAATGACACTATTTTTCGAATATTAGTTGAACGATCTAATTTTAGAATTAAATTCATAGGTTTGAGATTTTTAGATTTCATGGAAAATACAATGACAATTGCTGAATAATAAAATGACACTAGGTTTGAGATTAATTTTTTGAGTGAAAACAGCCCGTGTCACTCTATGGACAAACCCGTGTCACTCTATGTACAAACGTGTGTCATTGTATGGTTGTGTAATTCTATGAACAATTGTGTGTCACTTTATTTACAAACATGTGTCACTCTGGACAAACGTGTGTCACTCTATGGCTGTGTCATTTTATGTCGGTGTCATTCTTTGGAGGAACGTGTGTCACTCTATGAACAAACGTGTGTCAATCAATAACAAAACGGAGTGGATGGACCTAGTTTCCGATGATTTATGTTTTGTTCGGAGTGAGTTATTCACAAACTGATCCTGTTCTGATGGAGATGCTTGAAAATTTCTGTGAAGCCGTACCGTTTGTGTGCTTTAGATTCAATTGTATATGAATTTTCAAAATCTTAAGGTCTGTTTGTCTGTTTTTCAAAAGATTCAATTAGACTAACTACTCCCTATGAAAGAGCTTCTCATGTACACAATTCCAGTGATATATTAATGGAATTAATGAAATACTAGCTCAATTGGTATGACACTAGTGCAAATATGCACAAGTGTTGTAGGTTCAATTCCTACATGAGCTTTCTAAACAATGATTGTGAAATTGACTCTTCAAGCTAAAACAAACTTTCACCATGTTGTGTAGCTGACATGGGAATCGAACCCACACCTCGTGCATTACAGTTGTCCTCTTAATTAGTTTCATTCGAAAGATGTATTTTATCAAGCATGTAGTCTACGTAGGAATTGAACCTACACTCTCCGTCCATCAGACGGCGCTCTACCAATTGAGCTAGTAGACTATACAATTGGAAGATAATGCATAAAATTAAGATACGAACTTCAAATTGTTTACCAAATGAGCCATCAAACTAACACAATCTTTCATAGTACCCATCACAAGCAATAGCTAGCCGAGAACAATTTGGATTTCACAAACCACATTCCATCAAATGACACCCACTCTCATACGATGTGACACTTAGTGTCCATAGAACGGCACCGACACCCATACAATGACACCAACTGCCCATGCAGTAACAGCCAATACAATGACACAAAAGTGTCCATACCAAGACACCGAATATCCATACAATGACACCACCGTCCATAGAATGACACTCAACCGTCCATACAATGACACCGAATGTGTGATAGAGTGACACAGAATGTGTGATAGAATGGCACATATCCCACTGTCCATACCATGTCACGTACAATGACAAAGAGTATTCCATAAAATGACATATCCATCAAATATCTCAAATCATATGAAATGGAATTCAAAATCAAATAAACAATGACACACGAGTGTCCATACGGTGACACCTCCATCCAATGACACCTACTATCCATACAATGACACAAGAGCGTACGCACGATGACACCTCCAACCAATAACACTCATTGTCCATACAATGACACAAGAGTGTCCGTACAATAACACATGAGAGTCCATACAATGACACTCAAAATCTATCAAAATGTTCACATAATTTGCAGGAAATAAAGGTAGAAACCCTAGATTTTCATCTAAACTGGAAAAAAAATTGCAGAATCTAAACGATAGGATGAACAAAATCAAAACATTCCGAAACAAAGTTAAATGCAGAATCTCGCCGGGAAATCAAATTAATCATATTGATTTAAATTCAAAACCGATGAATTGAAATTGAGAGAGTTAAAAGTTAAATGTCAAATTAAACGGAAATCAAAATTAATCGCAAAATCGGAAATCGAGTCGGAGCAACTAATTGACGATTCAAACCAAAATCAAAATCAAAACACAAACAAACAAACGCAAAAATTAAATTCAAAAATCGATGAATTGAAATCCTAGACCTCTCATATCAAAATCACAATCAATTAAAACAATGAAGTAGGAATAAAACAGATCGAAATCAGGCATAATCTGAAAAAATTACGCCGATAGATGAATTAATTAAAGAGGAAGGAAGAATAACTAACCTGAGATCTCGCCGACGTGAACACAAAACAGGTCGGAGAACACGAAATCAACCAAAATTTGAAGAAAAACTGTTATCGGAGATTGACGGCCAGAGGAGAGAAAACGCGGCGGCGTAGATGAGAAGAGATGCGATGGAGGTGAGAGAAACCGTAGCGGCTTGTACCAGACGCGTCGAAGGTGGCGGCGTCGACGCGAGGAAGATGAGAGCGCGGGGAGAGGAGAGAGAAAATGTGGAGGAGAGGGAGAATAAGAAGAGAGAGAAACGAGAAAGCTGAAAATGATGGGAAATTGGGGAAAAATTAGAAATCAACTTCTTTTCTAGTGGAAGACAGGTGGCATAATCTTGGACGTCGAAATTGTTGGATCGTACGGCTCAAATTTGGTGCGCAGTACTCACCTAAGGATGGGTACTCTTATGATCCTCACTCTATATATATATATATATATATATATATATATATATATATATATATATATATATATATATATATATATATATATATATATATATATATATATATGAAATAGGATCAAATGAGTCCTTTAGGCTTAGATGAGTCCATGAGTCCTCATCTCAGCCATTCATTGCTGTAGATCCTACGCTCCAGATTTCCCCGGGCTTCAGGGGTAAATTAGTCAATTGATTTAAATATAAAAACACATATCCAACTCTTTCCCCTCATTTTTTCAGTTTTATTTTCTCTCTCCTCAAGTTCAATTCCCCCAAATTCTTTCTCTCTCCTCCGCTTCGCATCTGCTTTCCTTCACTTTCCCGCCGCAAACCACCACTTCGCCGCCTCTGGCCACCGCTCTCTCCTCGTCTTCGGCATACAACCGGCGTACTATCTATAATCGAGGTATGATTCGATGAATTTCTGAACAAATTTCTCGATTTTAGGGTTTCATTTGATGAATATTATTTAGGTAAAAGTTTGATTTTGATGAAATCAATTTATAATTTGGATTTGATGAATTCATTTTAGGGAGGTGGCGAATCTGACGGTGTTGTTGACGAGAATATTCTGGCGACGGTTTGTGGATATTCCGCCAACGGTTCTAGAGCGATTGAGGTTGATTTGGTGTGTAATTGTATTCGTTAGTGTGTGGTATTGTCTGTGATTTAATCTGCTACTGTGTAATTCTATTTTGGTATGGGGTATGATTTTGTGTAAGCTATTGTTTCTGATTCAATATGTTCCTCTTATTTTTTTTTCACATTTTTATTGATATCTGATGCTTTTTCATTGTTGATTTTGTGTGTTTTTAGTTATAATGACGAAGACGTTGACTAAAAGGGCTCGGGAAGTTGAAGATGAGGATAATGAGGATATTTCGATTGATTTTTCTAGGTGTTCTAGGCGCCGTAGTGGTATCATTCTCTATGAAGGAACAACTGATCAGTCTAATGAGGGTGTAGCCGGACGTAAACAAAATGTACGTAAGCCTTCTACAATCAAAGTGATGTGTCGTCCATCTGGGTTAGCTGCTCTTGTTACACATATTAAGGAACTCCCTAAAGATGTCGGACATCAATTTATTAAGGCTGTGGAAGAAATAGGATTTGGTGGCTTGTTGTCATTGTGTGTGACTAACACCCCTCAAACTTTGATACCTTAGTTGGTTAAGGGATTTGGGGTTGAGAGTTATATGTTTAAGGCGTCAATTACTAAAGAATTTATGTTGGGTCCTGATGATGTCTTTGATTTCTTTTGTTTGCCGAGGGGGCCTGGTGTGGTTGAGCTTTTGCCTACTAGCAATAAGCTGGAGTCCTCTCAACACCCTCTAAAGGTTAAATGGAGGCAAGTGTTTGGGATTAGTGGGACAACGAAAGGGATCCCTCTTGGTAGGGTTTTGGAGAAGTTGAGGTCTAAAAAAGTGGCAGATGATGAGTTTAAGCAGTTGTTTGTTTTGTATGCCATGTCGTCTTTCCTTACTCCCACTTCCAATTATCAAGTAGACTTAAAGTTATTACAAGCTGTGGATGATGTTTCTAGGATAACTACATTGGATTGGTGTAGTTTTGTGTTTCATCAGTTGAGCGATGGTATTGCATCTCATTTGACGGGGCAGGAAAATTGTGGTGGATGTTTGATGTTTTTGATGCTTGCCTATTTTCATAGGATAGAATTTAGGGGCGACAAGTTGTCGTATGAATTACCCTTAATTCAACATTGGACCGATAAGAAGCTTGCTAAAAGAGTGGCAAGTGAATATAAGACAGGGGGATTGGGGAATGGTATTTTGGTAGAGAAGGTGTACCCTATTTGTAAGAATACGGCTCTATGGCGTGGTAGTACATCTGTGGATCCTCCAGTAGCTGATTGTGGGCCACCAGAAAATGAAGGTGCTGGATCATGGACTGATCCACAACTAGGTAAGAGATTTATCAAAGTGGAACTGCCAGAAGGGGTTGAATCTGATGAAGAGATTCACGATAGAGCTGTTGACGAGATTCAGGAGATTTTTCTCCTGATGAAGAGGGATACTGACGTCATTAGCTTAAAGTATATGGAGCGCCTTCGTACCTTAAGAGCACAGGCCGCACGGGCCGCATCTGCCCCTGCCCCTTCCTTCTCTGCAGGAAAGGTTGTGTTGTCCCCCACCCAACCTTGTTTCTATGATCCTGTATGGCTTGCAGGCGTGGATGACTTGATAGAGAAAATGAAAGCTGTCAAAACGGCTGCAGATGACTTGGCAGTTTTTGACAAAGATCAATGTGATGTCGGTGTATTTGTGGGAGGTGAACAAGAAGATGGTACTAATGAGAATGTGACTGGGTTAGATCAATTGGACTCGGTTGTTAGCACCTGTACTAATAGTTTAAAGGAGAGTGCTCGTGCTGCTCCCATGGATTGTGATGACCTAAGTGCCGTGGTGTCAGGAGAGAAAGTAGTTGATGCGGCCTTGTTTGAAAAATCAAAGGAGGCTGATGGAGATGGAAATGTCATTTTACGAAAGCAACTTGCATCTATTATAGCCCCACCTGGCGGCTCGTGGTTTAGTTTGCAAGGATGCAGCCATGATGGGTTTGGATGTTCGTTGGACTGTGGAACTATTGTCGGTGCTGATGACTTACTTATGTCAGCTTTTATGATGAGTAACAGAAAGCTATTCTCATCAATGTCAAGCTTAAGGAAGAATGTTGCTGATTATTGCCTTGTTGACGATTTTTTCCCGACCACTGAGTAAGTTCTTGCCAAATTCTGTTTTAACAAATTTACTGCTGCTGTAGCTTTTATCCTTTTTGAGTTGTTTCTAAATTTTCCAATTTCCCTTTTTTGCTCTTTTGCAGTGAGAAGCTTGTGTCATTCGGGTATTTGCATTTTCTTCCTCGGGAGGATGTTCTACTGCTACGGCCCAATAAAATGATTACTACAAGAATGATTGAGTGCTGGTCGCTTTTGTTGAATAGCCTTGAGCACCGAGAGAAAAAGCGACCTTCGAGATTGTTCTTTGGCATAAGTCATATGGTATGATTTTATTCTGCATTTGTTGTTATTACTCATAATAATCAGATTGCATTCTCATACAATCTGAAATCACACATTATAAGGGAAGAAATCACATAATATAAGAAAAGAAATCACACCATTTGTTCTTTCTTTTTGTAGGCTCCTTTATTGCGTCTAAAGGAGGTTAGCCAGGGTTTTACTCCCTGTCTTGAGCTGATTGCAACGTGGGATTTGTGGTGTTCTATGAATCACCAACCTGTAAACCTTAATGCTGATTTGGTAATTTCTCGTCTCACCTTCTTTGCATGTCGTTTCCCCAAGTATTCATCATGTGATAATGCATATTTTTAATCCTTTAACGTGTGTTATTGATAATGCAGATTTTTATACCGCTGTTGGTGGAGGACCACTTCTTCTGTGTGTGCATAAATTTCAATTCCCGGAGGCTTGAGCTCCTTGACAATTCCAAGTACGAAGACTGGGCTAACCACCAAAATACATTGCTGGCCAAAGATGTGGTAAGTAATTGATTCTTGTGATATGCTTTAGTTCCTCGACATTTTCAAATTTAGCAACTGTGTGTTTCGTTGACTGTCAATCCAGGTTATTTCATTGTTTAACAAGCCTTTTTTTACTTGCTCTGTTTTTTGTCAGTGTGTGTGTATGGGTGATTATTTGGAGAAGCAATCAGTTGGTCCAAGGGCGATTAGTATTAGTGAGTTTGAGATTGTCAATGTCGAATTTGGGTGGCAGTCATTTGAAGACAACTTGGACTGTGGCATTTTTATGATGCTGCACATGTTCTTTTATATAAGAGAGGTTTTTGAATGTGGTTTGTCATGCCCGGAAAATAGGATTTTGTATCGTGCCGAGCTTTGTGCTTCATTAGTTCTCAGCGATATGAATGAGGTGAGGGCTGATGTTTTGGCTAGTGTTGAGAAATTTGTAGCGGAGAAACCCACTTGTTGGCCGGCTTTGCAGAAAAAGAGGGAGGAGGCTGACAAAAATAAGAATAGTTCTTTGAAGAAGCAAACGAATGATGTTGAAAGTTTGGGTGCTGCAATGCCGAGTCCTACCTCTGCTGGGCGTAGGTCTAGATTGTCTCTGATTTCATCAGAGTCTTCTCTGAAAAGTGGGAAACTTGGGGAGTCAGATGGTCTTGGTTGTACGCTTGACTGTAGTGTTGCAGGTGATAATGATGAGCTTTTGTCTCGATTCATGAGGGCAAACCAAACCTTGTTTGCAAATATGCTGCCTCTTCGAAGGGAGGTCCTTGACTACTGTTTTTTGAATGATCATACTTTTGACACCGGGTTTGTGCTCTATTATCTTTTTTGATGGTGTCCGATTTATCTTTGATGGTGTCCGATTTATCTTTGATATAATGTGTCATTTTATCTCATATGTCGTATGATTTTATCTCATTTGTCGTGTGATTTTATATGATATGATGTATGATTTTATCTCATATGTTGTGTGATTTTATATGATATGATGTGTGATTTTATCTCATATGTCGTGTGATTTTATCTCATATGTCGTGTGAATTTATATGGATATGATGTGTGATTTTATTTTGATATGATGTGTGATTTTATTTGATATAATGTGTGATTTTATCTCATATGTCGTGTGATTCTATTTGATATGATGTGTGATTTTATTTTGATATGATGTGTGATTTTTATTTGATGATAATGTGTGATTTTATCTCATATGTCGTGTGATTTTATCTCATATGTCGTGTGATTTTATATGATATGATGTGTGATTTTATTTTGATATGATGTGTGATTTTATTTGATATAATGTGTGATTTTATCTCATATGTCGTGTGATTCTATTTGATATGATGTGTGATTTTATTTTGATATGATGTGTGATTTTTATTTGATGATAATGTGTTATTTTATCTCATATGTCGTGTGATTTTATATGATATGATGTGTGATTTTATTTTGGTATGATGTGTGATTTTAATATTGATATAATGTGTGATTTTATCTCATATGTCGTGTGATTTTATATGATATGATGTGTGATTTATTTTGATATGATGTGTGATTTTTATTTGATATAATGTGTGATTTTATCTCATATGTCGTGTGATCAATTTGATATGATGTGTGATTTTTATTTGATATAATGTGTGATAGCCTGTGTGTGTTCGTATTCCCAAATCTCTGAAGATGGGATTTTAACGGTGTCGGTTTTTTGATTTCCCACAGTGAGTTTCTTGTGAACTATTCGGAAAATATTTGGTGCCTGAGGGAGGATTTGCAAACCATGCTCCCCACTGAACAAATGGACACAAGAGTAGCAGAATGTTGGTCTGTTTTGTTGAACTCAATTGAGTCTAAGGAAAAGGCTAAGCCCTCGAGGGTATTCTTTGGGTTACGACACATGGTTCGTATTGAGTACCATTTAAATTTTTTCTCTCATTTAGGAGGTATCCCCCCCCCCTTTTTTTTTACTGATGGATGCTCTAAATCTTGAACATATTTTCAGGATCCGTTACTGAACATGGTGCAAAGGGACTGCGACACAGACGACGTTGATGTGCAGACGGCTAGGCTAATGGATTTCTGGAATGCTTTCTTCCATGACAATTGCACTGACGTGGACTTCAATGCTGACCTTGTATTTGTGCCGTTAGTGTATGAAAAACACTTTTTTTGCAGTGTGCTTAAATTACATGGCACGAAAGGTCGAAGTTCTTGACAACACGGTGCATAAGGATTGGAAGAACACCGTTTTCTACAAACTGGTTGAAAAAGTGGTATGTTTTTAGGTCCCCTAGTAAAAAAGAGATGATTTTGCATGCTCTAATTCTATCTAGATTATATCGAGAATTGTTTTTTTGTGCTTAATTCTGTGTAATTTTTTTTTTTTTTTGCAGGTTGGTGTCGTTGAAGATTTCTTGGAGATGAATGGACGCCGTCTTGATCAAACTCAGAGCTTTTTTGACATCACTAACATTGTGAATGTCCCATTTAGCTGGCAGTCTAGCGATTTATTGAATGAGGAGTCTGGGTGTTTCATGATGATGCATTTGCTGTTCTACGAGGGGGAGGTGTTTACGTATGACCTCGGTAGAAAGATCTCTAGGAGGATATTTTGTTCGGAAATTGTGGCTTCTCTTATGCTGGCTGATATAAATGACTATAGGACCGCGATACTGTCAAAGATTAGAGAGTTCAATGAGTCCAAGGATGAAGTCTTCCCTTTGCTAAAAATGAAACGCAAGATCGAAGAGCTCGAGCAGAAAAAGGCAGCTAAGTGTCCCGAGAAGAAACCGGTTGTTAAACGTCGATCAAATCTGCCCAAAAAAGTCCTTGAGGTCCAGCTTATTGCCACAGAAGTCCTGCCAATTACCACAGAAATTCCTGTCGTTCGTAACAGGGGTGGTGTTCGTACCAGGTAAATGCTCTTATATTAATATGAAGTTTTCGATTTTCTGAAAATATAGTAATACTCACTGATTTGTCTTAATTATGAGTTGTGTTTTTTCTGAATGTTTGTCTATTCTTCTGTCACATATCAGAGGTGGATGCTCACCAAGAGTTCGTGGACGGGGAAGGCGTGGGGGAAAGGCGTGAATGAGGTGGAGCTAGGGCATAAATAGTTTTTAGTATATTAGAGAGTCATCTAAGTTGTTTATCTTTGAGTCGGACAGATTATTTCTTTTTATGTGTAATGTTCTTTTAACACTAGCAAGTTTAAGAGACCGAAACTGGCAAATCTAAGAGACCGAAACTTCATTTGTTATCTAGTGATTGTTTTTGCGTAATTGTTTGATCCGTCTCCGCCACTTCTTTGACCTGTACTACAAAAACCTCTTCTTTCATTCATTTACGTCATTGTACCTGCTTTTGTGCTCCTTCATTTACGACAAAAACACACTTTTAAAAATGAAATCACAGGCTATACCAGATAAAATCACACATCGCATGAGATAAAATTACACAACATATAACAAAAAATCACAGGGTTAACTAAATGAAATCACACATCATCAAAGATAAAATCACACATCTGATGAGATAAATTCACACATATTATGAGATAAAATCACACACCTTTAAATATGAAATCACAGGCTATACTAGATAAAATCACACATCGCATGACATAAGATTACACAACGTATAACAAAAAATCACAGGGTTAACTAGATGAAATCACACATCATCAAAGATGAAATCACACACCTGATGAGATAAAATCATAGAGAAATAAGATATAAATCTTATTCATTGGAGTACCGGAAAAAAATATTAAGATGTTTTCACATAAAAATGTTGAAATAAGTTTACAATGAATAAAGATTCTCTTCACTGAAAATTGATGTAATTCTACACCAACTTTCAGACTTCTCAGTTCCACTCCCATTAGTCTCACTCTTGCAAAGAATCCACGGAACATGCATCACCATCAAAAACCTTAGGATATGTACATGTCCTTTTGTCATGGAAATCAAATCTACCGCAATTAGCACAATGCCTTCGTGTCTTCTCTGCCACTTCTTTGACCTGCATCAAAAGTATTTCAAAAGAAATGATTCAAAATACTTTTCATGATCCATAATTTATTGTAAAGAAATTTCTTCAGCCACGATTTTATTATGTGATATACCAATTCCTGTGTTTGCGAAATTTCTGTAACAGGCGGGTGTGGACAATTTCTCTTGTCATGGTTTGCTTTCTTTCCACAATTTGCGCAAAATCGAAGCACCTTCTTAATTGCTTTCATAGCAACCTCTTTCTTGGACAAAAGCCTCTTTCCGCTGCCCTTGTTGCTTGTCACTTTAGGTGGCCGAACAGTGACTTCAATTGAAGCACTACAGCCAAGCAGGGACTCTAATTCTTTCTCTTTGGTCAATGGTACTGATTCTCCTCCGTTTAGGTCAGCCCTAAACTTTGTTAGCAGAGAACAAAAAGCTTTGATCTCCTTTTCTTTGTTGCTTCCCAGGTCAGCCATTATTCCGTAAACCTGTGACCAAACTTTTGTAATCTCCTTCTGCCGGGCGTCTGTGACATCTGTGTCCTTCAAAAGGTTTCCAGAAGTATCATAAACAGGCTTCCTGTGAGCATCCCTAGTCCATCTACTGATTATGTACCTGGTTTCAAAGTAAACATTAACAAACAATACAGTTGCATATGATTATATACTAAGTAATAGAATGCATGGTCATATTTAGTGAAAGGACATGCACACAAAGGCATAAGTCATAACAATCAGATTGCATTCTCATACAATCTGAAATCACACACTAAAAATAAACAATATATACGATTTCCTCCAATCGAACCCTGATACAATCACACACTATAAGGAAAGAAATCACATAATATAAGAAAAGAAATTACACCTGTCTGGTATTGCTGTGACTCTTTTCCCTGAATACACCCATATAATATGCTTGCACAACATTCCTTTCGATTCAAACAACTTGCATGAGCATGAAGCCTCTTTTGTTATGTTATCATATATGACTTCAAATACCCTGTGTTTCTCTGCATCATTTACTTGAGTGATTTCTGCATCATTTGTTTTCGAAAACCCAGGTACACTACAGTCGGTAAGAGAGCATTTGACTTGTTCCTGGAAGTCAGAAAACACTGCATGGGTGTAAATTTTAGCCGCATGCAACTCTATATACAGTGGCGTGACATTCTGGGGTAGTGAGCTGTCGGTGATGTTTATTAGGCACTTCTGTCCATATCTTTGCTGCTCTATTGCCGTTTTGTACCTCATCCAAAACTCAACAAGTGTTCCTTTATTGTTCTGATTCTTCTTGAAGAAACTGTTCTCACTCTCGGATCTCTGAGTCGTCCTCAGTATGCAGCCCAAATGCCAATCTTTGAAGTAAGCTGGGATCCACTTATGCTTGATTGAAAACATGTAATGGAACCAATCAGGGTCATGAAATTCATAATCGTCAACAACTTTTAGCCACTTCTCCTCAAATTCAAGAGGCTCCAAATCCATGTCCCAAACCGCTGAATTGATTCGCGGTAGGAAATCAGTATTGTTATAAGTGGTACTTCCAGCTTTTTCTTTGAATTTTTCCGTTATGTGCCACATGCAATATCTATGTCGCGCGGTTTTGAAAACTCGAGGAACAGCATTTTTCATGGCTGGACATTGGTCAGTAATGAAGCATTGAGGTTCCTTATTCCCCATAGCATCCAGAAACTTCTTAAAAACCCATACAAAGGTGTTTTCATCCTCTTTGGAGACCAAAGCTGCCCCAAAAGTTACAGACTTCTTATGGTGATCAACCCCTGTAAACGGGGTGAAGATCATATTGTACTTGTTCGTACCATATGTGGGATCAAAAGAGATCGTATCACCAAACAAAGCATAATTCTTTCTAGACGTTGCATCCGTCCAAAACAATCTACACAAACAGTCCTCTTTATCAACTTCATATGCATGATAAAAGCCAGGATTGATCTCACTTTGGGTCTCTAAATTATTCACAAACATTTGCGCATCTTTCTCCCCAATAAAACACTTGATGTCCTTCCCATAGTTCTTAAAATCAGTTAAAGTAGCCCCAACGTTTTCATACCCATTTGCATATTCCTTGCAAATCCTAAAGCTCTTAGTTGGTCCAATATTAACCCTTGAATGATTTACTATTATCTGCTTGTGATATAGGGTCATATTCCTAGCTAGTTTCAAGAACTCTCGATTTTTCACAGAGCAAAGCCTGTGATTATGGAATTGATGAAAATGGGAGACTTTATAAGTCTTATCAGAGTACTCGAATGAGAATCTGATCATGGCCTTACACCCAAATCTTACAATCCTGTGTTTCCTAGGAGACATTCGTTTACGGTGGGTCTCTGGCGTTGCTTCAGTTTCATCTGCCTTAGGGGAGGGAGGGGGTTTTAAGGGTTTGATTTCTTTAAACCCCTGACGGTTACAAACAACAAGCTTGGAGGTTATAACCTTTTCTCGGTCTCTCTTGGTAGTGGATTTTCTAGTTTCAAACCCACAAGCTAGAGCATATGTCTCGTAGAATTTTATACCCATATCCAAATCCGAAAATATCATACCTACAGTAGGCAAAAATTCAGCTTCTACATTCCTTATCCACTGTTCCGAACCACCAGGGGTATTGATTAAAATAGATTGAGGGGTATCTGGATGGACCCGAGACGAAGGCGAGCAAGGCGTACTCACCTCTTTTGCAGCATTATCATCACATGTTGCAGCATAATCATCAAATAACATTGCATCTGTTGATGATAAACAAGTAGAATCATATATATTGTCAAATAGAATCACACCCTCACTAGTAGAATAACTCAAACTAAGAAATAAAATCGCACGAACTATACAGTAGAATTACACACTCTATGATATAAAATCAGCCCTCACCAATAACTAAAATTCCATTGTAAAATCAAAATCAAAATCGGGGGGAGAAGAGTGTGTGATTCAATACTCAAAGTAGTGTGATTGCAAATTTCATTTTAAAATCGATATCGAAATCGGAATAACAGTTTGTGCGATTCGATAGTCAAACTAGTCTGATTGCAAATTCCATTGTAAAATCGAATTCGAAAGCGGAATTTGTGCGATTCAATAATCAAACTAGTGTGATTGAAAATTCAATTGCAAAATCGAAATCGAAATCGGAATTTTGTGCGATTCAATAGTCAAAACTTAATTTTCATACTCAATCAACAAAAAAACAACCAAAAACTAGCTGCAAATTTGGAAAAAACTGATCGAATCCACTACAAGATTGTTCGAAATTACCTTGTTCTTCGTTGTATTGATGATCCATACCACTTGCTGCGAAATTTTCCCGTGTAATCGAAGTAATTTTTTTTTTAGGGTTTGATTTTGGGGGAAATTTTTTTCTCAGGTGAGAGAATGGACGAAGAGAGAGAGAAGGGACGAAGAGAGAATGAGAAGTTGGGTTGAAGACCCCTTCCTTTGATCTGGCACGCCTATTTGGCTCAATCTCATCCCTTCGTTTCCTTTACATCCTACGGTCCAGATGAGAACTCATGGACTCATCTAAATAGGCGGACTCATCTGAACCCGCCTGTATATATATATATATATATATATATATATATATATATATATATATATATATATATATATATATATATATATATATATATTTGATGTATGTTTCTTCAACCTGACGCCTGCATGCCCTTTTCCACTACCATCGTGCATGCCCTAGCAGCAGTCTTCAGTTTCAGCAGCCTGTCATCAGAAAATTTTGCATAAACTCCGTAACTTCTCAACTTTGCCGAATTCACCACCGCCTAGCTGCCCATTTCGGTGTTTGATCTTTGCATTCGGTTGCTCGGCTGCTGGTTCCCGTTCTAAGTTCGTGGCCTGGGCCCTGACTCCCTGAGCACTCACTCACTCAGCATTGTATTATAACTTCCCATGTGTTCACTTCCACTACCACGGGTTCCAGGTTCAGGCAGTCCATTTCGTGTAGAAAATTAGACAAGCTAGATGCATCCTATCAAAGTACATAAAGTCGACTGCTGATCGACTTAATACTGCAATTTATATGACTTCGTAAAAAAACAAACACTTGCTCTGTTTCATTCCATTTTTTTGTGTTTTCAACTATTCAAGTCAAACATAATCTTTGTTACTTCCCCATAATTATATAAAAAAAAAAGTAATCTATGTTAATTCGACACTTCATTTACCTCCACGACGCCTAGACACTCCATTTTAGGCCAAAAGAAAATAAGTTTCCCCCCCATAAAATAGCTGTGTTACACACTCTGATATGTAACCGCGTTCGACACTTTCAAACGTGTCCGAATATAATAAAAACGTAATAAATCCAAACGAAATGTAATGTAAAAAAACGTAATGAATTCCACGAATCCGAGGAAACATAATGAACTCAACGAGAAATGGTGGGAACGTGGAGTAATTGTTTTACAAACAAACTGGTTAGCAAATCTGTCGTGAGTTTGAAGAACAAAAACTGGACCATCGTTGCACGTCCTTCCAAAAAAGAAAAAGAAAAAGAAAAAGAAAAAGAAATGTGGGATTCCCAAAGAAATGGCGGCGAGAGAAAGGAGTGGTGGTGCATGCGGTGGTTCTTACTCGTCTTGGTAGTTCACTTGTTCAATACGACGCCGTCCACCGCCGCTTCCGCTTCAACTTCCGGCGAAACTCCGGTGTCTCGAATAGCGTTCGGGTCCTGCTCCAATCAAACCGATCCTCAGGTTATTTCTCACTCACTAATCTTTTTTTTTTTTTTTACCCCAATTCAAGTACTATAACTTTCTAATTAGATCAATTATATGATGTTTATTGTCACTCTTTAAGATTATTTATCAAGGACCTAGTTAAAAACGTTGGATGTATGCTGTGTTCATTTTTTCGGCTTCGCTTCTTGTCGAACATGAGCATTTGGTTGAGTTCACACGAGACTTAATCGTTTTTTGTTGAAGCGAATACCACATGTGAGTGACCCACATTGGAAAAAGAGGAGAGCGTTACTATGTGTATAAACCGAGGAGTTACTCCACCTATTGCCAATTGGTTTTAGGATGGAACCTTCTTGGGTTTATGAAGCAGATTCTCTCTCCTCCGTACGGGTGTGGCCCAGCCCTATCGTGTTTTAACATGGTATCAGAGCCGAAGACTCGTTGCAGATGAAACAAATTTACGCAACCGAAGAAAGCTAGGAGAGCCCCGGTGAGCTTGTAAAGGCCAATGTGCCCAGATGGGACAAATATGTGGAACCGAAGAGAGCTAGAAGAGCCCCGGTTAGCCACCAAGCCCAATCTGCTAGTAAAAGGGAACTCACATGTGAGGGGGAGTGTTGACATGAATACCACATGTAAATGTCCCACATTGGAAAAAGAACCAAGGAGTTACTCCACCTATTACCAATTGGTTTTAGGATGGAACCTCTTTGGGTTTATGATGTGGACTCTCTTAACTCCGTACGGGTGTGGGCCAGACCGTGCTTTAACATTTTTTAACTAGAGTTCTCGAATTCGAGTCTTGGGAATGGAGGCGCCAACACACAAAAAGACTGTTTTGTTGCGAATGATCAGGATATGAGGAATTGTCTATACGTAACATCCGATTTTGTATCGGGATGATCCTAGGAGTCTTTATGTAGACAATAAAAAAATTGTCTATAACATAATCATGTGTAGTAAATCAAAGATTACAAGTAGTAAATAATATGCTTGTGTAGTGCATTTAACATGTTTGTAGTAAATTTATGAAACTGACCGTAAAATCAACATTGTTACGAATCTATTAATAGAAAGAAATTTAATTTGATTTAATTCTCGAATCAAGGACCCTTAATTGTCTCTCTTTCCTTATAATCCAACATTTACAAAATTATGCAAGAAAATTTACTGCACATTTGATTAATTTTATTACAAACTAACCATAGACATCTTTTTTATTTGTCTACATATAGACTTCTAGTATTTTTGTATTGATATAGGCCTTTTCCATAGAAAAAAAAACAGTAGTCTTTTGTTACAAGAGAAGCAGAATTGATGTGAGTTATTCAAGAATCGAAGTTGATTTGCTTTAAAACAAAACTATTAGTGGTCGATAGTGAGGAGCAAAGGCCAGTATGCAACGGGGAGGGGATTTGATGTCGTCAGTACAAGGGGAACGTTATGATTCCCGCATTGAGTATCCATTATCGTTTTCTAAAACTATGAACTTACGAATTATTACATGTAGTTACTTATTTAGTTAAATACACTGTATATAAGATCAACAGACGCTCAACATGAGATTAGTTAATGAAAAAACTTTGGTCGAGCTAGGGGTCAAAATACGAACACTTAGTTTAGGATGGAGGTTACTACACTAGGGGTGAATCGCTTGTCACAAAGTCACGAATGAATTCATTTGATGTAATATGGTTCTGGTACAAAAGAAGTTTTGGGGACAACCATTGCACACAATTTATTCTGAACAAATGTCACTAATAGGCTGAAAATTTGTTACTTAGAGGTCATATATGTGATGCTCCCTCCATTGAAATCGAAATGCCAATCCCTTCATTTTTTTTTTGTTTTTTTGTGTGCAGTTTTTGACGGATCATATTTGGACACACCTCTACACTAAATAAAATGTTCACTTTGTGTAAAAATTAGTGAATACTCTACTCGGCAATGCACTATCCCAATCCCCGTTAATTTTAAAGCAAATGGCTTATTCATTTGGTTCATAGGTGGCTCAAAATATTTAAGTTAGAATCTGCATATTCGTGAGGGTGTTTTTGGATATAAATGGAGGGAGTATTAGTTAGTGCTTCTTTTACCTTTGCAGTAGCTCATGGGTTTATGGTGTGAATTTGTAAATGGTGGAAGTCTTGTTTGCGTATTAGTATTTTACTTTTCTTATGTGAATCATTAGCTGAACCAGGTTACATGAAAATCTAAAACCATTTCAACAAGAATGTTGGAATAAAGTCATGCTGTGCGAGAATGCTCTGTGAAGTGAGGAATGGTTACCAACTTTCAGTTCGGTTTCCCGTTTGTTAATTGTTCAGTTTTCACTCATTAATGTTATTGCTAAAGCTTTGGTCCCTTTTCTGAACTTTGTCCACTTGCCCGTATATCCATGAAGTATTTGAGCAAATTCGAGATGAGCAGCTCTTTGCTTGTTTCATAGAGTAAGCCATTTTTGTTCTATGGGCTTTGGTTGCCTTCTAGAGCACGGATGCAATGATACATCTGCGAATAAGCGAGAGTGTTGCTACTAAACAGGTTGTTGTTTTGCATTAAGAATTGTCTTAGTGCTGGGTCTCTAGCTATTGATGTAGCTTAAGTGTTCTGATCTGGTTTTGTTGTTCAGTCTTCTTTCTTTCTATGTTAGCCTTTGGTTGATGTTTGGTGAATGTATTCTTCATAAACTGATGTAATCCTAATTAATTTCTTTCAAAACAATGTGTTTGCTGCTGTGTACTGCTATTATGATAATCTTTACTTTTTATGCACTGCGCACTGCTGTTCGTTTACTAATTATATGTAATGCGACGAGATAAAATATATCTATTTTTCTGTTCTTCAGACGATATGGAATGCAATAATCGACTTCAATCCCGAAGTTTTCATTTGGTTGGGAGACAACATTTATGGAGACAAAAAACGCCCTTTTAGAATATTTGGCAAGGAAAGGACTATTGGCCCTTGGAAGAATATTCCAAGGTTTTACCCAGCTTCTGAATTAGAAATGGAACTAAGTTACAAGAAAGCAAAATCGAATTCTGGATACTCCTACATCCACAAGCATTCAAAGGTACTCTATTCTGCCTGTTTTTCTAATTTTGTTAGCATTCTTTTCGTCCTTAGCTTTTGTTTGTTGTGTGTTCTAGTTAATAGGCTCACCTTTTATCATGATAACTCTCCTTTGATGGTTCATTTATTAGGTTATTGGAACATGGGATGACCACGACTATGGATTGAATGATGCAGGAAAAGAATTTGCTGGGAAGGTCACTAATCAAAGGCTTCTTCTAGATTTCTTAGATGAACCTATTAATAGTCCGAGGTAAGGAGTATTCAAGTTCTGTGTAATTCTCTGTTTATGAGTTCCAGTAAAGTACTTCTTTCATTGCTTTAGGTGCTGATATGTTGTATGCAATTCTCTAACTGTTGCAGTCTGACAGAGCATGATTTGTCACTATTGTTCTGAATATCTTTTGCAGACTATCTTGTTTTTTAGTGTTCTATCTATCAACTTTATTTTTATTTTTATTTTTTTATTTTTATTTTGTTATTTTAGAAAGGGAGCCTTGGCGCACCGGTAAAGGTGTTGCTGTGTGATAGATAGGTCACAGGCTCAAGTCGAGCGGCCTCTTGTCCAAAAAGTGACAAGGGAAGGCTTGCCCTCTATACAGCCTTGTGGTGGGACCCTTCCCCGGACCCTTGCTTTGCGGGGACGCCAATGTGCGACCGGGCTGCCCTTTATCAAATTTCAACTTCACTTGAAAAAAAAAGTAATTTGTTGTAAATGGAGACATTCTATTGGCATATTTCCGATTCCTCTGGCTATTGTATGCTTTAGAAATATATGGAATAAAGCAAAATGAGTTACAAAACTGCCCCCGCTTCTTGTATAGTGAAGTAGCAGTCGGTTGGAGCACTACTCGGCTGGTGTTACTATGTATCGCCCAGAAATCACTTTTTCTTTTCACTTGTACCCTATTAAACAACAATCCCTTTCTCTCTTTACGCACCCTTCTTCCATAAATTCAAATTCTCTCTCCCAAATCCCAATCCTCTCTACTACCGTCTTCCACTGCCATCTAAAAATTTATTTTTCACCACAATCCATATTGTGTGTTTGTTTTCCCTTGTTTTTTTTTATCACTGGAAAGGAAGCTGGACCTTTAGTTTATCTGTTTATGGATCCCTTTGTTAGTGTCACTCTTAGAGTTTTAGTGGACTTGGGTTACGGTCCACTCTTGGTTAGTGGATGTGTGGTTTACAGGAGTAGACCTGTGAAAACCAGGTTCTCGCTTTCACAATGGACATGTTTTTCCATCTTACATAGACATATAGATCAAACCTCACAAAGAACTAAAAAGACCTGAAGGTAACAGGTCTGTTGAATTAGCGCGGTCTTCTTCATCACAGGCCCATTGTCTAAGATAAGACGTGCCTCGAACTTAAAATCAGTTTCACAAGGGACCTGAAGAAAAAGAAGGAAAAAAAATGACTGAATTGACGCTGAAATCTTTCGCACACGAAACTCAAATCAATATATAATTTTTTTTGACTGAAGGCCATATTATACAAGCTCATAAGACGTGTACAAGAAAGAAGATAAAAACAAGCCTCAGGCTGAGTCAGACACTTAGCTAATCCTACAAATTGAAGATGATAAATCATGAACAATTAGTATTGCAAATGAAATTAGAAATAATCAAGGCTTACTAGAACCTTAACTAAACAGCTTGGACATGGAGCCAGGATGGTGCAGTGGGTGGTGATGAGGCGGTGAAAGAGATGGGCTATGGTGGTGGGTGATCTGATGGATCTAAGGGGCGGTATGCGGTGCTGTTGATGATTAACGTCGCGGCTGCTTGTAGTGTGTTGGGTCTGAGAACAGGAAGTTGAAGTGAAGTCACATGCGCGGATCTGAGTGCATGGATATTGGTGACATTTGTGACTGTCGGTGACGGTGATGCCTGAGCTGGGAACCTCGTTTTCCTGTGCGCGTATTTGATTAGATTGTTCTGATTTTTTATTTTTTTTGACAAGTAAGATAGGATATCATTATATTCAAAAGGACACCAAGGGGGTGACTCCCATGTACAAAAATGGTTAAAAAGGAGAGAGATCAGGAAATATATGATCAATTTGGGGGAAATGTCAGTTGATTGTTTTGGGTACAAGAATGAGAGGGGTAAAGACTATAGTGAGTTAATGACTGATGATTGAGTTAAGAGGAGAAGACATTTTAGGGACACCACAAAAATTGTGGGGGACATTATTATAGGTCATCAAGATATAGCCTCAAAGGGCTGAGGCTGGGTTTGGCCTCTTTATCTCGTCATTGTTGGGGGCCCTTGAGGCTCTGCGATACTATTTTTTTTTGAGATCTTTATTAGAAACTTACTGTGTGGTTGATTTCATAGGTGTGCCAATACTTTGCTAATTATTTTTCCTTTCTTAGTTAAATTTGTTTTTAATACCTCCACTATTATTTACATCAGTTTATTGATAGGAGAAAGCAAGCTGGTGTTTATACATCTTACACATTTGGCCCTGTAGGCAGGCAAGTAAAGGTACCACACTGTCATAATATTCCAGTTTTTGAAGTTTGTATTGCATCTTTTTGATAAGAAAGATAAATTTATGTATCTATGCAAAGCAAGTCACATCATGACAGCTCCTGAGACCACAGTTAGATAACTGCCCAGTTTTCTGTAGTAATCACAGTAGAGGGGGTAAAGTTAGAAGGGGTCACAGTAGAGGGGATCAAGTTGTTGTGTAGTGCTACTTCTGAGTTTTGTGGGCGTCACCCTCCGTGGCGTCCACTTAATAACCTCGACTGGGTTACAGAGATGTGTTCTTGGAAGTTTATTGTTGGACACTTTTAATTTCATGCGCATACAAAGTTCAATGCGGTTACAGGCTTATATCCATTTCGGACACTTCACTGTTTTCCCATCAGGAATAATATACCCTATCTGTTTTTGTTAGAGGATCATGTTATTTGTGATTTTCTTCACATAAGCAATATATTTTCGACAGTCTTGGACTCCCATCGAGCTATTTGTGTGTTATTTGGCTGTAAATAGGAGAAGGGGGAGAGACAGAGGTAGAGCTGTAAATGATATTGACTGCTTGGTCACATTGATGACAGGTCTAAATGACAAATTTTCTTTCCTCCAATGTTCCCGTATTTATTTTCCTTAGAATTTTGATATTGGCAGGACGTTGTAGCTCTTGAATCCTAATTTATCCGTCTGATATAAAATGCAAAGAATGATCTGTTTGATATTTTATATTCCCTGCAAAGTTAGGGGTGTCGGAAGGTGTTCGTTTTTCAAGTTCTTACTTAGGGGGGTGGGGTGGAAAGGTGTTTTTGAGGCGTTGTATTGATGATGGAAGGTAAAATGGAGAGCATTGAGGGTTGGGGACTTGGGGGGGGGGGGGGGGGGCTGACAGACTTCCATGTAGTTGGTTTTGGTGTATCTCTGGAATGTGAGGGATATTTACAAGTGATGGTTTTTTTTTTTTTTTTTTTTTTTTAGCAGCTACGTAGTTGATTTGAATTTATTGTGTAGGAACTAGTTACAACAGTTTCATCTGTCTTCTCAAGATACTCTCGTGGAAAATCACATTTACTTGATATTGATTGTAATAAGATTGTGATAAGCAAGGTCGTGTGGTGGTGTCAGGCAGGAACAGTTGATAAACTGGGAGTTTCCAATGTATCACTTGTCCTAAAACTCCTTATACTAGAAAAAGGACACATGTTGGTTCAATATACTCTTGTTGGGGATTTTTTTTTTTCCTTTCCCAAAATCTTCATCCTTAGCACAACCGAGCACACAACACAAAATCTTATGGGATATATTTCTAGTCTCGCTCCTTGTGTCAGTCAAAAGCTAGTATCCTCTGGAGAAAGTTTTGAATCGACAATTAACTGGGAATACCCCAGAAGGTGTGATCTTTAAAGAGAGGATATGTATGCTCCTCAAGATAAACGCCAAGTGGGCAGACAGGTTTAAATTTATTCAAATTACCCAGCACAGGCTTTTCTGATCATCTTTTTGTGAAAATGAAGAGACATCACTCTGCCCATCCTTAAGGCCATTAGGATATCGTCCTTATTCTGTTGTTCCTTAGACTGGAGCCTTTTCACAAGGGATATGAAGCACCCACTTGGAGTAACCTTGACCTTGATCTGCAGATCTGAAGATTGTAGGTGCCCTTGGGTAAAATAATTAAAAAGAGATAAATGACATCAAAATTTTACTCCTATTCTTTAGTCGAGATTTGGGAACCCTCCAGGCTCCAGCTACCTGGAACAGCAACTGGGTGACAGAAAAGATGGCTTGTCTGTGGTGAGACAAGCTTCGGAATATATTGTGAATGGTCTTGATGAATCTCTTTGGCTGGAAAGCCGAGCATATAAAATTTTGTCAATGAAAGTTTGATTTGAGTTTTGACAGCACCAGTATAACTTATAGCATGGCTGGAAAACTGTAAGAAGTTACGAAGTACTTTTTCTAATAAAGGAAACAATTATCGGTTATATGTGGACAATGCATCCTGTTCCACTTAGCAAAAGAGTTTGCAAGATCATGAATTTAATAATTCCTACTAGGGTACTTTCTGCCCAACTTTGATATTTTTGGCTAATTCCCGTTTTGTCTTTATAAAACTTTCAGGTCATTCTCCTTGACACCAGATACTTTAGAGATCCTTTATCAAGTGATGGGAGTTTATTAGGTATTTCACAATGGGAATGGTTCGAGAAAGAGCTCTATGGTCCACCAACAGTCATCACCATTATTGGCTCATCTATACAGGTATGTAAGAAAAACATGAATCTTTTATTAGCGTGGTGTCAGTGTGCAGTCTATTAGAACAACATAGCTCTGTAATCATGATTTTTCTCATCTAAAAAAATATGATTAAATCACAAATTGTTTTGTTCTGATTTGGGTACTTTCCTCAGTGGAGTTCATTGGTCTACGGGAACAGTAGTGTTTGTTACAAAGATTCCTATTATTCACTGGGAGTTAAGTTAACATCAAATGAGAAATGAGCAGAGGAGAATCTGTGATTATGTTGCCTGCATTAGTTTTTGTTAGCAACTCGTAAATCTGGTTGCCGAAGGCTGTATTTTACATGCTTTATGTTCACAATTTCCTGGTGATCTTAAATTTTTAGAATCGTCATGGTTCTTGTGAGTGACCTTCTGTTGCCACTGTATTTCTGTATTGCACTTCTGTTTTCCACTCATACTGTGTCATGTGTGTTGTACTTCTGTTCTGGGTCACTAGAGTTCTCGATCACTTTATAGCACTTGTTTCCCCACCTCTTTACTCTGGATTCTGGAGACCATAGCCCTCTTTGACATAGCGTGACAGGATAAGGGTATAAAATATGATTTTTAGATGTTTCATCCCCTGATCTCATCTTTGGACATGAGAGTAAGGCATGTTCTAAAGGAAAAGAGAGAAAGGAACGATAGCAGGGGAGCTTAATCTCAGTTTTTGTACTTTTCTATAATACAATGTTTTCTTATCTGAGAAAAGAGACTGGCATGAAACCTCAAAGTAAATTGGCAATTATGCAGTTTTCTCGTACTTGTTTTCAAGATGAGGACAGGGTTCACAAGCCCTAAATTTTCAGGCACGTTGAGTCGGACACATTATTACATACCCGTCTCTCGCACCCTTAGTTAGTTAGTTTATTCACAGATTTTAGAGCTTATTTGATGTTCCATTTTTTCAGACTGCTCAGGCAAACTTCTCTGACCCCCCCTCCCACCTCTACAGCATTCCTTTGATCTGTGGCTTTAACTGTTAGACAATGTACAAATATCCATTTGATTGTCCAATATGCTAAATTGTAGTATCTATTCTAGTATTCTTATTAATTTCTGTCCATTCAGGTCCTATCAAACTTTTCAGCTGTTACTAGACCGTTCTTTTCTGTTGAGGGTTGGGGCCGTTTTCCAAAGGAGAGGAACCGTCTATTTCAGTTACTTCATGATAGTAAGGTGACAATTATCTATCGACTTTATTGTCATACCTGCTTGCATATATAATAAAAGGTTATATTTGAAGTACTGTTATTATGTCACTGTATATAGAAATTGGTTGCTCATATAAAAAAAATCCATTCATGTTTCCCTTACTTGGGTATTCCTTCTGTCACATAGAGGGATGGTGTTCTTTTCATCAGTGGAGATGTTCATTATGGGGAAATCACAAGATATGATTGTGCTACTGGATATCCACTGTACGATATCACCTCTAGTGGGCTGACTCAATCTGTTGAGGGAGTGCTCCCACCACCATTGCAATTTTTGTCGCGACTTATGGCACGCTTAACACCAACTACACTGAGAGTAATGCAAAATTGCAGATACAAATCATGTGTATATGGTAACACTGTCTTCCAGTCAAAAAGAAAAAACTCTCTTTACTTTGTCCATTGACTTGTCTTGTAATTCTATGATTGGAGATCAAGTGGGATTGTTTCTGCAGGAAAACCAAATTTTGGTGTCATTGAGGTTGATTGGGAGTCAGATCCTTTGACTCTGAGAATCGAAGTTAGAGATGTCAATGGAGCGCCTGTTGCCAGTGATATAATTCTGGTATCTGATTTACGAGCTAGTAATGTGAAAGCTGCTAATGGCAGACATGCTCCGGGTCAGAAATTTTGCACTCTTGAAGTTGATCTTCCTTGGATTGTTCGTTACAGATTGGCCATTATTTTATTCTGTGGTTTATCTGGTATGTTATATTTTTTATTGAGTTACAAATTCGATGGTGTGTTTTTCAGTCAGAAGTATTTTTCTATGTCTAATTCGATTCTCGTTTCACATCCTCCTACTAAATTTTTTAAATAGAAAGTTCTTCTCATCTGAAAAGGAAGATGAAAACAAGATGGAGTAGATGTTAAGGCAAAAACAGTTAAATAATTATCTAAACTAACTAATGGCATTACTATATCCCACTGATAGACGACAACCATTGTCTTGGTTTTAGCTTGCAAATTTCCCGAACCATGTTCTCAGTTTACATCTTTCATTCCCCATGCGCATATGTATCACTCATAGTCTCATACAGTAGTGCTTTATACATTTGATGGGTTAGAATCTTGCTACTGCTTTGCTGCTTGATATTGATGTGAGCTCTTACCCCATTTCATTTGAGTTGTAATCATAGAGAACTTAGTTTTTCAGAGAGTCTTCAATAAATAGCATCTTACTAGTGTTCAAGGTTTTGGGGTGAGTTTCAACTTGAAATTTCAAAGCTTGCTCACCCAAAACCAAATCCTCACCCCGTCTGTTAAACTGTCTTACCCAATTTGTTGCCAATTCTGTTTCTATGTGTTAAGGGCAAATAAATCATGCATAAATATAGAAATAGTAAAAACTTAGAAATATATCCCCACAATTTTTCTCTGACTTGATGCTCTAGATGGGAAAAGAGGTCTTCCGGCATCTGTGACATATTTTGTAGCATTATGTCTAGTAGTAATCTAGATCATGAAGCTTCTCTGGTAAGATCTTGACATCTGCTTGGACCAGATGACTTTTGGACTCTTTACAAAGTAATATTAGGTTTACGACACTGCTCTCTCGGGATTGATTGTTTGGATGAGATCGAAGGTGAAGAATAATTTAAACTAAAATAATTTGACAGTTGGATATCTGATTGGCAAAATTACTAAAAGAGGGATCACCATTTCGTCTTGCCTTCAGTATGATAAGATTAACACAAAACTAGTTCTTGAAACCTTTTAGACCTTAATCTCAATCTTCTTATCATTACGATTTACGGTGTTACAATTATACTATCAAATCAAATAGAAGAACTTGGCAAATAGAAAACACACATAATATAAAGCATGTTTTAATATACTTCCAAACAGTTCACTATAAAAACAAGGAAGTGAATTTGGCACTGTAGGAACTTTCTTGTGTTATCTATTTTATTTTGTCAACTTTTTATTGCACATTAGGCCTAACTTTTTGGAAGCAATAGGACATGAGATTTAGCCTGGATGTGAGGAGGATGGCATGGGGAGGGGTTGCTCGACATAGTTCAAATCTGCCTTTGGGTTAGTCTGAGACAGGTGCAGCATGACATAAATTACCTGTCACTTGACCTGTCTGCTTTTACAAATAGGTTTTAAGAAGGGCGCGAGCGGCCGGGGGGGGGGGGGGGGGGGCAAATGCAGGTGTTCAGAACTGGAACTTCAGATTTGTTTATTGTCATGCTGGACTATAAAAGTTTTTTTTTTTTTTCTTTTCTTTTTTTGGAAGGCACCATATATTAAAGTGGAAAGTGCTACACTGCATCGAAGATAGATAGTTGTAGGCTTGTTACTGCGAATTTTTCTTTGGAGCATCTTACGAGCATGTGAATTTGTCAAAGTTTGATGGTCCATGCTATTAACCTTGAAATTTCCAATTTCAGTAAGGTCTGGCTTGAAAAGGACCTTGGCACTCTGTTTAAGGTGTTGCTTTGTGATCGATAGGTCACAGGTTCAAGTCCTCGGAGCAGCCTCTTGTCCAAATTGACAAGGGAAGGCTTGCCTCCTATGCACCCTTGTCATGGGACCCTTTCCCAGACCCTCTTCTTGCGGGGACACCAATCTGCACTGGGTTGCCCTTTTTTTTAGTTAGATCCGGCTCATACTATTCGAGCACATTAGCTTCCTTTTGATGATTCTGTGTTAAAAATGTTATGATGCCCAAGCAAAACGCCTTGTGAGGTTGATTAGCATTTTCAATTTACTCCCAAGTTAATCCTAGTGTTTACACAATGTTTCTTTGTAGCCTGTGATTGAACTTTATTTATCCCTGAATGACTTTTTTTTAATGAATGTGCTCGCCAAAACTTGTCGAGAATTCATTATCTGGAGGGCCGGAACTGGAAAACACGCTTATTTCCGGTTTTCTTTTTTACTTCAATAATTGGCCAATGGACGAAGCACTTAATTCTTGTTGCCTCTAGTTAACCTTGAGTAGCTTATGATAAAGAGTCTGTTCATCATGGCCAAATGGGTACCAAAAGAAGCACCTCAAGTTTTCAACCCCTTCCCCGTATTAGTGTAATTTGTCAAATTTTATCTTTTGTTTCGTTAATTTAATCCCTTTTGATGTTGCAGTCTTGGTTCTTGCCTCTATTGGACTGGTTTGTTCAATAGTGATGGTCAGCAGGAGATGTCTTCGCAAGTGCAAGCAAGCCTGATGGTTTAAGGTAGAAGACTAGAACTTGGAACACGCAGAATTTAGATTTAGTAGTCATCCTGATAAGTGCTCTGTTGAGGGCAGTCGTTCCTGTCAGCCTGGAGGAGGGATTCCGTTGACGAGCAACTGACACATCCCACAAGAAACCTTCAATTTGTAGTCTTCTGTGGCATGGGGATCTATCGACTCTTGGAAGATGAGGGACTTCTTCTGTCGTACTGTTAGGGTTGTTGGGCTGATAGCCTGGTAAGAAATGGAACATCTTGCAAATACTTGGCGTTTTTGTAACCGTCCCTGTTTGTAGCATAGTAGCATGTCTCCATTGTTACCCTGGTCGCCTTATTTGATCTGATATTTGGAAATACAGTATGGTAGATAGTTGAGGTTAACATCTGTGACAATCTGCATCACGAGAGTGGTGACCGTAATCTACGGTGATAATTAGGTACTCCCTACTCTAGAAACATGCGTAAATATTTGTACTAACCTTTATAGATACTCCACTCAACTACCCAAATTTTCACAATTGAATCCAACTCTTGTTTTGATCTTTGTTCCAATTCTCTCTTGTACATTTCTCTAACTTGCAATTTTTCTCCTGCAAAATTATTATTACATACACGAGCGTTTAATGCTATATTATCTAATATTGGAATAATCATCCGAGGATTAGATCACTAATTCACTATTCACTATTCACTACTTAGCATCAAAATTACAGGTTGTTGCATGCCTGATCAGGTGCAGGAATAGTCCCGCAAGGGCGTGCTGCAGTGTATTGTGCAGTGCTTTGGTCGGCTATTGGCACCTCGATATGGCATGAGTACACTACAAAGCACGGTAGCGTATTGTGCCGCCTAGATTGCCAGGCACGATCTGCTGACACAGCCTAGCCCGTGATCAGTCCTATGTGCAGTCCTATCACTGGGTTTTTAGTGAGGGAAACATGAGTTTTTACATTCTAGTTTTGCGTAAGATTTTAGGTAGGAATAGAAAGCATGTTATACTGCCCACATGGCCACATGACTACACGAGACAACTTTGAGGTGCGAAATTTTGCAATCACAGAAATTACGACAAAACACAAAATGCAAAAAATCGAAAGAAATGAAGGGCCTATGTATATACATATCGCTTCGTAGTGATGGCCTTAACGGATACAAAATCTCCACATTTCTATTACTGAAAAAAGAATCTCTATACAAACTGGCGAGAGCAAGTGCAATACAAGTATACAACATGACTGCTTATGATCACTCCCTACACTTGTCGAAGATCCAAACTTGCTAACTTGATACAATTAGAAAGGAGAAAAAACCCCTGTATAAAACACAAACTAGACTTCATCTGTAATTTTCCACAGTATTTTCCAATACCGTGGGCACGATGGATTCAAGTGTACAGCTCGAAGAATCCAATCTCTTGTGTCACCATAGGCATTTTGGCCAGAGGTAATTTGAGACCCATGCTGCGTAAAAATCGAAAGAAATGAAGGGCCTATGTATATACATATCGCTTCGTAGTGATGGCCTTAACGGATACAAAATCTCCACATTTCTATTACTGAAAAAAGAATCTCTATACAAACTGGCGAGAGCAAGTGCAATACAAGTATACAACATGACTGCTTATGATCACTCCCTACACTTGTCGAAGATCCAAACTTGCTAACTTGATACAATTAGAAAGGAGAAAAAACCCCTGTATAAAACACAAACTAGACTTCATCTGTAATTTTCCACAGTATTTTCCAATACCGTGGGCACGATGGATTCAAGTGTACAGCTCGAAGAATCCAATCTCTTGTGTCACCATAGGCATTTTGGCCAGAGGTAATTTGAGACCCATGCTGCGCAAGCAAATGCATCTGAAAATAGATTTCTGCAGGCCTCATCTCTGGAACAACCATTTTATGAGTTAGAACTTGCAAGAATTATCGTTGCCAAAAGCTGCATACACTGAGTAGTTCATATATGGGGGTGGGAGTGGCCACCGAGTGGGGGTGGGATCTGCATACTTCTAACGACCCTCATATAATCACAGAACATAACAAGTCAGTTAATTCTACATGATGACAGGTGAAATGATGACAACAACTGAAGTCTTCTAGTTTCCTGCAGTATAGAATTGTTTAACTCTAATGTTGAGAAAGGACAAAGCAAAGAAAAGAAATCAGCATAAACTTCGGTTCCAGCTGACCTCCCTCTTTCACACCCTTTAAACCAAATGAGCCACTACCAAGTCAAGAAAGTCCAGCGAAAGTTGCCTGTGATGTAATGACCACGACTTACAGCCTTAGAATCAAATTGTGTTTTCATATAAGAAAAATAATTACTATAACAGATGGAACTTAATGGGAAAGTGAAAATGTTTTAACACATACAAGTGGGAAAGAAATCCTCCTACCGAAGAATGACCAAACACTCAGCTCCTAACGAAGAAAATCTTTCTAAAGTTAGGATCATGAATACCCCACCCTCGCCTCTGTCAGAATGCGAAAAAAATTAGTGTCTTTCATTAACCTTGTCTCTCAAAGTGGCTTTCACCCACCCATTTTAAACGATCACCACTATTTTGACCCACTTCAAAAAGTGTTATCAACAAAGGACTTTGAAAAACTTCGGAAATACCACAAAATAAGACCCCCATACATATATTCTAATTTCATTGCTGCTTCACATGCCACAGTCACCTCCTCACAGAGTCACAGCTATGATTTTAGCTTCTACAGTCATAACTTTGACTAGCTTCTCTACTGTCAAACTATTAATTCTAGAATTATTTGAACTCCATAAACAGCTCCTAACCTCAGTTCCTCTTCAAGCTCCATCAGTCACAAGCACTCGAAGCATCCTTGTAACTAACTGAGCCATTTCTGAATTCACTAGAACTAAGGGGCACCATCCCTCTATCGACCACCCTATGGTGAACCACCTAAAAATAAACCTTGGATCCCCCAACCTTTTCCCAGGAACGAAAAAGCACCGAAGCTTTATCCCTGTATAAGATCCCTTTTAGGGCATGCTTGGGTTGGGAGTAATCATTAGGGGGGTAATGAAGGCTAAAACAAGGGAAAAATGGTAGAAATGGTGGTGGTAGAGGGAGGAATTAAGGGGTGGAGGAGGAATCACTACCCCCATATGGGAGTCATGCATGACTCCCATATGGGGGTAGTGATTCCTCCTCCACCCCTTATTTCCTCCCACCACCACCACCAATACAACCACATTTTCTCTTATTTTTATCTTATTTTAGCTCCTATTACCCCCCTAATAACTACTCCCAATCCAAGCATGCCCTTATAAGAAACACCCCTTGTAGTTAGATCTAACCTTGATCCACCCCTGTAACCAACCAAGATGGCTCTACACAGCTAAACTGGCACTCTTATAAGCCATAGAACATTCATCGCCCACCATGCCATGTTCAGTGGTAACCACATCAATCACACATTTATCGTGCTTTTCTATTTTACAGTCCTCTTAAAACTCTGTCGACCAATCAAAGGATTTATCTCTGGACTAAACAGACGAGTACTATTTCAAACCCACTAGGGCAGAGAGAGAATATGACAAAGAAGGAAACTGAAACAGAAGGAGAGGAGACAGAAGAGAGAATATTTTAGATCTTTGAAGGTCCTATGTAGCATCAAATTGTAGCTCTCTAAAGTTTTTATGTATCCAGCAAACTACTCTGACTGTTTGTCCAAAGAGTTGTATGGCCACCATCATATAGGCTCATTCATTTTCATGATTGTGGCTTCCAATCCATTCCTTTTTCAAGTCGCGTGTAAGTAATTATAAATATCTTGGCTTAGCTGTTTCAATTGAAATCTAAAAGGCCTAACACTAGAGAATTCAGCTAATTCATAGCTACATTATAATTATGACTGTGTTAGAATCAGACTTGTCATAATAATACTCGAGGCAAATTAGTTTGGTTCTCCAAACTTTTACATTTATGTCCCACGAGATACTCCAAGTCTTCATCTATGCTCCAGGCACATTAGAGCAGAGAGGTGCTTGTGCATGGGAGCATACCTTTGCGTTTAACAAAGAGACTGTTTCTGTTCCTCTAGATTCTATAGTCATTGATTTAAGCACAAACTTAAAAGAATATGGAGTAGAGGAGAATTAACACATCCAGCATATCTTACATTTTTAAATAGGGTATAGCCTGTATCCAATTGTTGCTTAAATCAGGATTACGACAATAAATTGTTCATCCGCCTCGAATAGAGAAGAATCAGAATTGTAAATTAAAAGTTCAATAAGACAAGTGATACCTGGTGACCAGGAGGACCATTCATAACAAAGGCTTCTTTCCCATTTCACCTTTGATCCAAGACTTGCCTCTGCTTGGGCAAGCAAATAATTAACGAATGGCAACGGGGTCGACGAAACCTCCAGTGCTTTCTTGAGACTTCTTATACCCATTGTTATATACTGAGGGTCGCATTGTCTTCTTGCAAGTTCCATGCAGATGACACCTGGAATCATGATAATAATTTAGGTAAATAGAAAGACAACACAGAAGGTTTAACTTATTATAACAAGAATGACGATTAGTCAAATCCAGTCCAGTACAGCTTGTGGGATTACTAAGTGAGTACAATGAATATAAAGAAAGCAGCTGTATAGTCTCTTTCAAACCAAGAACGAAAACCAATCATGTAAACTAATGCTGAAGTCTTGAATGCCTTACATATATCCAAAAAGATGTCCAAATCTAAGAAGTTGAATTATAGCAAAGCTGATGGTTTTGGTTAGTTAGTCTTTTGAAACCTACTAAGTAGTTAGAAATTAATCCTGGTAAAGAGAGATTGCACAAAAACGTAAACCAATAATTGGATCTAATGCAAAATCCTGGTAAAGAGAGCTTGCACAAAAACTAACCACGGAGTTACTAGACCTACAAGCTTCGAAGATAAAAATGAAGAGCCTTGAAAAAGTCGTGAGGATCTATCACTTTGACATCTCACACAATAGTCTCAAGATCTAATGAGTCAATCTTAACCTCACTTTGAGATAATCCAAATAAAGATTTGGATGCTAATATGTCTTATCCTACGAAATGGGGGTAGCTGAATCTTTGCTAAAGTAAAGTTTACAGTGCTAAAGTGAAGTGTTCATATGAAGGACAAGAGTCTTCTATTTCCTTACTAATACCCACTTCAACAGGTGTTCATTAATCATACGTATGACAAATATCATTGTATACTTGCAAGGACCAGGTGATCATTTCCTTTATCGACCAGGCTAGAAACATTAAGGTGAAAACGTGTAATCAATGAACTATACCATGGCATAGAAAGAAGCAGCTCTCAGAGACTGCCAATGAACAAGCTTCAGCAAGGAACTCCTCTGCACGCTGGAAGTCCTGGGCACGTTGTGAAAGTAGTCCACAGAAAAAACTGTAGACAGCCAACCATGAGTTCCATGATCCGTTGGACCCTATAATACTGTCTCTGAAGCCTGAATCTGTAGAAGTCGAGCCATTTAGGGGTCTATAGCACGATTCAATAGCCTTTAGACTAATCCAACTAGTAGGATAAACAGTTTTGAGTTTCAGACACTGCATAAACTCTTCGCTAAGCCCTGCAGGATTATTTTCAGCAGCATGAGCACGGCATAATTGCAAATGGGCAGAAAAGGAACAGGCATCAGGAAGTGAAAGATCTGATGCTTCCTTTGCATAAGAAACACAGCCTGAAATATCTCCATCAAGCAAACTGATTTCTGAGGAACATAGCAGCAACTGGAACCTCTTATATCTGTCAAATGAGTTCTCTAAAGACAATTGATTGACCAAAGCAGAAGAAGTCATCCGCTTGAGCACATTGATAAGGTGTGTAGGGTATCTTGCTTGCCGTGATATTTGCATAAGATTAAGCACTAGAAAGTATCTAGCATTAGCATTCCAAGGCTCTTGGCGAAACCATCTACAAAATAAATATAGTCCTATCAGAAATGCAAAGACGAAGTAGACAAGCCATTGTAAACTATAACATAGCAGTTCAAAGCCCAATATTCGAGATGGTATAAAAACTGTCAACTACACAGCTAAGTAGCTAACTACAATAAGCAATCAAACATAGAACCAAAACAACAAATAATCAGGAATGTCGTGGATACAAATACATGAGCTAAAGCCTAAAACTCCATCTGCCAGAAGCCAAGAACCATTATATATGGGAAACTTCATTGAATTTCTGGGCGGTAATCCTATAATCACAATATTTTTTCTTTCATGTAAGTATGTAACTAAATAAATAAAGATTACAAGTTACAATGTTTCAGAACGGATCTGAAGTACAGAATTGTGATACTACTACAACAACATTACCACCGTGCCTCAAAGGTTTCCGCCTTATGACGAGGTAAGAAGGGGGAAGGGGGGGAGTTGGATGTACGCAGGTCTTACCCCTATGCTGAAAACATAGAGAGACTGCTACGGATGACCCATAATGAAAATTTTATCGACCATCACACCGACTGCTACTTCATAATACCAGAAGGGCAGAAGTTTCGTGAGCCATTTAGCTTTACTCTATTATATTCAAAAACCAAAGAATAGTAAGCCTTTAGCTCCAATGGAAATGAAAATGAAGTGCAGAATTTGATAAATGAATAAAGATTGCAAAGTACGGAGTGATTCTTAGGTATCGAAATCACAGTCTTATGATTTTTGAGAAACGAACCTAAAATTATTTAAGATCATAAAGTAACATAAAAATACTAGACAACCCTTCTCCTACGTGCAGAATTCCAAATCATAATTCAAATTTTCCTGTAAAGACAGTGGTTTTAACCAAAAAAACACTACTTCTCTTTCCTCTATTATCTGTTCAGAAGCCTGCAACTTTCATAACAATTCCTTCTGAGACAACATTACATGGTACCATAATGATATAAAGACGTGTGAAGGCCCGACAGAGGCAACCTTAGCTACAAACAAAGGGTCTTTGAGAGATACTCATGGGGCTAAGAGGAGGAATCATATGAAATTGAGATTGAAGCCCGATCCGCAAACCTAAACAATAAGTAGACTTAAGCTCACACTGAATCTTATTGGACGCCATTAGTGAGAGACAATAACCATCTTAGACTGGTAGTCAAGGGGTAACCCAAAAAGAAGATCCTTTCTCGTGACCTCTAGGAGGTAGAGCTGGAACAGGGAATTAAACGATTAACTTCTAAGAATGTACGAGGTTAATGAGTTAAAGACTAAAGAAATCTACATAGAGCTCTGTTCAAATTGCTGATGTGGGAACTGGTTTCACTCTCAACAACAACATCTTTAACCCCAGTGCATTAAAGGCTCCCGCCATAAGGCGGGGTAAGGGGAAACTGGTTTCACTCTCATATACAAAATTTAGAAACTTTCAAAAAGACAGTGAGACCTCAAGACTATGGGCTGTAAAGTCTTTATATCAATGTACAAGGATATAAGACACCATGGTGGTTGCGAAGATTTATAATAAGAATGATCACCAAAATCTCAAAACCCATCTTAAAATCTCGTAGACGATAACCCAATTGTAAAACAGGATTATGTATGACTTAAAGAATAGACAAAACAACGAAAAAGCCTGTATAAGCTATAATTAATTACAACAGCAGCAGTATACCTCTGCATTATGCCCAGTATAGATGGACCCTGTGCTCTCTGGTAATTGCATGTGGAAAGAGAGAAATCCAGTTTGCCACAGGAAGTGGCATTACAAGCAACAGCTTCAGCCCCAATAACTTCCTGGGCAGATCTGAAGTCTTGTTTTATGGAGTCAGAACGACTCACAGCACAGCACCTCCTTATAACATGGTTATTGTCCCATTGTTCACGAGATAACAAAAGATATCCCAGCATGTTTCTGCAAGACACTAAGGCTTAGATAAACTGGAATATGAGAGCTAAAGAGCTTCACTAAGCTAAAAAGGAGAACAAGGAAAATATCACGAAGCCCCAGACAGGAAAAAAAATAGAATGATTCACCACAGGTGAGTTACTCAAAAAGGATACAGTTGCAGACGTTAATCTATAATAAAATTTATATACCTTAAAGAACTTCCAGTAGGGTACATATGCAACGCTTTTCTGAGATGGTTTATGCCACTTTGTATGGTGAGACATCCGGATCCGTTTCTGATCTGAAAAACTCAGAAACACTCCAGTTTCAGAACATGCGACAAGCTACCTGAATACAAATATCTCACCAAACATATTTTACAAATAGAACAGCAATTTATATTAAGAAACATACTATTTTACTAAGTCCGACTAGAAGATGCATTTCAATTGTCTCCTCCAGTGATGAAAGGGAACCACGACTAAGTGAGACTACAGCTCGTAGTTGATTAGTCTGATCGACAGCATCTACTGCAGATACAACAAAGCTAACTTTTGCACTCTGGAGCAGCTCTCCTGGCAGTTTCAGTATATTATTAACAGCGGACCCTGCCCCAGATATGGAGTATAGAAGAGTACAAATTAAGCAAATGGCTGCAGCTACAGAGGATATCTTGATGGTAGGAACACATGCAGCTAGATCTCTAGCAGCAGACAAGGCCAGATCATGCTTGCCAAGATTCCATAAAGATACAGCGTATACTTGGAGGCCTTCCACATTAAGCAAACCTAAAATAACAAATAGACATCAAGTTAATGCGCAACATCCAATAAACCTTGACGCCGCCCAAAAAAAGGTAGTCCAGCCTTCAGGCATATTGGCATCCCTTCTAGAAAGGAAGAAGTGCCTATGCAAGCTAAAACTAGGGAAAACAAGGGCTCGGCCACCTGAATGGTGTGAGCCGCAAGTGGGGAGACCCGCACTTACGGCGGTCAATGTGCTGGAAGCTACTGCTTAAGTTACTACCCTCTATAAAGGATAAGTGACTGTGGAATAGAAATTACAGTAAAGAACAAGATAACTTTCCACAAAGAAACTCAAAACGGTACAATTGTTTAAAGCACAAAGTCTCAAACCTCTTTCCTTCAAAAGCTCTGATTCTCGAACAGCATCCATCACATGCCCTGCCTGCAAAAACAATGAAGATGAACACAAATTTTCTGGAGACTCGGGCCAATATTAGAAACAGCATTCCATTTTACTTCAGCTATTCAGTGCCCTCAATAATCTGTTTCGAGCACTAGCGACACTACAACATAGGCACATAGTAGTGACACTGGAACATTTTTCTTTTTCCATTTTTAGCAGAATTTCCATTTACAATGTAGCCAAATACTCACCATTTTTTCCCTTAAAAAAAAATCACTAATCTTTGGTTTTGAAAGATGACAGAATAAAGCAAAATGGCTCAGAAAACTGTCTGCGCTTCTTGTCTAGTGAAGTAATAGTCGGCTGGTACTATTCTGGAAGCAATTTTCATTATAGGTCATCGGTAAGCAGCCTCTCTATGTTCCAACAAAGGGGTGAGGCTTGCGTACATCCGACCCCCCTTACCACGCCATAGGCGGGAGCCTTACAGGCAATGGGGTAATCAGGTAATGTTGATGTTGTTATTTCATTTTTCTAAAAGAAACATGACAATCTGTTAATACAGAAAAGCACAAGAGGACAAGGAGTTAATAGCTGTTGTATTACAAGCTTTCCAATTCCTTTGGACCAAGGTAATTGGTATACTGATAAAAGAACTGAAATTGGCCTATTGAGAAGCTACAAAAACAACCCATCCCACAAAGTCTGACATGATGACACCACCTCAATGAGTGCCGCTTAATTCAGATGCACAGATAAATAGCCTGTATGTTGCACAACAACGTCCCATGATGGCTGCCACCAAAGTCTACACATATAATATAACAGAAATTCATCGTTGACCCTGAAAATACAATTGCTCCTCTCACATGCCAACCAGTCTCTGGTAAGCTACATGTTAATTATACTGACCAAGAAGACGAGCTCCAGTTTAACAACTAATACAAAACAGAAAAGTAAGGGACAGAACAGTGCAATGCAAGTGACATTGAAAAGAAATTTAGAAGGTTTTTCTCCCTAACACCATAATCTAATGGAAAGCCTGAACTTTAGACGGAGCTTTAGCCTTCTACAACTTTTTCAGAGGAAACTCAAGGAAACAGCAACCGACCTAATAAACGATTGACAGCACATATTCCTCAAGTATCTGCCTCCCAAATTCAGGGTCTGGCATTTGCATGGTATAAATACTAATGATGACACAAGAAGTTGTGGAAGCTGAGAGGGTAATGTTCCCACTCCTCCAACTTGGATGTTAGGAGTAAAATCCGCACAACCTTCAACTTATACAACTGAGGCCTAAGGGGAATGTCTGTTTTGATAGACCCCCTTATGGAGACTCATCTTCAGCTAGGTAGGATCTCCTCATAACTCCCTTACAGAAGCTAAGCCCTCTTGAGCCACTAATATATCTGCCAAGAATAATAATAGCAATGACAACATTCTCTACACATCACTAGTCCAAGGCTTTTTCATCCTTTTTCCAAGACACAATCACATCCTTATCTGTGGAAGGTTGAACCCAATAGACACCAAAGAAAGACAAAGAGAAACCTCAAATTTGTAAATCAAAGAGGGGGCTGTGATGGTGATCAGCAGGGTCTGTCATAGAATATCACATAGAGGATGATGTGATCAATAAAGGGATCATACTCTAGTTCACTGAATTATAAAATCAGCGTACGTTATCAATATACAAAATGAGTTTACAACAGCTTGACAATCTCTTTGTTATTATCTTGAAAAGAATTTGGAAAAGATTATCCTGTCACAGTTTAACTAAAATATAATGACATAGAATGAGGGTCAATGCCAGCATAAATGCAACTGAAAAAGATGTAAAACTGAAATAAATAGAGGCATAATGAGAATGTTACAGTTTCCATTTCCAATGGAGCCAAAGACTAACTATTCTTTGGCTTTGGGTTATAATGGAATGAAGCAAAATGGCTCAAAAAAGTCTGTTTTTCTTATATTGTGAAGCAGCAGCCAGTCGGCGACTCGGGACAATTTTTGATTATGGGTCATCCGTATGCAGTCTCTCTATGTTTCAACGTAGGGGGTAAGGCTTGCGTACGTCCGACCCCCCCTTACCCCGCCTTATGAGGGGAGCCTTTGAGGCGCTGGGGTAATGATGATGTTGTTTGTAATGAGAATGTTATACTATTACTTATAAGACAGAGCTTTCATAGACACATTATTCCAAAAGTAGGGAAGATGAAGCCTAAAGACTCACACACCTTGCAAAGAACTCTAGCCAGATTCACAGATATATCCGCCAAAAGAGAGTCCGGCAAGGGAAATGCAGAAATCTTCCATGCATAGCGTGCTAGCTGATAAGAAGTAACAGCAGACTCATAATCATGTCGTCCTTCAGAAACTAGCCCACACATATTATGAGATTCAGGATACGATGGTGCACACTGCACAGCTTGTCTGATAGCACCAAACACCTAAACATTAATGAGACATATTAGATGTAATAATCAATTGCTCACAGACTCACAGTAACTTAGCTCTTTGATAATTCAAGCATGACTTATCACTCCAGAACGTTTTCATACCTCTGGGGACAATAAGTGACTGGACAGACGAGCAAGCTTTGCAAGACCAACTTGAAATTCAGCAAGCTGTCGAGCAGGAGCACATGAGAAAGTGATAGCTTAAGGAAGCATTATGTAAAATTTGAGCTTAAACCTCCAAAAACAAGATAAGAAAATAGTAGATGCACCGTGAACTATATTACATTCACAGATACCCAAGGGCGTATACACTAGAAGATGGCCGAGAGAACATTACCATAAAAAAAAAAAAATCTCTAGGTATGAAAGCAGCAGAAATAAAGGTTGAAGACACAGAATTAACAGTCTTACAGGCAAGATTTGAACGGCTCGCAAGCAACTATCGTAAGCCTCATCCCACGAAGACTCACTTTGACATCATGTCCATACCATAAAGATTGCATCAGTCAGAGAGGACACAAGTGATATGAGTAAAAGACAACCAGCAACCACAACCCATGTTCTTACCCAGTAATTATTTCATCCGCCATGCCAGCCCACGGCAATGCAAGGGATGGATCTATACTCCGTGCCCTGTCAAATGCTTGTCTGCCCAATTGGCCTTCACCCTCTTCTTTGTATAGCTGTAGGATGCAAAGTTAAACACCACATGCCATAAGATAAACCATCACAGGGGTAATAGCCAAAGTTCAAGAGACTGCCTAAGATCAGAAAGTAGAACACAAGTCTTAATTTCCCGCAATACAAGTATACCATCATGACTATGATGCTCCGCGACTAATATAAACTTTACTAAAATATAAAATTTCTTCAACAGATAGGAGCCAAAGACCCAATCAGAGATTCAGAGAAGGAAAACAGCGAGGAGAAGTTGTGCTCCTGGAGATGTTTGCTCATTTTGTATAACCATAGCAACAGATTGCATCGGAGCACAGACTTTCTGCCAGTTGGACCACTGTTGTGACACATTTTTTTACAAGCCTTTTTTTTTTCTTTCAATATATGACATCTTGGCCAACAGGGCCAGACTTGTACACCACTAAATAAAATTTATCAATGTACCACAAGAGGGCGTTGAAAGTCCATTCATCACTGATCTTAGCTTTCATGTGCATAAAGCACTATATGTTAGAGCGATCATTCGGTTGCCTCATCAAGATTTTAAAATCATAAAGACATATGAGTCATTGTTTCACTCCTAATAACTACGACATATTGGGCTCATACCAAAGTAGTAATGAGTTCTGTATGCTTTTCAATTATTAGAGTGCTCTAATTTTGTTCCCATAGTCACGCACCCATGCTTTCCCCCACTGTATCTAACGAGTTCTATACTTTCATTGATCAATTCCATTGCTATCTTATACCACGTATTACAGCTGGCAACATGATATGACCCAAGTAAATTAACCCAAAATTAGGACTTGAGAAAACAAAACAGAAACAGACTCGACCTAACCCGACGATAACCTGTGACCTGACATAAGACAACCGGAACCGACCTGAAATAATTCGACTCGAATTGAGCCCTACATGTCTTTTATTAGATAACATATGATATAACAACTTGATTCGTTGATTTAGAAATATTAAGGACAGCCAAACTATATTAACGCAAGATTTGGATCTTGAAACGACTCAATATGAACATAATATCGCAAGGTTATGAACGACCCGATAACAAACGAATCCTCATGCGATTGTGAACCCACAAGAACCCACATCGACCCGAGGAAAACCCGATGTAACCCGACCAGAAAGTGATCAAACCACCCAATAGCCACCTCCACAACCTTTAATGAAGAAAAGTTGTTGGTGTAGACCAAATATATATCCACTAGGGACACACTAGGGACATTCTCTGAACAAAATTTACACACAAGTCACATTAGCATTCCTTTATCTTTATTAAGTTGTGCCAGAAAAGCCCTTAACTGTATAACTTCTTGAGTATGTTCCATTTCTTCCATTTCAAAATTATATATCGTATCTAAAACAAAACTACAACTGAATGTCAGTTATTTGCTCCTCTTTTATTTAAGCATTTGCTTCAGTCCAATATATGTTCATATACAAATGTCATAGACAATTAAATAGAGAGACCCAAAACCTTAAACCACAAGGATTGGCAAGGAAATACCTTCCCAAGATATGCCCATGCAGACGCAAGAGATACATCCATCTTCAATCCCCGGATAAAGCAATGCTGTCTCAGCGCTTTATGACTAGACACGCATCCCAATGCCATCCAAAATTCATGATTGTCCGTCTCAAGTAATAAGCTTCCCAACAACATCTTCTCAGCGAGATTCCTAGTGAAGCACCATAAATTAATTAGCTCATGTCCAGCAACAGGTCCGAAACACTGAATTCGTTTGTCGTATTCAAAGCATCTTACCAGGAGTCCCGGTCATCCTCTTGGCTCTCCCGTAATGTACTGATATGATTTACAGCCACAGCAACATCCATATAGATATTTGCTTGCCATGGGGCTAAGTGCAAAGCACGCTGATATGAACACTTGGCAGACATGGCTGCAGAATAGCGAGTTTCTTTCCAAGAAAGGAGTGAGCTAGAAAAAGCTTCCTCGCCCTTCTGATTCCCTCCTGTCCATGGAAATGATTTGGCATACATAAGCTGAGAAAAGGAAATAAGAAGCTTTCAGTGAGCAGTACAAGTCATACACCTTTGCTGAGACTGAAGGACTTGAGCATGCCTAACTTACACGCTCCATCCATCCTCGATAACTAATCTACTAAACTTATGTACACTTGATTTTGCCCCATTTTGAAAGTCATTCTTAGAAAAACAAAGACATATTCGACCAACAATCTTCCTCTTTTAACACCAATATACTTAGACTCGAGTTATGAATCGAACTCATCAACCTTGCATCAATAATCAAAGGATAGTGGTAGTATAAGCCACATGTACACAAAATTCAAGCAACTTTCAAAAATCCTACCAAGTAAACACTACAAAGGATTTCAGACATAAACAGAGTTAATATATTTAAAATTACGTTTAGGCAGCATTTAGCATAAACAACACCAGAAAATGTTCTATTTATATATTGGTAAGTAATGTTTTATTTATATATTTAGGTTCTTCAGTCATACAAGCAATGTATCAAAAATAAGATGATTCCTTTCTATTCAAATGCCCACCAAATAGCCAAAGGAACCATCTTCCACTCCTCACTAATCTACTGCTCTTCTAGGCTAAGAACATCTTTAGTCTTATGAGGGTGAACCTAAAAGACATGGATAGGTGCCACATAGAGAAGATCAGAATACCCAAGAGAATGAGAGCAGAAGATGATTATAATAGATAATAATATAATAGATATTATTTACGTAGTATCTTAGAATATTCTAGAGATATTATTATCTATTAGATTAATGGTTCTCATCCTGAGTACATAGAACACCAACTAACCAAACCGAAATTCCTTGAATGTCTTATGTTGGAATTTGGATTTCTCTGTTCTTCTACGGCCCAAGTCACACCAAAAAACAAAGAACTTTTGGAGGACCCTTCACTTCAAGATTCCAGTGGCTAGGAAGTGGCGAATCAATAGAAGTAGGATTTTTCTAAGAGAGCAGAAATTTCGAACGGAAAAACGTCCAAATTCATCATGCGACCAAATCACTTTGCCAGTTGCCATTCCTTGAACAATACCTGAAAGTAGCTCCAAAATCCTCAAAATAGAAGGTTCCTTAGGAAGCTTAGATAACAATACATCCCAATGATGGCGATTCCCACTCCAAAACACAACTTACTCAAGAGTGGGCCTAGTGACTTCTTTTTGAGGAGACATTCAGAAAAGGTCAGGAAACCGGATTTGCAAAGGAAAATCCCCAAACCAAATGTCCTGCCAAAATAAAACTCTTGCTCTGTTTTCCACCTCAAAAGATACAGAAGACAAGATACCTGAATTTGTTTTCAACCTAACACCTTCAACTGATTTAGATCCCAAGAATGCCCCACCAAATTGTTAAAATTAGAGATTAAGGCACTATGTATAGTAGAGATCCCGTATATGCAGGAAATACGATACTAAAAACTCATCACTGTTGCATGCATCTTTGATAATCTAATATGTTCCCATTTGTATCAAGTCGAAGGCAAGAAAGGTCTTCGAATCAAGGAAATGAATTTTTAAGGGGAAGCACAAGTTCCAAAGCCCACAGGCAGGGAATCCCAACCATTACTTCGCATACCTTAATGATTTTTAGCTATCTGATGACACAAAGAAAATCGCTTTAAAAGGAAAACATCAGAACCATTTGCCCAATATAGCAAGATTTCTGTACACCATAAAACTCCACCCACCTTCAGATTACGGCCAACATATTGCTCTAACCAGCAGTTCTCAACATTTTAATACAACAGGGGGATTATGTAGAGCAGCGGTGCAGCCAGCTCATGGAAAATTTTAAGACCAATCCCAGACATAAGCTCCACCGTTTTTGCAGCGAGGGGGTCACACATCGAAATACTAGCTACAGTTAGATGCATATAAAGAAGAGAAAGTAACTACCTTGATATCAGCATGCAGCTTCCATAAACACGACATATTACTAGCCAAACGAGTGCTTGATTCTGCAACACAAGACCCCTCCTGCAACATTGGGAGCTGCATTATCAGAAGGAAAACGACATATATCTGTATGTTTAAAAAAAGGAAGACAAACCTCCAACAGAGATGAGGCCCACGAAAATGCACCCTGCTTGATGCATTCTTTCGACAGCGCTAGGAGCCCGAAAGCAAGCCCATGTTGACCAGATACACAATTGGGAAGAATCTCAAGAGCATCACGAAACTGATCTATTCCCTGAGACAAGGAGCAGGGTGAGTTCACATCATAAATAAAGAGAGAAGAAATATATAGAACGGCAAAACAAAGAATCAAGATATATGATTTTAGTAAGAGAAATTCATTACTAGGATTAGTGAAGCAAAAGAGGACAAAATGCCCAGTTAATTTGCAATTACTTGCCAAAATAATTAAAGGGGTTCCTTTAAAGGAATCTTCTACCTGGCTCGAAAAGAAGCTAGGAAAACAACCCTCCCACATAATCAAGAGAATGAAGTTTCCCTGAAAATATTCGTGAATCCCGCTCATTCCAAATGCACCAGCAAATAGCAAAGACAACACCGTTCCAAAGCAACTTCTTCTCTTTTTCACCCCTAAACCCTCCAAATTTTTTTTCCCTGAAAACCAAGTCAAGATGCACGACAAACCAACTCCTCGTGGACTGCAGTTAACTGATGCCAAATCGTACCAATGCACATTAATCTATGTTGAGATTCCTAAAACTCCATCCCAAATACACAGATAACTCCTAGCAAAGAACATATTATCGACTGAAAAGGAGTCTCAAGAATCAAGGAATTCTGTACACATATAAAAAGATCTCAATCACGTCCATTACTGACGGGGGCAACTGGGCATGTAGTCACGGCTCACTCAGCTTTGGGATATGACAAACAAAATAAAAAAAATCTGGCATTGTTATTCATGTCAATCCAATATCTCACCATTAGAGTAGATAACACAGCTAGAACCTTATTTCCTTTGCAGTATGCATGAGAGTGAAAGATAACCAGGTACATTTCAGATGTTTCTCACAAGAATGCATCATTTACTATGTTTCACTAAAAATCTCGCTCAAAAGAGAATCCCATAGAATGACTTGCCCATAGTCATATGTTTACAGGTGCTACAGTTCCAGTGGTACATCATAAATCGGCTATATGTCCAAATATACAAATTTCAACCAATAATCTTTAACAGATAACTAATATTGAAAGACTACACATAGTACTTCCTTACTTTCAGTGGTCTATAAGATGCACCTTTGACTAGTAATTTGTGTCAAACGACTTTCATTTATGCCTTTCTACTGTGTAGTCCAAGAGTAATATTCTTGGCTGAAACTTTCCACAATTTAATTTGTGTCATTTTGCTTCATTCCATTATAACCCAAAGCCAAAGAATAGTTAGTCTTTGACTCCATTGGAAATGGAAACTGTAACATTCTCATTACACCTCTATTTATTTCAGTTTTACATCTTTTTAAGTTGCATTAATGCTGCCATTGACCCTCATTCTATGTCATTATATTTCAGTTAAACTGTGACAGGATAATCTTTTCCAAATTCTTTTCAAGATACTTACAAAGAGATTGTCAAGCTGTTGTAAACTCATTTTGTATATTGATAACGTACGCTGATTTTATAATTCAATGAGCTAGAGTATGATCCCTTTATTGATCACATCATCCTCTATGTCATATTCTATGACAGACCCTGCTGATCACCATCACAGCCTCCTCTTTGATTTACAAATTTGAGGTTTCTCTGTCTTTCTTTGGTGTCTATTGGGTTCGACCTTCCACAGATAAGAGTGTCTTTTTTGCAGAGAACACACATATATAGACATACACACCTTTCTTTTTCTTTTTCTTTTTTTATACAAGTGATGATATCTGTATATTCAAAATGAGACCAAGGGAGGGACGCCCAATCACAAAAAGACACACCTTTCTGTACCAGCCAAGCATCAGGAAAATATTTCCACACTCCACCATTGCAAATGTTCGGGAATTTTCCAATTCCATTGCTCGCCCGTATGACTGCAAGTACCAAGATAAATGCTCAATTAGTAAATATATGCGGAAATTTTGAGAATGCAAGCTTGTGTATTTTACAAAACCTGACCAAAGTTTTCTCTTTCATACAAAAACAGTTGCAGAAGGCAGAATTTCAGCAATATTCAGGAGGCTCATGATTTAGCATAAACTAAAAACCTTTCGGCTCTAGAAAGCAGAAACCAACCAAACCGCGCAATATTTTAACTTTTCATGCATTACAATTTACCACTAAAGTAGAGAGACCCATTCATCCATTTCTCTCTTCAATAGTTCAATGTACAATTCGGATGGCCAAAAAGAAAGATTACAAGGTGTTACTCCATTACCGTCCCTTCACAGCTATCCAGATGAACCTCATATTATCATGGATACCAACAAAATTATTACACGCGCGCAATAATTATAAATGTGCCTTTCAGAAAAACAATAGCTAGCAGCAGCCAAGACCATATGCACAGCAAAATGCTGCCTCTGAAATTGGCTGTCAAGTATATGAATTATAGTTCAAATTGTTCATAATTCTGCGTGCTAGACTCATAAAATGCAATGTTACAAAGCATTAATAGAATTGAATGCTTAAAAAGGAAAAACTCCATTATGTGCGTATATTTCTTGGATATGATATTATCATTTATCACTAAAAACCTGATTGATAAAAAATATAATATTCAGATGGTATAGGAAAAGCAGAAAGAGTTCATTATTGAGATTGATACTCACATTAAGTGAACTTTTCTGTACCATATATGCCACTTTGTGTGACTATTTAAAGACTTAATGTCGCGTTGATGTCTTGCCATCCTTGTGTAAACTGTACTTAGGATGGTCGATGATCTATGGTTATTATGCAATGACTATACGACGTGAATCGCCATGTACAAATACTACTATCAAGTTTGAAGATCTCACAAATCCTGTCAAAATATAAAAATATATTCTTAGGCATGGGGTGGAGAGACCTTGAGCTGATTTGTTTAAACCTATAAGTACTGGAAATTTCAAAGAGAATCCCATAGCATAACGCTACATGACGTATTCCCTACGATGGACTAACCAGAATTAGCTTTCAAAGACTTGTGAACTTTTAATCAAGACATAGAACTTATAGAAAAAGCATCCCTTTCCGACAAAGGATCAATTGGAACTCGCCTCGCATATAAAAGGAGTAATGTTGCTTAGATCCCCCCTACCTCGCGTGTTGCCGAGCCTCTTTGGAGGCGTAATGGCAATGATAATGTCACAATTATAACCTTCTTATGTCTAGATATAAAGTTTTACAGAAAATAAATAGCTCACTGGCAGTTTGGTACAACCTTAGAATGATCTCCATGATGGAGTACACATGCGGTAAACCTAGAGTCTAGTTAACAAATGACGGCATTAGACTTTTTTCAGATTATAGGCACACTAAGGGGGATAAGTTTCTCATTGAACATCAATATGACTGGACTCTTGTATGATCTTAGCGAGACATGAAACACATTCTGGGACACATGATCTTCTACCCACAGCTACTTAACACCAGCACATACACAAAACTCTACAGGCAACAATTTGTTGCCATATACGCATAGCAAACCAAACTGTTAAAAAAAAAAAAAAAAAAAAAAGTGATGCGAAAGGGCAAACCAGGAACAACAAAAGTGGGGAATCCGTATACTGACACAACAACAGAAAAAAGCCGAATTTTGGGAAAATATTTGCCTACCTTAATGGCTGCAGTGTACATACCAAGTCGTTGGTAAGCAAGGCCCAAAGTCTGACAATGAAGAATGATCGAGTGTCAATCAACAAGAAAAAAAATTCACATCGACAAAGAAGACATGAAGTACAAAACTGCGCAAATAAGAGATGGCAAAGACCTCCCATAGATCAGCACTGGACTGATAACCTCGAATAGCATGCTGCAAGCTCGGAACAGCCTCAGACCACTTCTTCTGATGGACCTAAACATGAGCATAATCATGTCAACCTCTAAATTGACCGAATCCCAGAATAAAACACGTAAACCAGACATCAACAAGAGATATATATACCAGCAAAAAACCTATCCTCGAAAATGCCCAAAACGCACGAGGCGATTTAGACGAGGCCTCCTTGCACACAGCAATCTCCAAACTCTCCTTTCCTTCTTTATCCAACAAATCACACAATGCAACCTAACATTTAAACCAAATCAGCACAAAAACCACTACTACAACATCCAGCATTAATTTCGGAATGAACTAATGAAAAGGCGAATCATACCCCGGCATCAGAATCGTCAGGATGAAGCGAAACAGCCCGCTGATAACACTTGACAGCTCTCTGAGAATCCACATTGCTATAATAATGACCTAGAAATCTAAAAGCTTCCCCATTTTGCGGGTTCAATTTCGCTGCCTTTAAGAAGTGTTCCGCTGCTTTCTCTCTCCATTCTACCCCTCTTTCCCACAATAACCTCGCCTACCATTACAATAACCGCCATTAACAACCCAGTAAAACTTCTTACTGTCGCGGAAATTTACCGGTTAAATTGGAGTAAAAATTTAACTACTAAGATGAAGATAAAGTAGAGAATTTACCAGATTGAAATGGAGGGAAGGATCATCTGGGTTAGAATCAACAGATTGTTGCAGGAGTTCCACAGAATTTAGGTTATCTTCTTCCTGAAGTTTCATTGGGGAGTAAGGAATCAGAGAAAGTAGTCAGTGATTGAATAAAAAAAAGAAGAATATTGAATTAAAGGATTAAGAAGAATCACCGTGAGTTCCATGTTCAAAACAATCAATTAAATTTCCGCCAAAAACCCTAAAAAACACCCCTCTTTTTTTTTGAAAATTTCGTGATTTTTTGTGTACTTCGGGACGGAAAAACAATTAAAGCTCAATTCATCTCTCTTACTTTGTTGGAGTTTGGTCCGGTTTGCCGTTGAACCGAGATTTTTTATTTAATTTCGTTGGTCCGGTTTTCCTTGATCTGGAGGGAAAGATGAAAGATGGCAAGACGAGAGAGGAAAGGGGAAAGAGGAAAGCAGCGAGAATTGAGAGAAGGTTATAAATAGAGGGCACGATCCGTTTTGAGGAGATCTAATCAATCTAATCTAATCTAATCTAATATATATATATATATATAAAAGAGAGATTTTTGAAGAGCATAGAGAGAGTCCAATAAAAGAGAAATACATTTTATTATTAACAACTCACACAATTATTAATAATCCACATATTATTAACAACTCACACAATTATTAATAATCCACATATTATTAACAACTCACACAATTATTAATAATCCACATATAGAATCCTTATTTTCGTAAGACTCTTTAATAAATGTATTTGATAGATTTGCGACATAATCACTTATAACATTATTGGTTACGTGTATCAGAAAATTTCAAAACATATATCATTAGATTTGTTTCGAAATGTATCTCAAATTGAGATCCATTTACACATTTTTACGAAATGCAAAACAATTTAAGAGTCCATTATTTGATAAATACTCAAATAGTTTAGTGTATGGTGAAAGAGCAAAAAAAGGAATTTTTTTTCGAAATAGGGCTCAAAAAATAAATATTAAACAAAATGGGTTGGATTGAAAAATGTTCAATCTTATGGGGTGCACGTCACCCCATTTCAGGTCCGGGACAAAACCGCCAGTGCCCCTGGCGGTTTTAAGTGAAGAGAAATCGCCACCCTCCATGGCGGTTTCTTCACAAAAATGAGTATACAAATCGAGTGGGTGATATTTTGGCCGAGGGTGAAACCGCCATGGAGGGTGGCGGTTTCACTTGAGTGAAACCGCCACCCCCCATGGAGGTTTCACCCATATTTTGGCCGAGCGTGAAACCTCCATGGGGGTTGGCGGTTTCACTTAAGTGAAACCGCCACCCCCCATGGCGATTTCACCCTTGGCCAAAATATCACCCCGATATAACGTCAATCCAAAACAAAACAAAAAAAAAAAAAATTGAAACCGCCATGGGGGGTGGCGGTTTCACTTAAGTGAAACCGCCACCCTCCATGGCGGTTTTACCCTAGCCAAAGTATCACTTACAACCTCATAGCAACTGTTCAAGACACTTAAAACCGCCAGGGGCACTGGCGGTTTTGTCCCGAACTTGAAATGGGGTGACGTGCACCCCATAAGATTGAACATTTTTCAATCCAACCCATTTTGTTCAATATTTATTTTTTGAGCCCTATTTCGAAAAAAAATTCCAAAAAAAGAAGAGTCGGTCATTTAAGAACTACTCAAAGAGTTTAGTGTATGGTGAAAGATCAAAAAGAAGAGTCCAACATTTAAGAATTACTCAGAGAGTTTAGTGTATGATGAGAGAGCAAACGAAGAGTTTAGTGTATGGTGAAAGAGCAAAAAATGAGAGGATAAATTACACAGTTAATTATTAATCATTCACACTATATTATAGAAACACGGTATGATTAATCATACAATTGGTTATGTGTATCAGAAAATTTTGAAAAATATATCATTTTATTTGATTTGAAATGAATTTCAATTTGAGATCCATTTATACATTTTCCGATAAGCAATGGTTAATGAGTACAATCGACTTTATATACTATATCTATTAAGAAAAAGATGTTTTTGAATAGTATAGATAAGAAATGTTGTTTGTATAATTTAAACATGAACAATCTAGACATCTCTGTTTTTTTTTTTTTTTGAATTGATCAAGATTTTAAAATACATGTAAGCAACATCACAACAATTGCTATGAATTATTTTTATTGAAATGATAGCATAGTTGGTTATAAACATAAATATTATTAAGAATGATATAATATTTGAACCGTGCAACGCACGGGTTTAAAACTAGTATATATATATATAAAAGAGAGATTTTTGAAGAGCCGAGAGAGAGTCCAACAAAAGATAAATACTGAGAGAGTTTAAAAAATGAGAAATACCCACATTTTATTATTAAAAAATCAAATGGACAAATATTAATAATCCACATAAAGAATCCTTATTTTCATGAGACTCTTTAATAAATGTATCTTACACATTTAATTATTAACCATTCACACTATATTATAGAAACACGGTATGATTGATTATATAATTGGTTACGTGTATCAGAAACTTTTGAAACATATATTATTTTATGTGATTTAAAATGAATTTCAATTTGAGATCCATTTATACATTTTCCGATAAGCAATGCTTAATGATTACAATCGACTTTATATACTATATTTATTTTAAAAAAAAAGGTGTTTTGAAGAGTATAGGTAAGAAATGTTATTTGTACAATTTAAACATGAATAATCTAGACAACTTTGTATTTTTGTTTTTTTAACTGATCAAGATTTTAAAATACATGTAGGCAATATCACAACAATTGCTATAAATTATTTTTATTGAAATGATAGCATAATTGGTTATAAACATCAAAAACATTAAAAATGATATAATATTTGAACCGTGCAACGCAGTCCAACAAAAAGAGAAATTTTGAGAGTTTAAAAAATGAGAAATACCCACATTTTATTATTAAAAACTCACACGGACACTTATTTTCGTGAGATTCTTTCATAAATGTATCTAATAGATTTGCGACATAATCACTCATAACATTAGTCACGTGTATTGGAAAATTTAAAAACATATATCATTAGATTTGTTTCGAAATGTATCTCAATTTCAGATCCATTTACACATTTTTCCGATATGAAACAATTAAGTTACTGCGTGTACATTTAATAGAGATTTGTTTTTTTCTTAAAAAGTTTAGGGAGAATCCAAAATAAGAGAAATGGTGAGAGAGTCCAAAGAATGGAAAATTCTCACAACATTTATTAACCAGAGTCCATACTTTCATAAAATTGTAATTCGAAAGTTATTTAAATGTGAAACGACATAATTAGTCCTAACTTTCATTTATACACATAACTCATCAAACCTATTTTGAAATTTAATCTAAAATGAGTTCCATTTATACATATGTTTTGTATTAAACACCAGTCATCGAGCGAAAATTGGAAAAATGATATATTGTCTATTCCTAAGGTAAACTCAACAAACAAAAGAGAGAGTCCAACAAAAGGGAAATACTGAGAGAGTTTAAAATATGAGACATACCTATATTTTATTATTAACTCACACGGATAATAATTAATAATGCACATATAGAATCCTTATTTTCGTGAGACTCTTTCATAGATGTTTGTAATAGATTTGAGACATAATCACTCATAACATTGGTTGCGTAGAAAATTTAAAAACATATATCATGAGATTTGTTTCTAAATGTATCTCAATTTGACATCCATTTACACATTTTTCCGATATAAAAGAGAGATTTTTGAAGAGTATCGAAAGAGTCCATTTGAAAAATACTCAAAGAGTTTAGTGTACGGTGAAAGAGCAATCGAGAGAGTCCATCGTTTGAGAATTTAGTGTATGTTGAAAGAGCAATAGAGAGAGTCCATTATTTGAAAAATACTTAAAGAGTTTAGTGGGTGGTAAAAGAGCAAAAAATTAGAGGATAAATTTAATTATTAACAATTCACACAAAGAATTTTTGAAGAATATAGAGATTTTAGTGTACGGTGAAAGAACAAAAAATATTATTGACAATTCACAAAGAGATTCTCATTTTCGTTAAACTTTTACATAAAGCTATATTATGGAAACATGGCTTTTATTAAAAGAAGGGTTTTTTTGAAGAGTATACAATAAATGTTGTTGTATAATTTAAAAATGGACAGTGTAGACAAATTTGTATTTTTTTTTTTTTGAATTGATCCAATTTTAAAAATACATGTAAGCGACATCACAACAATTGGTATGGATTATTTTAACTGAAATGATAGCATAGTTGGTTATAATGATAAAAATCATTAAAAATAATATAATATTTGAACCGTGCAACGCACGGGCTTAAAACTAGTATATATTATTATTTGAGGCTTTTTTTGAGCTCTCACAACGACCGAGTGATATTAGAGAGTCCGGTTTTTTATGGACTCTTGAATATTATATTATTTTAGTTATGTTCCATCATATTTCTAATCCTAATCGAAGTTAAACTGACAAATTATATAACTAATCTATCATGGTATATTTTCCTAAATCTGGTCTATCATATTTCTAATCCTAATCGAAGTTAAACACAATCAGCCAACTATAAATAGTTGAAGTCCCAAATCAACATTCACAATCATAATGCCTGATCATATATACTGGGCTGGCTATAATAAGCTGCTAAAGTATTGATTGGCAAGTTTAAACATTATTATTGTTTGTTTTATTAGAATTTTGGATTGGATTGATTTTTTTTTTTTTTTTTTTTTTTTTGGACGTGAAGTATATGCATGCCTATTGTATTGACGACTAAAAAGAATGCAAGTGTAGACATTGTTCTTGCTTTTCTTACGGTTTTCAATTTGGATCCTACGTGAATATAGGGAAGTTTGTACTGATTTTAGAGAGTCCAATTTTATATGGACCTTTGAATATTTAAGTCATAGTATGGTAAGTGAACAAATTATTTAATTTTACATCGACTAGATTAGTACATGATATGGTAATTGAATAAAAAATTAAATATAAATTTTACATGATATATAATTATATACGAATTATATAGTAAGTAAGAAAATCCACATTTTTATAGGATTAGAGTTGTAATTAGTTGTCTTTAAGAGAATTCAATGCTTTAAAGGATTAGAGTTTTAAATTGTCGTTTACATTATAGGATTAGAGTTTTAAGTTATCTTTTATACTTTTAGGAATCCGTAGCTTTATAGGATTAGAGTTTCAGTTGTTATTAGTTGTTATCATAATCAACGCACTTTAGGTATATACCATGATACAACAAACTTATAATTAATGACACCCTTATCCTAATCTACACCACTTTAGAAGTATACAGTGATACAATACGAGTTATAATATACTACTACTATCTATTCATTATGTTAAATATTTAAAAATTGTATTTAAAACCTACAAGAACTAAAATTGTAAAGCAAATAAATAATTAAATATGATTTGTACATGATATTGTAAGTAGATAAATAATTAAATAAGAATTATATACATGTTATGATCATGGATAATTAAAAAATGGAAGAATGGTACATGGTATGGTCAGTAAAATTCACTACCATAGAACATCAATTGAAAAAGTTGTATGCACGCATAATTGAATATATACGGAGTATATATCTGTATATAGCACATTGTGTCGCGATTTTAGATATTGTCTGCATATATGATATCAAAGTAACATATACTAAAAAAAGAACACAATCGTGAAAAACACAATTCTAATTTTAGTATTTTACATGGTCACGAATCGATTTCATAGATAATACTTTAGCTTGGATCCGATATTATTCTTTTTACAAACTCTTTTATAATGTCTACCATACACCCCGAGTGTATGCACACCGCACAAACTTTTCTTTATATATTACAATGAGAATTTTCTGTACTTTTTGGATATTTCGTATATCTATGTGAATATTTTCTGTAACTTTCTGACTTTTGGTGTAATGATGTTATTGTTTAAAAACATGATCGACCGATAAAACTATGAATATGAATACAAGTGTACAAAAACCTGGGTGTATATAACAATTCTAGCTTTTTTTTAAAACTATGAAAAAGTTAAGGTAGTTTATATTGGAATAACTGAAGATAACAAATTATGTCAGTGTTAGTGTTAAAAAAACAGGGTTAAATGTAGTGCTTTGTTGGAAAAAAAAACATATACTCCATACATATATATAATTTTTTTTAATTTGTTTACAACTACAGAGTATACAGATATTATAAAAATATATTTTTGAGTTGAAAATGAAATTCACTATCTATTTCCCCCCTTTTATATATACGGCATCTGCAATCGGATGTTTGTGTACATAGTACCCATGAAGTATGATTTTTATAAGAAAATAACACTCATTTGCTAAATTATTAGAAGAAATGTTAGCATTAAGTGTTGTCTGAAGTAGTATCCATCATTAGTTCATTACAATAGTGAAACATTTAAGTAGCGAAACAATGTGAAATTAAAATTTACTGTTTAGAAACAAAATGCTGGACAAAGTTAAAATGAGAATATAAGTTTTCAAGTTTGTAAAATGATGGTCATATAATGAAAATAATTGTCTACCAGTTAAGTAAAATACAAGTAATACTGTAATAGTTCTTATATAAGGGTACAATATTTATAACTTCAACTTATTGGATATCATTTTAAGAGACCCGTGCAACGCACGGGCTTACATCTAGTCTAATACTATACGCAAATATTACCGTACCCCGGGGCCCGGGGGTACGAATATAATGGTTTGAGGATATGATGTTTTTAAAGGCCAAGCAAAAAAAAACAGAAAAACAATAGGCCCAACCCATATTCCCTCCCTTCCCCCTTTATTTTCTCTCTCCTCCCATACCCACCCACCACCACCACCAAGAACTACCTAATTACCGCCGTCCACCTTCACCGACCACCACCCCACGCGACGCCACCACCACCATTCGGTGGGCGCCGCTCCGGCGACCCAATGGCGGACCCCATGATCCCGCGCCATCGCCCTCCACTTACTCTTTTTCTCATTTTCTCTCTCCTCCTTCACTCCCTTCCCCAGCCTCTTTTCTCGACCGCCACCACCCATAAACCCTCCCCGGCCCTCGCCCTACGCCGCCGACCCCAAGAACCACTATCATCCCCGCAAATAAGTAATGTCAAATGAGATCGAAAAGAAGGGAGGGGATAATAGGGGAGAAGGAAGGGGCGGCTGTGTCGTGGAGTGGCGGGGGGAGGGTCGCGTAGGAGAGGCGGTGAAGACGGCTGGGTCGAGGCCTGTGTTAGTGGTGGTCGGCGACGGCCGCCGTCGGGGCTGGGGTGGTCGGGTGGGGTAGGGGGGTTGGGGGAGGAGAGAGAAAAAGGAAGGGGAAGGGGTGTTTTTTTTTTGTTTTTGTTTATTAGATTTAATCTTGACCATTGATCTTGACCATTGATCTAAAATATTCATTTTAAAACAAAAATCGTTCATTTTAACACAAATATCGTTTATTTTAGAGCAAAACTACATATTTCAGATTAAATAACTCAAAACAAAAGTAATTCATTCTAAAACAAATATAATTCATTTTATAACAATAACCATTCATTTCAGAACAAAAAATCATTCATTATATAACCATTCATTTTAAAACAAATACCATTCATTCTAGAACAAAAAAAAAATCAAATCATTCATTACATAAACATTCTTTTATTATGAGATGAACGTCTTTTGTTTCGGGATGGTTAGGTTTTATTATGAGATGAATGGATTTTGTTTCGGGATGGTTAGTTTTGTTCTGAGATGGTTAGTTTTTGTTTCACTATAACATAAATTAGTCATTTATTTTCGAATATAAATTGATTATAGAACATAAATATGTCATTTTAGAACAAAAACTGATCATTATAGAACACAAATATGTCATTCTGGAACAAAAATTGATCATTCTTAAACATAAATACATCATTATAGATTAAAATCTGATAATTAAAAATCAATCATTATGAAACAAAAACAGATCATTATAGAACATAAATATGTCATTCTGGAACAAAAATTGACCATTATAGAACAAAAATAGGTCATTCTGAAACAAAAATTGATCATTATAGAACATAAATACATCATTATAGAACAAAAACTGATAATTAAAAATCAATCATTATGAAACAAAAACAGATCATTATAGAACATAAATATGTCATTCTGGAACAAAAACTGATCATCTTAGAACAAAAATATATCATTCTGGAACAAAAATTGATCATTATAAAACATAAATACATCATTATAGAACAAAAATTGATCATTATAGAACATGAATATGTCATTCTGTAACAAAAACTGATCATTATAGAACATAAATTAGTCTCTCATTCTCAAGTATAAATTGATCATATAAACATATATATGTCATTCTGGAACAAAAACTTATCATTATAGAACAAAAATATGTCATTCTGGAACAAAAATTGATCATTATTAAACATAAATACATCATTATAGATTAAAATCTTAGGGCTTGCTTGGAATGGGAGTAATTATTAAAGGGGTAATAGGAGTTAAAATAAGGGGAAAATGGTAGAAATGGTGGTGGTAGAGGGAGGAAATAAGGGGTAGAGGAGGAACTATTACCCCCATATGAGGGTAATACATTACTCCCCTCCCCCCTAGGGTAATGCATTACTCCCATATGGGGGTAATGATTCCTCTTCCACCCTTCATTTCCTCCTTCCACCACCTTCATTTCCTCCCTCCACCACCACATTTTCTCTAATTTTCCCCTTATTGTAGCTCCTATTACCCCCTTAATAATTATTCTCAATCCAAGCAAGCCCTTATAATTAAAAATCAATCATTATGAAACAAAAACAGATCATTATAGAACATAAATATGTCATTTTGGAACAAAAACTGATCATTATAGAACAAAAATAGGTCATTCTGTAACAAAAACTGATCATTATAGAACATAAATATGTCATTCTGTAACAAAACTGATTCATCTTTGTTCTATAATGATATGTTCTTGTTTTATAATGATTCATCTTTGTTCTATAATGATATGTTTTTGTACTGTAATGATCTGTTTCTGTTATGTAATGAACTACTTGTATTTATATATATGACGTTATTAATGATTTAATGATTTAATGTGTTATAATGAAAAATAAAAAACAAACGTTATTAATATTTTTTTGTTTTGAAATGAATGGTTTTGTATTGAAATGAATGGTTTTCTGTTTGAAATGAATGTTTTTTGTCTTAAGACAAATGGTTTTTGATATGTAATGAATGAGTTTTGTTCTGAAATGAACAGCTTTTGTTTCGTGATGGTTAGTTTTTGTTCGAAGATGAATGGTTTTATCTAGGAATGGTTGGTTTTTGTCCTGAAATGATTAATTTTTGTTTTAGGATGATTACTTTTTGTCCTAGAATGGTTGTCTTTTGTTCTAGAATGAACGACTTTTGTTTCGCGATGATTAGTTTTTGTTCTGGAATGAACGACTTTTGTCTAGGATGGTTTTTGTCATAGGATGATTAGTTATTCTTCTGAGATGATTGTTTTTTGTCCTAGGATGACTGACTTTTGTTCAGTAATGAAAAACTTTTGTTTTGGGATGGTTAGTTTTTGTTCTAGGATCAATAGTTTTTGTCCTACAATGATTAGTTTTTGTTTTGGGATGATTAAATGGTGATTTGTAATTTAAATTAGTAAAGATTTATTTAAATTTTTGTAATTAATAACTAGTAATAAAAAAAATTTATTAAAAAAAAAAAATCCTTACCTCAGCCTTAACCCCCCGCCCCACCCTCCCTACCTCCCCCCACAACAACCGCCACCCACTCCGACCTCCTCCCCTCACCCCGAATTCACCACCACTGGGCCGCACACGGCGGCGCGAGCCCAGCAAGACGGGTCGTCGTGGCCTAAAACAGGTGGAAGAAATTTGAGGAGAGAGAAAATGGAAGAAAAAAGAGGAAATGAGGTGGGAGGAGGGAAAATGCTACCGCGGGGGGTGGGGGTTTCTGGTCGCCGGACGGTTGCGCCTCCGATGGTGGGTTTGAGGGGTCTGGGGTGGCTGTCGGTGAAGGTGGTGGCGGTGGCTGGTGGGGTTGGGGGTGGTGGTCGGGTAGGTAGGGGGTGGGGAAAGGGAGGAGAGAGATTGAGTTTGGGTTGTAATTGTATTGGGTTGGGCTTGGACTGGTTTGGTATAATAGACTGTTGGGCCTGATTTAGTACAATAAAGTTTTGGGCTTTAAAAAGAAATATATGGACACTGATGAAAAGAAAAAACGGGGGGTACACAAATGATGGTACCCCCGGTGTACCATAGAATGATTGAATACTATATATTAAAACCTGAAACCAAGTCTTTCTTAAAACGACACTTGACATTTATTAGTTGGATAGAACATAAAAATAGCATTAAATATAATTATCGGTTAAGATATGGTAATAAATTATCATAGAGTAGTATAATATAGTTAATTTATGGAAAATAATTATTAAGGTAATGTATTTGAACAAAGATAAGCCGTAGTATAGTATAACTAATTTATGGAATATAATCATTATGGTAATTTATTAGAACAAAGATAATCCAACATTTTTCTTATAGAGTGAGTATAAACAATATAAATATATAGCCCGGGCGTGGCACGGGCATGCAAACTAGTGAAGCACAAAAGACGTTACTCGTAAATCGTAAATCGTAATCATTAAGAATGTTTGATGCAAAATCGAGCGTGATGGATACGGTTTGTGAGGAGAGCAACAAGAGTTTTTTTTTTTTTTTTTATATTGCGTAATGATTTTTTTAGGGGGTGGTTTTATGAATTAGATATTGATAAAGAAATATGTAAGATAAGTTTAACATATAAACCTAGGGCGCTATAACAGTTTTTTTTTTTTTTTTGTAAGGGTACTGTGTGCAGAAAACATAAATCTTAGATGCACCACGTGCACAAAGTCAAAAACATGGGCACCAAGTGCAAAATTGCAAACCATAAGGGCACCATGTGAAATTTTCGTGTTTGCTTTCCTCTAGCTCTTATCATTATTTCTCATAGTAATTAATCCTCGCTAGTTTCATGCATACCCTAATCTACAACCTTCATTCATTATCATTCATTGAATTCATTATTTCGCCTCTCAATTCCGTGAGATTTGAGCTACAAGGTAATAAGTTTTTTCTTATGTTAATATACAACAATGATTCTTGCTCAAAAGTAAAAAAACAAAAAAAAAAAAAAATTATTTGCAATTCATCTATCTATCTATCTATCTAATATATATATATGTAATCCTGAACCCGCTCAATTCCCACGCTGACACGTGGCATATAATAATATTATTTTATTGTAAATAATGTTTATCCAAAATAGGATATGGTAAGTACTTGGTAATATTATTCTAATAAAATAACATTATTACTTGATTTATGGAAAATAGTTATGTAATATAGTAATTGCTTGATTTATGACAATTTGATCAAATATCCCACGGCTGTTTCAAAATCATGGTAATATTATTCTAATAAAATAACATTATTACTTGATTTATGAAAAATAGTTATATAATATAGTAATTACTTGATTTATGGCAATTTGATCAAATATCCCACGGGTGTTTCAAAATGGAACTTTGGCTTTTGAAATGTGTATTTTCTTCTAATTAAATTACAAATATCACACTGGTGTTCGAGATGAGATTTTAGCTTTTTAAAGGTGAGTTTCCATTTAATTACATTACAAATATCACATGCGTGTTCGAAACATGACTTTAGGTTTGTAAATGTGAGTTTTCATCTAAATACATTACAAAAATTGTATTTGTCTCACAATTTAGCTGCAGTCAATATAACAAATTACCCAAAAGTCAAAACGAACAAAACGACCAAACAAACAGAGACAATAATACGAAACAGAGACAATGCAACTACCTTAAACTTTCTCAGTTTCCCTTCCCCCGGCATATCCCCTCCGTCGCACGACGTACTCCACCGCCAGTTACCACCGTGACGACGGCAATTCACCGGCGATTTCAGCCGCGCCAACCATCGCCCTCACCTTCTTATTTCCCCCCATTTCGTCTCTCGCCTCGCGTGTCCTCTCTTTCCGGCAACATACATAACGCGACGCTGGCGACCACATCTAGGGGCGCGGACGTAGGAGAGTGACCGTCAAGCTTCGTGTTTTGGTGGTTGTTTGCGTTGTAGGTTCGGAGATAAGAGAGACCGAGAGAGACAAGGAATGTGTGGGATTGCGTTTTTTGTTGGTTCGGTTTGCCTGAACCGAGATTTTCTATTTAATTTCATTGGTCCGGTTTTCATTTAAATGGAAGGAAAGAGGAAAGAGGAAAGAGGAAAGAGGATTGAGATTCAGACTATAAATAAAGTTCATGATAATTTAATACGTTTTGAAGAGAATTACAGCAAGCATCAATCATCAAGAATGTCGGATGCGGAATCAAGCGTGATGAATACGGCTGATTGTGAGGAGAGCAGTGGGAGTTACACGCCGCCACCACCACCACCACCGCTACGAGTCCCAACCGCAGAACTAACTCCCTCTCAACTAGAACGAGAATTGCAAAGAATACACCAAAGAAGAGAGCTGGTAGCACAAAAAATTGGTCGTCCCTTAAGCTACCCTATTGAAATTGTGGTAAAAGTGGCGAGCAAAGGTATGATTAAAGTAATAAGGTCGTCTTACAAAGGCAAGTTAACGTTGGATCAACTTAAGGCAACGGTGACAAGAAGGCTTAAGCTACCGGCCAAGACCAAGGTTTACATGATATTTCTAGATGAATATTATAATTGGGCTGGCTTGGATACAGACCGCCACCTCCTCCTTTGTCTCTATTTCGCCGATCTTCTTGATAACCACCGTGTTTTAATCAAAATCGACGATGAACCCTATATTTAACTATCTACATGCATGCATGGCATATATAGGTCTGTTGATCGACATCATTGTGGTCACCATTATTGCAACTTGAAGTACTAGACTTAACTATTTACATTCTTTGTAATGCATAAATTTACACATAATATAATTATTATAAGATATTGTTATTATTATTATTATTAGTTTCTTTTGGAGAATAATGTCTATATCTCTTTTACAAATATATTTTCCATGTCTTGTTCGTGTGTAACAATATAATTATATATTTTCCGAAATTTTCTCTTCGCCTTCTGAAAGTAGTGTTCTTCGGAAAAGCTGTCTATATTATTCTCATCTATGGAAACCTCCTCCTCGTCAGAACTAATGCATAAAATTAGACATAATATAATCCGTAGTAGTAATGCAGGTAGAGTCAAATTTACTCTCGAAAATTGAGATGACGTGATCAAGTTAGGGCCTGAAATTGAAATTTAGATAGTTTTTGTAGGGCCTGAATTGAAATGCATAACAGTTACTTGTAGTGCTGAGTCAGCATATAAAACATATAAAACAGTTAAATCTGTTAGAGGCCGGTATAAATACCATGTGTCTCTCCTAGTTCTTTCTAAGCTTCAGCTCATTCCTTCTTCATTCATTCATCTTCACTCTTTCTTGTATCTTCTTCTACAATCTTCTTCTTCCATCTACTCTCAATCTTCTTTTTTTTTTTTGGTTACATACTCTCAATCTTCTTAAATAATGGAGAACAACGATTCCGATTCCGGTGTAAACCGCGGTGATGGTGCCAGAGAAGACAACCTCGGCAGTGGTGCAAATAATGTTGGTGGGGCATTGGACTTTGACTTCGGCTCACCTGTTACTGACATGGCGAACTTGGAGGAGTCGGACCAGTTTTTGAAGGCAATGAAAGATGATTTTCCAAGTTTCAGAAAGACTGTCGAATTCTCCTCTGGTTTCTTGGCTGGTCAAGGAGGGGGTGGCAGCGGTGGTGGTGGTGGTGGTGATGCCGGTATGTTATCAAACTTATTGTGGTTCTGAAGTTTCTATCTATGGCGTTTCTTGGTTGTTTTAATTCTGTTAATCCTTATTCTTCTTCTTGTTTCTTAACTTGTTCTTTTCCATGATTCCCATGTTGTCGTAGAATTCTTGGTTTGCCATCAATTTGGTGTAGTATCATTCTTGTGTGTCAAGGTTTAGACTTTATACAACAGTTTGTATAACCAGAATTAATTGTGGAGATATGCATGGTAGTATCCTGTCATAGAATCCATATTAGAAGGTTGAGAAGGATGAAAATCTGAAAGAGTTAGCAATGGTGATGAAGTTCTAAGTTGTGGTCTGTCTTAGAATTATGGTACTGAACTGTTAATTGAGATAGCCTCGCCACCTTGCCTCTGGAAAAGTCGAGTTGGAAAAATCGAACTATATGAAATTGAACACAGCTTGAAGATTGACGCACAAGCTATGAAATAGTTAAATAAACTTTTCAAGAAACACTATTGACAGGCAAATAGTGAAAGTGTGAAACTAATCATTGTAAAAACATACCATTAGTGGACAAAATTAAGGTAGATATACCATATCAGACTTTGGGGTCTGGCTGTCGACTTGTCGTTTCAATAGTTTGTCAAAATGAGGATAGAGGGAGAGGGAAGAGAGCGAAAATGAGTGTGACTGTCTCACTAAATTAGAACGGAAGTCTGACTCTGATTGTTCATCCAGTTGTGGAGCCTGTTCAAGAGACAGATCACACAAGGATCAAGAGGGCTATGTCAAAATATTTTTCCAGCAACAATTCTGCTGTCCTGTGGCAGCTATGGCAGGTCAAGTGCCTTCACAAGATTAGAACTGATTTGTTAAAAGTTACTCATGAAGATATCTCTGACAGTGCTGTCAACAATGAAGATATTTACGATCTAGCAATGCCTTACTTACTACAATCACAAAAGGTAGTGTACATCAAGGCTTTGGATGTTACTAACTTTGATGCTGAAGATCCGATGGTGGTGAAACTGAAGGCTGGTCATCTGATCAGATCCAAAGACGTTATCAGTGCTTCTTTTAATTCAAAAATGTTTGAATTTGGACCTTCAATCTTCAGGCAACAAACAGTGCATGGAGAAGTAAATCGGGAACTATCTAGTTGGGGTCTATGTGTTTTTGATAAGGCTTCTAATAGATTTGTTGGAGTTCTTGAGTTGCTGTTCTTGAATGAGTCCTCTGCAGCTGCAAGCGAAGTTTCAAGGCTCTTGCAGAGTGAAGGATTTGTCATAGTGCAGATTGATGACAATGATTACAGCAAATCTGACCTCAGTCACAAAGGAAAATCAGAAGCAGTTCACAACACTGAAATTCCGGTGACTGGCAAGGGAAAAAGAAAAGCCAGTAGTCTGAGCAATGATGCTGAGGGGAGTGGCGATGCAAAAGGAAAACTTGGTGGAAGTGACCGGAAAATATCTCTCACCCTTAAGGATATTAATCTGTACCGATATGCTGGATACAGCCTTGAAAACGCTGCAACTTTACTGTCCAGTAAGGATACTGAACTTATCTATGGATTACTACTGTCTGCTTTTTGTAAAGTTTAGTGTATATTTGACTCATTTTAATTGTGCTTTCAGTTAACAAGCGTACATTAGCAGTCCGGCGTTCAGAGGTAAACATAAAGGCTTGGAGGTTGAGTGAAGAGGAAAAGCCCATTGCTAGCACTAGGGAGGCTGAAGGTACCATAAGGATTCCCTATCAAGTAATGGATGAGAAAGCAGCTAATGTCGAAGCTACAAATGCAGCTACAGAGGATTGGCTGGAATTGCTTATGACTCCCGAAGACACCTTTGTAGACTTTCAAAGGAGATATCTTAGTAGTCGTCCAACATTGAGGTACTTGGTCAATGGCGAATGGGTCGTGTTGGACTCAAACAACTTCCAGAACTTCAAAACTTTGGCCGTGGAGAAGAAGACAAGGCTTTGGCGTATGCCTTTGGTGTCTAAGCGTAAAGCTTAATGCTAGCTATGCAGAATGCTCTTCCTGCCACACCATGACCATAGTTGTCATCTTGTAACATTTTGTCTTACCCTTCAGAAAAAGTATGTGCAAGCATATATGGACCTAAGTTTACAGATAGAGGATCTTCTCACAGGAGTGAGTTTTGCATCAGCAGCTTCAGGATATGATCCAATGACATCTGAGATTGGAGAAAGTCCAATTTTCTGTGCTTCCACATTCATGATTTACTGTATCATTGTTAAACCGATAGGGGACTGGTAAATAAATTTCTTTCAGTTTCCGGTATGATGCATATTGACTGATCCAACCCAGTCACCTACTTTTGTCAAATTGATCACCATATTTACACTGTCGATACTAATAATGTAGTGGACTAATCTGATGCATATTTGCAGTCAGTCAAAACATTGAGGGAGCAACTAAACATGGTCTAAAGATATCGTGTAAAGATCAGTTGTTGGACATAGAAACTCTTACTTTGCCTCACCCTTCAGAAGAGATTGAGAGTAAAGTATGATGCTGATTCTTAAACAGCTCTAGTGATCAATCCCAAAGCTGAAAAAGCCTATTCTAACTTACTATGAACTTTTCCTTTCTTAGAGGAGTAAATCCCACTGAAGGGTAATACGAATAAGCTTAAAAAAAAAAAAGCATAATCTTATCAGTTTATCATATGAGTGTTAATTTTGACTAATATCCAATTTTATCAGAAACTATAAAGATTAGGGGGTCGTAAATTTGATATAAACACTTGCACCCTTCCACCCTTACGAAACATTCTATATTTAACACTTGCAGGTCAGCCGATGATCTCATGATAGACAGTGCAGAATTGAGAATACTACAATCAAGCAGTAAAGATGTTTAACACTAAATTCGAGCCTGAAATCCTGCATCTTAACAGCAGACATCACGAAGACAAGCTGATTGACCTTTACAGTATTATGCTTGACATTGTACAAAACAAACAACAATATGGTGTGTCATCTGTTTACTTGTCGTTTTACAGGCTTAGGCGTAAAAAACATAATTAACCAGACTCGGTCATCTAAACAGGATTTGAAGTTTGTAAAACATGATCTCTCGAAATGTGATCTTAGTAAATTTGTATTCTGAAAAAGTTATCATGCAACTGAGGAAATGAATGGAAATCATTGCTGCACAAACACAAGAAAAATACTAGTAATTTACAATATGATGACAATTAGCAGGATATTCTGAGATTGAAGAAAGAATTTTGGACCAATTGTATTAAAGCTGAAAGCTTGAATGATTACAAGGTTGGGGAAGAAGCTTGAGTTACAATGTCAGAACGATTCTAACAAGCCAATTCTCCTCCTTTTATAGCTAAACTAGATTCTGACACATAACAGAATTTTAACTAACTTGCTATGATTAGAATGCTGAGCTGGCTTTCTGGTACTAACTAACTCCATCCTAAATTCCCAGTCCAAAATTCCTTCTTAAGTACACAGTATTTATTGTATAATACATACAAGAAAATCGGCCTATGCAATAATATGCATGTTTCCTCTGAAAGGCATAAACTTGGCTCATGCCGATAACTAGGGCAACAGGTAGAGTAACGGATTCCACCAAGCAGTGTACAATCTCCGGCCAAAGTAAGAGCATAACCAGTCAAAACAAGTCGTGTTCTGTAAACCAGGGCACTGTCTCCTTCTATGGGGGCCTTAGCCTAATCCCCCTTATCTAGACTGAAAAGCTCTTCAATGAGCCTCTTCTCTTCATCGCTGTTTTGGAATCTCACCCTGCACTCGTACTAGCTGATCTCATCTAATAATCTAATGTTACAAGGCGTGAAGAGTTCACCTGTCCCGCCACAAGCAGAACAAGCAAAGACCTGGAAAACACCGAGTGGAGTCCTTGCCATTGAGATTACATGCCACAAGTGTTGCATTTTATTACTCGAGCACGGGGTTTAGCACCTGATACATTGCAAGTGCTAAAGCTCTCCAGCCGACTTATCTCTATATCCTTCTCAATTCCAAAAATTGCTTCTTTCAAGACCAGGTTGTAAACTTGGTCTTCACCTTCCGTGGCTCTGTTTCTTGAGCCTCTGCCTCAGATACCCTTCATATTCATGCCGCCAAGGTCAAATATAGACTCGAATAGGTCAAATGGGTTGGTGAAATCCTGTTCAAGTAAAGAATACATTAAATCAACATAGATGGAAAAACACACAAAGATGAAATAAGACTACTATGGCAAAGTGAACACCTACACCCATGGCATCTCCAGGCCCTTTCAATACAGCCTCCCCATATCTGTCATATATAGACCTTTAATCATCATCTGACAAGACCAACAAATAAGTCAGTTCACAGTCCGAAATTTGTTTATAAGCTCGTAACCACAGCCATCTAGTGTCCAGAAAAAAGAGCACGGGCCAAGCAGAACGAAAAAGGACGGTCAGTCAGTCATATTACCTCAGAAGCATTGCTAATCTCCTTGCATTTCGTTTCAGCTCCAGGCTCCCTAGATAACAATTACAAGTGTAAGTGAAACGATAGTTAAAGAAGGTGGAACACTTAAACAAAAAATTGGGGCTCCATGGTGATGCTAAGCTTATCTTTATTGTAATTTTTTCTTTTCTTTTGGAAGGGGGGGCGGGGGTGGTTAAGTATATATACTGAAGATAAAAAAATTTGACAGAAAAGAAGCACCATGATCAAAATTAGTACACAGAGGCAAAGTAACGATGTGATATCCGCTTTCTAGAAAAGCCCATAGTTTCAACATCAGGTCTCAAGTAGGCTGTATATAATGACAACACACTCCTGGTTGAGCAATGGAAAAGACTATGAAGCATGTAACACACCCAAAGCTTTACCCACTATGGTAGTACGAGACCTAACTGTGTCTATTTCCACAACACTAGAAAGTTGATGAACAGAACACACAGCCATTAGGCAGAGTAATATGCTCAGTACCCGAAGTTCCTGGTTATTGTCTACTTTATCTTGACTGGAGATCAAGATTTCCAAAATTCTCCAGTACTGCTCTTATCTAAAAACTACTCCCTCTGTAGCAGTCAGACTGAGCACTTCTGATTTCAGGTGATCTTGTGAATAATTTATCTTTAGTTACTGGTGATGTCTCTTTGCATAGTCAGATAACTATGATGCTTTCACTCAAAACACTGTACCAGACACAAGGCCAGCCAATGAAGCGTGAAACGGACAGTTCAGCTACCAACAAGAAGGTATTCATGAGAAAGTCATGTGATGTTACTATTCTTCAAAAACGTAAATCTACAGGTACAAGGACATCGATGAACTGCTTGATGGAGAAAATGGAGAAGCTATGCGCCAACTCAGATTATTTTTGGGTCAGAGAAACTCTTTATACCCCAATGGGCAATATTCATCATCATGCATCTCTTCTTACACAATTTTATCAACACCCGACCATTTCTCAGGATTCCCACAAACTCCAACGAGTATAGTACGCCATCCCTGTGTTACATTACATGACATACATACATAGTTTACGAGAGGAAGGGATATAATACACAAAACATTAAATAGCCAGTGTCTTTATGAATTGAAGTCTTCTCTTAAGTTTATTGTGTTGTGATAACACATCAGATATTACTTCTACGGCATGCATGATCTGTGCAATACAACCCATTAAGCACAAAATAGTGGTGAACCAGGAGAGATATGAGGAGCTGTGTTTGCCATTGAAAGGTATGATATCTTAACTCATCTAGTGGTGATTGTTTATTTAGAACCTATGTTAATACCATTACATGGGTACATGTAAACCCAACCCCCTTCAGAATATTATTATCTTCTCTCCTAATTCTCTAGCCAAATTGAACTGAATAGACCCCATTCCATTGTAAGGTTGATTATTACATGCAATCAAACGTAGCCTTAAAACATAATCAAGCTAGTTAATGATTATTGCGACTTCTCCCCATGCCCATGTCAACTTCTTTGCAACCTAGATCCTAGAGAATAACACTACTTGCTCTATTGGGAGTTTGACAATTTCATAGCAAGACACACCTTTCTGTACCAGCCAAGCATCAGGAAAATATTTCCACACTCCACCATTGCAAATGTTCGGGAATTTTCCAATTCCATTGCTCGCCCGTATGACTGCAAGTACCAAGATAAATGCTCAATTAGTAAATATATGCGGAAATTTTGAGAATGCAAGCTTGTGTATTTTACAAAGCCTGACCAAAGTTTTATCTTTCATACAAAAACAGTTGCAGAAGGCAGAATTTCAGCAATTTTCAGGACGCTCATGATTTAGCATAAACTAAAAACCTCTCGTCTCTAGAAAGCAGAAACCAACCAAACCGCACAATATTTTAACTTTTCATGCATTACAATTTACCGCTAAAGTAGAGAGACCCATTCATCCATTTCTCTCTTCAATAGTTCAATGTACAATTAGGATGGCCAAAAAGAAAGATTACACAGGTGTTACTCCATTACTGTCCCTTCACAGCTATCTAGATGAACCTCATATTATCATGGATAACATCAAAATTATTACATGCGCGCAATAATTATAAATGTGCCTTATAGAAAAACAATAGCTAGCAGCAGCCAAGAACATATGAACAGCAAAATGCTGCCTCTGAAATTGGCTGTCAAGTATATGAATTATAGTTCAAATTGCTCATAATTCTGCGCGCTAGACTCATGAAATGCAATGTTCCAAAGCATTAATAGAATTGAATGCTTAAAAAGGAAAACCCCCATTATATGTGTATATTTCTTGGATATGATATTATCATTTATCACTAAAAACCTGATTGATAAAAATATAATATTCAGATGGTATAGAAAAAGCAGAAAGAGTTCATATTGAGATTGATACTCACATTAAGTGAACTTTTCTGTACCATATATGCCACTTTGTGTGACTCTATTTAAAAGACTTAATGTCGCGTTGATGTTTTGCAATCCTTGTGTAAACTGTACTTAGGATGGTCGATGATCTATGGTTATTATGCAATGACTATACGACGTGAATCGCCGTATAGAAATACTACTATTAAGTTTGAAGATCTCACAAATCCTGTCAAAATATAAAATATATTCTTAGGCATGGGGTGAAGAGACCTTGAGCTGATTTGTTTAAACCTACAAGTATTGGAAATTTCAAAGAAAATCCCATAGCATAACGCTACATGACGTATTCCCTACGATGGACTAACCAGAATTAGCTTTCAAAGACTTGTGAACTTTTATTCAAGACATAGAACTTATAGAAGAAGCGTCCCTTCCCGACAAAGGATCAATCGGAACTCGCCTCGCTTATTAGAGGAGTAAGGTTGCTTAAATACCCCCCTACCTCGCGTGTTGCTGAGCCTCTTTGGAGGCGTAATGGCAATGATAATGTCACAATTATAACCTTCTTATGACTAGATGTAAAGTTTTACAGAAAATAAATAGCTCACTGGCAGTTTGGTACAACCTTAGAATGATCTCCATGATGGAGTACACATGCGGTGAACCTAGAGTCTAGTTAACAAATGATGGCATTACACTTTTTTCAGATTATAGGCACACTAAGCGGGATAAGTTTCTCATTGAACATCAATATGACTGGACCCTTAGTATGATCTTAGCAAGACATGAAACACATTCTGGGACACATGATCTTCTACCCACTGCTACTTAACACCAGTACATACACAAAACTCTACAGGCAACAATTTGTTGCCATATACGCAAAAGCAAACTGTTTAAAAAAAAAAAAAAAAGTAATGTGAAAGGGCAAACCAGGAACAACAGAAGTGGGGAATCCATATACTGACACAGCAACAGAAAAAAGCCGAATTTTGGGAAAATATTTGCCTACCTTAATGGCTGCAGTGTACATACCAAGTCGTTGGTAAGCAAGGCCCAAAGCCTGACAATGAAGAATGATCGAGTGTCAATCAACAAGAAAAAAAATTCACATCGACAAAGAAGACATGAAGTACAAAACTGCGCAAATAAGAGATGGCAAAGACCTCCCATAGATCGGCACTGGACTGATAACCTCGAATAGCATGCTGCAAGCTCGGAACAGCCTCAGACCACTTCTTCTGATGGACCTAAACATGAGTATAATCATGTCAACCTCTAAATTGACCGAATCCCAGAATAAAACACGTAAACCAGACATCAACAAGAGATATATATACCAGCAAAAAACCTATCCTCGAAAATGCCCAAAACGCACGAGGCGATTTAGACGAGGCCTCCTTGCACACAGCAATCTCCAAACTCTCCTTTCCTTCTTTATCCAACAAATCACACAATGCAACCTAACATTTAAACCAAATCAGCACAAAAACCACTACTACAACATCCAGCATTAATTTCGGAATGAACTAATGAAAAGGCGAATCATACCCCGGCATCAGAATCGTCAGGATGAAGCGAAACAGCCCGCTGATAACACTTGACAGCTCTCTGAGAATCCACATTGCTATAATAATGACCTAGAAATCTAAAAGCTTCCCCATTTTGCGGGTTCAATTTCGCTGCCTTTAAGAAGTGTTCCGCTGCTTTCTCTCTCCATTCTACCCCTCTTTCCCACAATAACCTCGCCTACCATTACAATAACCGCCATTAACAACCCAGTAAAACTTCTTACTGTCGCGGAAATTTACCGGTTAAATTGGAGTAAAAATTTAACTACTAAGATGAAGATAAAGTAGAGAATTTACCAGATTGAAATGGAGGGAAGGATCATCTGGGTTAGAATCAACAGATTGTTGCAGAAGTTCCAAAGAATTTAGGTTATCTTCTTCCTGAAGTTTCATTGGGAAGTAAGGAATCAGAGATAGTGAGTGATTGAAATAGTAGGATTGAGAAATTGAAGAAAAATCGAAGAATTACCGTGATTTTCATGTTCAAACAATAACTAAATTTCCGCCAAAAACCCTAAAAATCCCCTCTTTTTTTTTTTTTTTGAAAATTTCGTGATTTTTTGTGTACTTTGTGACTGAAAGCTCAGTTCTATCTCTCTTTCCTTTGTTGAAGTTTGGTCCGGTTTGGCGTTGAACCGGAATTTTTTATTTTATTTCGTTGGTCCGGTTTTCATTGATCCGGAGGGAAAGAGGAAAGATGAAAGATGAGAGAGGAAAGCAGCGAGAATCGAGAGTAGGTTGGGATCCTCTAGAGTTGTAAATCAACTCTATTTGGTAGAGTTTGGCTAAAAAGGTAAGAAGAATTTTTTTAATAATTTATTTGTGACCCACAAAATTCTTTTTATTTTGTCTTATTACTTGTTTTGGTAAACTCTACTAACTCTACCAAATTCAAACTCTAGAGGATCCTCAGGGCACAATCCGTTTTGAAGAGAGAAAGCACAAAAGACGTTCCTCGTAAATCGCAATCATTAAGAATGTTTGATGCAGAATCGGGCGTGATGGATACGGCTTGTGAGGAGAGCAGTGGGAGTTTCACGCCACCACCACTCACAACTCACAAGTAACTCCTCTACGTAGAGTAGTGTTGTTGCCAAGCCACGTTATACCTTTAGGTATAATTTAAATTTATCATCGTATTTTAATCAATTAATCATATACTGTTATCGTTTGATTTTATCACTACGGTTAGCCTGGCTTAGCGTTGATTCAATTAGCTTGTACCTCTTGATGTCCATGTATGCGGTTTGAATGTGAAGACATCCACTGCGATCGGCGCTCTCACCTAGGATTGAATTTTTTTTTTTTTAAAAAATATTGCGTATTGATTATTTAGGAGGTGGTTTTATGGATTAAATATTGATAAAGAAATATCTAAGATGAGTATAACATATAATCATAACGCCGCTGTAACGTTTTTTTGTAAGGGTATTGTGTGTAGAAAACATAAATCTTAGGTGCACCACGTGCACAAAGTCAAAAACGTGGGCACCAAGTGCAAAATTGCAAACCATAGGGGAATCATGTGAAATTTTTGTTTTTGCTTTCCTCTAGCTCTTATCGTTATTTCTTATAGTAATTAATCCTTGCTAGTTTCATGCATACCCTATTCTACAACCTTCATTCATTGAATTCATTATTTTGCCTCTCAATTCCGTGAGATTTAAACTACAAGGTAATAAGTTTTTTCCTTGTGTTAATATATAACAATGATTCTTGCTCAAAAGAAAAAAAAAAAAAAAAAAACAATTCTTTGCAATTTATCTATCATTACTTGTTTTAAGATCTTATTTGTCCATGAATGTATATGTGATGACACTACAACAAAAGTGCGTTTCTTTACTTAAAAAATATTACATAAATTATTTTGCCCCTCATCAATCGTTTGTGCTTTCTCGTGGTTGACTTATGTAGGCATTGTAAAGGCGCGCACCAAAGGTGTAACCAAAGTAATAAAGGCATCGTACAAAGGCAAGTTAATCTGGTTGAGGGTGTCATGGAAGACAACGTTTGATCAACTCAAACAAAAGGCTTAAGGTGTTGGAGGTCTACATGGAGTTTTTGGATGATGATCTTGAATGGGTTATCCTAGTTGACGACATAAGTCTCAACATTTGCCTCTATTATGCCACTGTTTTTGGCACCCATCGAGTTTTAATCGTTATCGATGACAACTGGAAAACCTTTTTTTTTTCTAGAATACAATTCATAACCACTCATCTCTTTATACGAAGTATACAATAAGATTAGTTACTATACTTACTAATCGACATTGCATCTTGAATCACATGAGTGTAACAAGTATCTACTGAGTACATTTTTTTTATATAAAGAGAAAGATTATGCCTAAACTCAAACATGGTCTTAGCGGAGATTTGTCTCACATTTTAGCTGCAGTTAATAACAAAGTACCCAAAAGTCAAAACGACCAAACAAACAGAGACGATAATAAGAAACAGAGACACTGCAACTATATCTTATAAGAAACAAACATGGCATATCCCCTCCGTCGCACGGCGCACTCCACCATCAACTACCACCGTGACGACGGCAAGTCGCCGGCGATTTCAGCCGCGCCAACCATCGCTCTCGCCTGGTTGCGTCGGACGTCGGTGGCCGTGGGCCCGTGGTAAAATGGGTGGTGCGGTGTAGGTTCGGAGATAAGAGAGAGAGCGAGAGAGACAAGGAATGTGTGGGATTGGGTTTTTGTTGGTTCGGTTTGCCTAAATCGAGATTTTCTATTTAATTTTATTGGTCCGGTCTTCATTTAAATGGAGGGTAAGAGGAAAGAGGAAAGAGGAAAGAGGAAAGATAGATGAAAGAGGAGAGTAATGAGGATTGGGACTATAAATAAAGTTTACGATCATACGTTTTGAAGAGAAGTAGCAGAGAAAGCATCAATCATCAAGGATGTCGGATGCGGAATCAAGCGTGATGAATACGGCTGATTGTGAGGAGAGCAGTGGGAGTTACACGCCGCCACCACCACCACCACCACCACTACTACGAGTCCCACCCGCAGAACTAACTCCTTCTCAACAAGAACAAGAACTGCTACGGATACACCAAAGACGAGAGCTGCTGGCGCAAAAACTTGGTCGTCCCTTAAGCTACCCTACTGGAACTGTGGTAAAGGTGGCCACCAAAGGTTTGACCAAAGTAATAAAGGCGTCGTACAAAGGCAAGTTACTCCGTTTAAGGGTATCATGGAAGACAACGTTGGATCAACTCAAGGCCACAGTGACTAGAAGGCTTAAGCTACCGGCCACGGCCAAGGTCTACATGATATTTCTAGATGAAGATTTTCATTGGGTTGGCTTGGATTCAGACTACCATCTACTCTTTTGCCTCTATTTCGCTGACCTTCTTGATAACCGCCGAGTTTTAATCAAAATCGATGATGAACCCTATATTTAAAACCGCTTTTCACAACCAAAACTATCTACATGGCAAAGGTCTGTTAATCGACATTATTGTTGTCACCATTGCTTCTTGAATTACTAGACTTGAACTATCTATTTACATTCTTCTAATGCATATGATTACAAATAATTTAAGATATTGTTATTGTTATTAGTTTCTTTTGGAGAATAATGTCTATATCTCTTTTCAAATATATTTTCAATGTCTTGTTCGACTGTTACAATATAATCATGTGGGGTGCATTCTCGGGAGTTATTGTTCGCAAACTTCCGTAATCCGTACGAGTCATTGGCTCAAAATTCCTATGAAAGAATGTAGAGAGACCCCATTCTAGAGATCCATACTTGTGTCTTATGGTACTCGAAATTAGGACAAAGAACGAGAATCTCAGGCTTTGGAAGGCAATGAAAAATTGGTAACAAGAGGAGGTTACTGAAATATAAAAGAACAGGATGAACTGAGTGACATCCTCCGTTTGATCATTTTGATTCCTATTTAATTAGGGATTTCGCTATATAACGAATGTGTATATATCCAGTAACACAACTTTTACAGGCTTACAAACAAAACTATATAAGGCGCTCATTTATTTACGACAAATTAACATTCTCAATCGAAATGCAGGAGTCTCTTAGACCAGTTATTCATTAACCCACGTAAACTGCAATCAGATTCATTAGTGTGACCTGGACATGATGCTTGTAACTTCGTCTGTGTCCAAGACAAGACTTTAAAACTGACTCCAAGCTCTCACTTTGCTCATGAGATGTTTGGTATGAGGTCCTAAGATGGAGAATTGGTAATGATCGAATCGTTATATTTGAAGTGCAATCAAATTGGAAGTGCTTATTATAAGAATAAAATGATTAAATTGTAGTTTTTGGGGCAGCAATTTTTAAGGTCGAGCAGAGACAGAAGGTTGCTGTGAGAATGTTGCGGCCGGATGGCACAGAGATACCTGTCGATCTTGCTGTTTTGATCGATGGTTCCATTGGTTTCAATTCTCTCGCCCAAACAATAGCTGACCTGAAGGAAGCTGCCAAAGATGACCCGACTGTGCAGCCACATTTCCCTGGCATCGGGGAGGAGGATTCACTGGTTCATAGTTTCTAATAATGGAATGACCTTGATCAAAAAAAACTCCCCGTCATCCAGGGACAGAGCCAGGAGAAAAAATTGAGGGGGGCTCAAGTCAAAAATATGCACAACCTTGAAAATCTCAAAAAAATATACATGAATACACCCTCCTACCCACTATAATTTCCCTCTTTTGAAAACAGTTTTGAGTAGCCATCTTCGGAGCTATTTCTCGACCAAATGAAATACCCGTTGGCCTTAAAATCAAATGGGCTTGGTAGAATGCACTGCATAATAGAATATGTTCTAATTTTTTCAACAAGTAAACAATTCATTTGGTGTAAAAGTAGTTCCGAACATGACTACTCAAAAACTGTTTTTAAAAGGGGGAGATAATTTTGGGTAGGAGTAGTATGGAAGAGCATGCTTGGATAGGAAAAATGAGTGGGGAAAAAAAATTAAAGAGGAAAGGAACAAAATAAACAAAAAAATGGCTACCAGGTTTCGAACTCGGGCTGTTAGAGAGAAAGTCAAAGTACTAAACCATTGTGCCAAATTGCTATTGTCTGATATTAAATACATTGCAATGTATATATTCGGGGAAGTTCGGAGAGGAGATGGAGCCCCAGTGGGCCCTGCCTGAGATCGTCCCTGACGTCATCACTTGTGTTTGTCTTTAGTGTGTGCTACACTGTTCCGTAGCCAACTGTGGGAGAAATTTCGGCCCTCCGTCACCTCTACCTAAGTGATCCACTGTCTTCGCATGATAAAAGCCCAACATTCAAAAGAATGTGGAATATGTCAATATGTGAGTCTGAGCCCAATCAAAAATAATTTCTTTTTGACAAAAAAGAAAAAGGAAAAAAAGGCAGTGGAATTCAAAGTTAGTTAAAAACGGTGACTTAATTAAACAGAGTTCAATACGGCGAGTGTTAAACGGAAAATTTTTCAAAAAGACGGTCAAAAATCCGTTGAAAACTTTGTTGACTTTTAAAAAACGAAAAAATTCATTAACTGTTAATCAATACTAGTATAGGTTATCCAACTCCCAAAATTGATATCCTAAATTGAGACTATGATTCGAGGTAAGAAACGAAACGAATTTGTGCTGTGCCTAAGGTTAGACGTGGTTGAGATTAGCTACCCCTGCAAAGACGAAAGATACAGAATATCGGAAGATCCAGTTAACTAAGTTCAGGTATTTGTCGAAACTCTCTATTTAATCCATCTTAAATCACGGAGTACGGTGGGCTTTTAATCTATACTACTACTTTAATAGGCTAACTTTAACGCCTACGTGGCACTTCATGAAGGTATTCTTAGGAAAAAAAGCCACGTCATACTTGAGTTGTCGGCCTAGCGTGAGTTTGCTCTCTCTTTCTTCCACGTCACTTAATAATTCAATGAAAATATTAATTGATTGTATTAAAGTGTGGGCAATTGGAAGGTTTTTTATTTAAGAATGATATTAAACATTGTGTCTCTTGATTCTTGGTTTGCCAATTGCATCGGTAATGTCTTAATTTTAAGTAGTATATAAAGAGAGAAACTTAGGTAAGAGAAATAATATATACTCCCTCCACTTTTTTTGGTTTTTTACGTTGTAGTCAAACACAACGTCTACATATGTCTTAGTACCTATATTAGTTGTATGTATCTATCGTTGTGTTACTTTTGAAAGTATACAAGTATGTTTTACTATCAAATTATGATCGATGGCAATTTGTTATTGTAATTCTAAATAGTAATTGTACTTAAACTGCTATTATGAAATACAATAGTCTTGGTAATGTATATTTTCAATTTTATGATTCACAAGTTCATTTTGATGTGTTTATCTTTGGTTTTCAATTTTCAACATTGTACAAATTCAACATATCAAGTACATATAATAAAAAATCCGCTCAAGGCATTCTTTACAAAAATATAGATCACAATATTTGGTTTCTGATTTATAATACTATGCGAACAAGAAAAAAAAAACTTTAAGTTTTATATACTCAACTCGATTCTCCAAATAAATCAAAATTTGTCCCGTAATTGCAATAAATAAGTCTTTAATCTTCCTTCTAATATAAGTTATTAGCAGTAAAATATGTGGTTACTTGGAAAACATTTTATTAAATAATGATATTTACTATTAAGATAGTGTCTTTTAGCTATTGAAACATAGATTGGTTGTGGTAGTATGATATGACTATATTGTATTTTAATTAGTATCATGGAATATGATCGTCGTGGTTATGAGCGAATTATACAATTGTTGGTTAATTATGTACATTTTGAATTTTGAATTTAATGAGTATATTGTACTTTTAATTTTCTTGGTATTATGTTTTCAATATCGTAAGAACCTCTAAACATTTCAATTTTTACAAATTCATCCAACAAAAATCTTAATATGAAGTTTTAAATGATTTAAACTCTGTATTTTCTAAATTTTTATCAAGGAAATAAATTTTCATTTTTAAATAGGTTATTCGTTTAAAATGAAGCAAAAATAGGACTCGTGATTTCACGGGACCAAAAGCTAGTTATCATTGTATTAATGACATATTCTTCTAAATCAGAACGATTTTTTGAAATAATACTAAAAAAAATGGGTGAGGATCCCCTAAAGTTATTTTTTGGTAGAGTTGGTAGAGTTTGCTAAAACTAGTAATAAGACAAAATGAAGAGGATCTTGGAATGCACAAAGAAAATACAAAATAATTAATTCTTACCTTATTAAGTAAACTCTACCGTGTAGAGTTTATTTTCAACTCTAGGGGATCCAATTCCAAAAAAAATGTGCATCCATTAATGAGTCATTGTCGTAGTATACAAATGACTCATCGCCTACATTATAAATGAGTAGTATAAAAATTAGTCATCGCTTATATTACATAACAGCCCGTGCAATTTTGCACGGGTGCAACTAGTTATATAATAAGTACGAAGTAGTAGATGCATAATATTGGCCGTGGATACCATAAAAGTCATTATTTGCATTAAGTTTTATCTACTTAAAAGGTTGTTAATCTCCAAGTTTATTACAACCTCCGTCCCAGCTCAAACATCTCATGTAAAAAACGATCCGATATTGGGGAGGGTGTATACATTAATCGGTTAATCAAAATTCCAAAAAAATTGTATGACGAGTTAGCAAAAACTCTAATCTACTTCACTGTATAATTTTTATGGAACTTTGATAAACCGAGTTGAATGCTGTGCCTCTGTGCCTTTACGAGTTTGCGACTGAATTTCATAATAATTATCGTATGTTTTAGGTACTACAACTGTAAACCCTCTTCTTGTCGAAGCTGTTGATGTAAGGATTAAAAGAGGAATGTCGAAGTATCTCGCGCTCCATCCCAGTGCCCTCATATGGCAACTTTGGAGCCTTGAGAGCATAGTGAAACTTGATAGAGTTTTTCTGAAAGTTTCTAATCTTGATATCTCTGACTTTACAATGCATGATGCTGATTTGCTTAAATTAGCAGAAGCATACATCACTCGTTTCAAAGATGTCACTTATTGCAAAGCGACAGCCGCTGATAAATTCAGTGGTAAAGGACCATTGGTGATGGAACTGGAAGATGATAAGCATTATCATCCGGACAAAGGACATCATTGCAGCAGCTTTTAACAGTAGCGCATTCGAATCTGCACTCTTAAACTTCCAGAAACACTCAAAGGATGGAGAACTAATAAGCTTTGCTTCTAGCTGGGCTATATGCCTTTATGAGTCACCCTCCGTTGCTCTACTACACTTTTATGGAGTCTTAGAAGTTGTTGTACTGGACAATGACTCTGTTAATTTTGACACAAGTGGATTAATAAATTTCCTTGAAGGTGAAGGATTATGGATATTTCAGATGGATGAAAGTGAGAAGCATATGGCTGAGCCGAGATGCAAAGTGGGGAAAAGAAAGGCTACTAATAATAACACTGAGACCGATGTCCCTTGGAAAGGGAAGAGAAAAATGACAGAGGCTGAAGTGGGTTCTGCAGAAAAAGGAATAGCTGCTGACAACATGAAATACACTCTCGACAGTACGGATATTAACCTGTATAGGTATCTCAAATTCAACAGGACTGATGCAGCAGCTGCACTTGGCAGTAAGGAGTCTTACTATACATTGTCTTTTTAATGTACTTTTAGTTGTTATAATGTTTCTATCTCATAAGTTGCTTTGGTTTCAGTGTCTACCCGGACTCTAAATGACCGCCGTGCTGAGGCCGGAATCAAGGAGTGGAAATTATCTCAGGAGGAAGAAGCCAACAAACAAGAGCGTGAAAAAGTCTTTGGAATCCCCCTTCAAAATTCAGCTACAGAAGCATCATCGTCAACGGCCCTTCATTACCTATTCCAAGAGAAGTGGATTGCTTTGGACGAGAAAAGTTCTGAAGCATTCAAATAGATGGCCCTCAGTGGCACTGCTAAGTTGCTGCGTGTTGAATCTAAGAATGTTTAGGTCTGAAATACTTAAGTCATAGAGAGACATAATTGCCAGATTTTGAAGCCTATGCTGGTTTGTTCAGGTTATCTAGATACACACCTTAATTCTCCACTGGTAGATCAGATATCACACATTACTCTCCTGATCTACTTGTAGTTGTCATTGTAATGAATTGCATTTTATTGACCATGTGACCATGTCATGGTGTTACAGATATCGTCTATTTGTTTTGTGTTTTAAAATGACTGTGCTGGATGCAATGAGCAGGCAGCATGCAGGAAACTAACATGCCTTTTATTCAGGAATTAAGATGTTTTCTGGAATATGTGGAAAGTACTTGACTAATGTGAGTCGAATTCAGAACAAAGATTGGTTTTTTTTGGTGGAAGACTTAGTACATAGTAATGTCTTTCACAAAATAAATGTCTGATTGTCTGTAATCTCTCTTTTTCCATACAGCTTCAGTTCAGGAAATCTGGTATTGAAATTGCCAAAGTTTTCATGAATTGTAGGCATATTTGGACTATTTTGAGTAGAAATGTCGAAGAATAAGAGGGCCAGGTACCTTACTGGCAAGCAGTTAGTGAAATATTTTCCTACCACTTTTTCTGAATCAGACAGAGCACAAATGGTTTGCCTTGGCTTGAGGCCTTCATTTGTAGTTTTGTCGGTCATGCTTTTGGTACGATTTAAGTAGCGCACCTGCAAAAATTCAGTGAAGCTACTTGCCTGTGCACATGCTTGCTTCGAGTTAGTGCTGCTGCTTGGTGCATACTTCATCAGACTTACTTTCTAGTTGTAGGTTTGAGCATTAGCAGAAGTTCCTGCCACACCATGACAATAGAAGTTCCTGCCAAATCATGAATTTCCAAATTCGTAAAGCAACAGGCAGATTCTCCAAGGGCCGAGTTACTAACTACTGATTTCTACGGTATATGTATACAACTCAACCTAGTTTAAGCAGTATCAGGTTACAGGACTAGCCGACTAGCTACCAGTTCAGCTACAGTATAAGATCAAGCATTATATGTGATGTAATGTTTTGTCTTGTCGCTGTAGTTGAGGCTCTGGGTATAACTGTATAAGAAGTATGTGCAACCATATTTGGACCCAAGTTTACAAATAGAGGATTTTCTCTCACGTGTGAGTTTAGCATCAGCAGCTTCAGGATATGATCCAATGACATCTGAGATTGGAGTAAGTCCAATTTTCTGTGCTTCCACATTCATGATTTATAATTGTTAGTCCGATTGCTAAATAAATTTCTTTCAGTTTCCGGTCTGATGCGCATTTACACTGTCAATACTAATAATTTGGTGCGGTAATTTATGGTCTAAAGATACCGTGTAAAGATCAAATTGTTGTTGGACATAGAAAAGAGCAAAATCTATGAACTTACTATGAACTTTTCCTTTCTTAGAGTACACCCCGCTGTAATAAGAATAAGCAACTGAAGCAATGAATGAAATCATTGCTGCACAAACGCTAGAAAAATACTCAGTAATTTAGGATTAAATCGAAGCTTCAATTACAATATGATGACAATTAGCAGGATGTTCTGAGATTGAAGAAAGAATTTGGGACCAACTGCATTAAAGCTGAAAGCTTGAATGATTACAAGTTTGGGGAAGACGATTGAGTTACAAAATGTCAGAACGATTCTAACAAGCCATTTCTCCTCCTTTTATAGCTAAACTAGATTCTGACACAACAGAAATTTAACTAACTTGCTATGATTAGAATGCTGAGCTGGCTTTCTGGTACTAACTAACTTCCAAGGTTGTTACAATCCATCCCTCTTGACCATGAGCCTCAAACTACTAACTCCATCCTATATTCCCAGTCCAAATTTCCTTTTTAAGTACACAGTATTTATTGTAAAATACATACAAGAAAATCGGCCTATGCAATAATATGCATGTTTCCTCTGAAAGGCATAAACTTGGCTCAAGCCGGTAACTAGGGCAAGAGGAGAGTAACGGATTCCTACATGCAGTGTACAATCTCCGGGCAAAGTGAGAGCATAACCAGTCAAACCGAGTCGTGTTCTGTAAACCAGGGCACTGTCTCCTTCTGTGGGGGCCTTAGCCTGATCCCCCTTATTTAGACCGAAGAGCTCTTCACTTCTCTTCATCGCTTTTTCGGAATCTCAACTTGCATCTCGTACTAGCTGATCTCTTCTAATAGTCTAATGTTACAGGGCGTGAATGTCCCACCACAAGCAGACCACGCATACCCCCTGTAAACTTGATCATTAGATTGAAGGTGTCTTCTTCGGACTCTCAGTGATCATTAGATTGGTTCTAAACTTGGTCTTCACCTTCTGCGCCTCTGTTTCTTGAGCCTCTGCCTCACATACCCACCATATTCATGCCTCCAAGGTCAAATATAGACTCAAATAGGTAAAATGGGTCGGTGAAATTCTGTTCAAGTAAAGAATACATTAAATCAACGTAGGTGTACAAATATACAAAGATGAAACAAGACTACTAAGACAAAGTGAACACTCACACCCATGGCATCTCCAGGCCCTTTCAATACAGCCTCCCCATATCTGTCATATATAGACCTTTTCTCATCATCTGACAAGACCTACAAATAAGTCAGTTCACTGTCCGATACTCTGTTTATAAGGTCGTAACCACAGCCCTCTAGTGTCCATAAAAAAGAGCACGGGCCAAGCAGAACGAAAAGGGACAGTCAGTCATATTACCTCATAAGCATTGCTAATCTCCTTGAATTTCGTTTCAGCTCCAGGCTCCCTAGATAACAATAAACAAGTGTAAGTGAAACGATACTTAAGAAGGTGGAACACTTTGACAAAATTTGGGGCTCCATGGTGATACTAAGCTCATCTTTATTGTTTTTTTTTTCCCTTTTGGAAGGGGGGGAGGGGTGTGGTTAAGAATATATACTGAAGATAAAAAAATTTGACAGAAAAGAAGCACCATGATCAAAATTAGTACACAGAGGCAAAGTAACGATGCGATATCCGCTTTCTAGAAATGCCCATAGTTTCAACACCAGGTCTCAAATAGGCCGTATATAATGATAACACACTCCTGGTTGAGCAAAAGAAAGGACTTTGGAAGCATGTAACACACCCAAAACTTTACCCACAATGGTAGTACGAGACCTAACAGTGTCTATTTCCACATCATTAGAATGTTGATGAACAGAACACACAGCCATTAGGCAGAGTAATTTTCTCAGTACCCGGAGTTCCTGGTTATTGTATACTTTATCTTGACTGGAGATCAAGACTTCCGAAATTCTCAAGTACTGCTCTTATCTAAAAACTACTCTGTTGCAATCAGACTGAGCACTTCTGATTTGAGGTGATTTTGTGAAGAATTTATCTTTAGTTACTGGTTGTGTCTCTTTGCATAGTCAGATAACTATGAAGCTTTGACTCAAAACACTGTACCAGACACAAGGCCAGCCAATGAAGCGTGAAACGGACAATTCAGCTACCAACAAGAAGGTATTCATGAGAAAGTCATGTGATGTTACTATTCTTCAAAAACGTAAATCTACAGGTACAAGGACATCGATGTGGTTGATGGAGAAAATGGAGAAGCTATGAGCCAACTCAGACTATTGTTGGGTCAGAGAAACTCTTTATACCCCAATGGCCAATATTCATCATCATGCATCTCTTCTTACCCAAATTTATCATCTCCCAAACCCAATTTAGAGTTCATTTTATATTCTCCCAACCACCATTTCTCAGGTTTCCCACAAACTCCAACGAGTACACTACGCCATCCCTATGTTACATGACATACATAGTTTACGAGTGGAAAGGATATCATTTGGCTTTAACGAAATACACAAAACATTAAATACCCAGTGTCTTTATGAATTGAAGTCTTCTCTTAAGTTTATTTTGTTGTGATAACACAAGAGATATTAACTTCTAGGGCATGCATGATCTGTGCAATACAACCCATTAAGCACAAAATAGTGGTGAACCAGGAGAGATAGGAGGAGGTTGTACTTGCCATTGAAAGGTCCCATATCTAAACTCATATAGTGGTGATTGTTTATTTGAAACCTATGTTAATACCATTACATGGGTACATGTAAAACCCAACCCCCTTCATATTATTATTTTCTCTCCTCATTCTCTAGCCAAATTGAACTGAAAAGACCCCATTCCATTGTAAGGTTGATTATTACATGCTATCAAACGTAGCCTTAAAACATAATCAAGCTAGTTAATGATTATTGAAACTTCTCTCCATGTCCACGTCAGCTTCTTTGCAACCTAGATCCTAGAGATTAACACTACGTGCTCTACTGGGAGTTCGACAATTGCATAGCAAGAGATGCACTATGTGGAGATGTTCGGTCAAAACAAAAAGAAAACCAAGATGATGACTCCTGACGTCAAATGTATATTCACAGACCTAAAAAGGCTTCAAAAAGGCTACAGATAAATAGTCATCAAAACGAGCTATAGACTATCATTGTTTTACACTGTTTTTCACAGATGATACCAGCTTATAGGTTCAGTCACACAAAAGAGTAATGAGCAAATATAATTATAGTACAACCATTTACATTCATCCTCCAGAAGGGGTTCATGTATGTTAGTGTAATTGATTTAAGCATAACGGGGGGTACATATGAAAAGATTAGTCTTTAGGTCTAAAAATGAAGGGTAGTGAGAAACAATAAGCGAACATAAGAGCCAATAGATTGATAGCAGAGGGCCAATAATGGGCCAACATACAAAAAAAAAAAAAAAACGAAAAAAAAACTCAGAGCACTCATCCTCAGACAGATCCACATCCAAAATTTTGGGATAGACTGCAGTTTATCATCCTTAACTATTTGTTACTTATGGCCACCAACAGCCCGGGCTGTTGTCTACAACTTTTATAGTTGTATGAGTGCTTGCAACAGCGTAGGAAGGAAAAAGAAGTTTGATAGCAACAAGAAAAAAGCGGGATATTTTCTTCCAAGTTATGGTGGTCATGTTGGTGGTTGCAACAGGACTGGTGGCTGGCTATCACAACTGGTCGAGAAATGGTGCTGGAATTTATGGCTTTTAGCACACAAGGGATAAATCATACACGTCCACATGAATATAAAAAGAGGAATTGAGCGAAAGTTGGTGCATTGATTTTCCTTTCCATACGCCATTTTTGTGTTGAGATTTTAGAGACTCTTTACCGTTTACACTTTACTGTCCTCCTCATATCTCATTCCAAAAGGAACTATTCGATGGATAAGGTACGCCTTATAAATAGATATAGAGAGAGATAAAAAGGTTTACAGCTCAAGTCCTACCCTCAAAAAAGCCTAGAATTATAATTAAGTTTTAACCACGGATCAATACTTTTAGCACTCAGTACTCAGTGTTTCTTGATCCTTTTATTTGAGATTGTTCCAGTTGTAAAGATACGGTATATGCATCATAGTGCCATCGAATTCTACAAATCATCAAGGACTGACTAGCAAGTGTAGATAATTGCTGCCAACTTATAAATTATACCTGAAATTGTATTATGAGTACTGAGATGAATATTTCACCAATCGGCCAATATTTGAAATTTCTTTTCTTCCTCATGGATTTCGTGAAAGATTATAATCTAATTGTCTAACCTCTCCTGAATTCGAGAAACAAAAGGAAACTTAATCCGAAAGATTCCTACTTCCCAATTTGCATTATTCACCACTCAAATCCAACACAATGCATCAATCATTCACAGTTTTCTATAGCAATTACGCGGTGTGTGCCGCAAACTCAATCAATCACACTACTCAACACCACAAAGCAATAACCAACTAAAGTCACATACACAAGCAAAAATAAGCAATAATAACCAACTTATCCTTAGGAATAAATATTTACGGCTTGTTCGCACGAAAAATGGTCATCACTTGGATATATATATCAGTAATATTAAAGGATAATAAGATAAATTTAGAAATTTGCCATCACGGGGACCACGACGGCGGGGTTCCGGCGGAGAAAGGAGGAAGGGTGGGATTGGGTTTTTTTTGTTGGTTTGGTTGGCGTGAATGCGTGATTTTCTATTTAATTTTCTTTGTCCGGTTTTCATTTTAGGAAAGAGAAAATATGAAAGATAGATGAAAGAGGGGAGTAGTGAGGATTGAGACTAGACCTATCAAACGGGTCGGGTCGGGTTAAATACGGGTCGGGTCAATACGGGTCGAGTCGAATACGGGTCGGGTCGGGTTAGGGTCAGAATACGGGTCGAAAACATTGTTTTACGCAGGGTTTTTCCTTGAACTTTAGCGCTTTTACGTATGATTTTTAGCGCCTTTTACATACAACTTTTTAACGTCATTTTTGTTTCACCACCATTAATAGCCTCACTCAACAAGCTCGAATCTGATCCCTCCTCCGCACCACCAGCCTTGCCACCATATCAAACCACCACATGCAAATCCACTATCCATTCTAATTCCGCAGTATACCATTTTCCGATCATGTAACCGGCGTAAAAGGAACAAGGCAAAACGGAGGTCCGAGATTTTCGATCGGAAGACATATCGGATTCCTCCTAATGATTGATGTTGTTGACCAGAGAAATCGATGTCGTAGTAGGCAGGGGATACGGCGGCGGAATAGTAGTCACGCCGGCTGTCAATCGTTGTTGCATCTCGGCGACGATGGTGTGCAGGATGCGTTGATGTTACTTACATAGGATGATAGGAATGATAACTGGTAAGAAATTAAAAATAAAAATCTAAATCTGTTTTTGGAAACCATCAAAAGTGGTTTGAGAAAACGGGCAGATTAATCATGGAATTAAGTTGATTTTGTTTTTGGCAACGGAATCCACCGAACGCGTTTTGTTTAATTTTCTCCAAAAAAAAAAAAAAAACGAAAAACGAAAAACATCAGCAATACCGAACAGCACCTAAAATGTTAGGTTAGTTTTTTTTTTTTTTTTTAGACTTTGACTTTGACTTTGACCCGCCGGGTTGACCCTGACCCGACCCGTTTTGACCCGCAAATTTTCGGGTTGATCGGGTTCGGGTCATATACGGGTCGCGGGTCAAAAAAACGGGTCTAATCGGGTTCAAATGCGGGTCGGGTCGGGTCGGGTCAGGTTCTGACAGGTATAATTGAGACTATAAATAAAGTTCATAATACTGACTACTGAGTAATACGTTTTGAAGACAAGAGTAGGGATGGGCATGGACCTAGATCCGACCCAGACCCGCCGGATCCGACCCGCTCGGGTCGGGTTTGGGTCTTAAAAATTAGAACCCGACGGGTCTAGACCCGACCCAGACCCAAGCATATAAATAACGGGTCGGGTCCGGGTCCAGCTTTTGAGACCCGGACCCGACCCAGACCCGCCTAATTTTAAAAAAAAAAAAAAAAAAAAATCTAATGTTGTTAGCGTATTAGATTCCGCGACTGCCTCTCCAGTCCCCACTTTTAACACATCCATTCCTACACTCTTCATTTCATTCATGAAAATTTAACTTCATCTACAGTCGTTGGTCGCTGCCGATTTTTATCGCCGTCAACTTACACATGACTTGCCCTCCGTTATAAGGCCGATGGGAAATCATTAATTTAAGGTACAAATCAGTAAAAAAAAGCTTGAAAATTGATTGTTAAACATTATATTTTGTATGTTCTCAATTACATAGTTTAAATCCTTTTGTTTGTATTTAATTGTTATGTTGGGCAATAGTAATTTCAAATTATTATTTGGTTTTGGTTTTCAATTGGTAGGTCTGAGTGTTTTTGACATCTCCTATAGTATAGATATTCAATTATCATCACCTTTTTAAGTTCATCTTTTGAGTTCGGTTTACCCAGATATTTAATTATTGTTGGGTTTGATTATTATTTGTGTTTGGTTTACTTATTACCGATGTTCAACATATGCGAATTTCTTTTCGCGTATGATATGTGATAGAATATCGAAAGTAAATTGTATTCCTACTCAAAAATATCATTTCTTATACGTATTAAGGCCTTCGTATATGGGACCCGCACGAGACCCGTCGGGTCTGGGTCTGGGTCTAGAAAATTCGGACCCGTTGGGTACGGGTCGGGTTGGGTCTACACAAAATATCACGGGTCCGGGTCCGGGTCTTAGCGGACCCGACCAAACCCGACCCATGCCCATCCCTAGACAAGAGCACAGAAAGCAACAATCATCAAGGATGTTGGATACGGAATCAAGCGTGATGGATACGACGGATTGTGAGGAGAGCAGTGGGAGTTTCACGCCGCCACCACCACCACCAACATTACTACCACTCCCACCCGCAAAACTAACTCCTTTTCAACAACAACAAGAACTGCAACGGATACACCAAAGACGAGAGCGGCTAGCGCAAATACTTGGCCGTCCCTCAAGCTACATACCCTAATGGAATTGTGGTAAAGGTGGCCACCAAATGTGTGACCATAGTAATAAGGGCGTCGTACAAATGCAAGTTACTTCGGTTAAGGGTGTCATGGATGACAACGTTGGATCAACTCAAGGCCACGGTGACCAGAAGGCTTAAGCTACCGACCACGGCCAAGGTTTACATGATATGTCTAGATGAAGATTCTTAGAAACTACAGAAATTTCGAAAAAAACGTCACTAAAATTACGTTTAAAATTATAGAAATTGTTTTTTTTTTGTGCAATTTTTTTTTCCAATAATTTTTAAAATTGATTTTGGAACTTTTTTTTTAATATTTTCAGAAAATAAGAAAATAAATTTCCCATATTTTCTAAAATTGATTTTAAACTTTTTTATTTTGTTTATTTATTCAATCTAATATACTATCTATTAAAACCTGAAATTAAGTCTTTACTAGGATAACACTTGGCATATATTAATTGGATAGAACATAAAAATAGCATTAAATACAATTATCGGTTAGGATATGGTAATAAATTATCATACATTAATTGGATTAAGCATAAAAATATCATGAAATACAATTATCGGTTAGGATATGGGTTAAATTACTATAGAGTAGTATATTATTAGCTAATTTATGGAAAATAATCATTATGTTAATTTATTAGAACAAAGATAAGGCAACATCTTTTTTTATAAAACGAGTATAAACAATATAAATATATAGCCCGGGCATGGCACGGGAAAGCAAACTAATAGTTTTAGAAAATACATAAAGAAATTAATCCATAAGAAATAGTTAATGACCGCCACATCATCACTTAACAGAGAAAAATAAACACCGTTAGATTGGGGGACACCACGTGCCGTGTTTTGCAAATCTCAGGGACTTCACAATGTAGAGGTTTCAAATATAAGGACACCACGCGCAAAATGGTAAATTTCGAGGACACCATGTGAATTTTCCCTATAATTAAAGCTCACCACTAGGCTACATAGACTTTAATACCGGTTGTTAAGGGAGATAACAAAACCGGAGGCGAGGTTTATGATTATAACCAAAATTATGTTAAATTGTAAAATCAATTAACAATAAGAAGAATGGTTTTTTGTTAGGTTGATTTTTCGATCTTGAACAAGTGACTCAAGTTAGTCAAGTATGTACTCAACATATAAACATCAGTACAGCAATAAAATCTCGATTGGTATAAATGAGATGTTCACTTTGGATTTGGGAGGAATCACTTGTTAGATAAGGCTCATATAATAATCAAGAGGGAATCAAAGAAAGTCGTATTGAGTTGTTAATTAGAAAGTTAAATGGACTGCCACCATGTAAATTGTAGGCCTCTTAGAAAAATGCTTGAACAACTTATTCTTGAGGTTGGCTTCGTCTTGTAGGAAACATAGCATTGGGATCTTTTATATTCTTTTACGTACCAGTTACCCTAAAACACGTGTTTTTTTTAGATACAAAATGGATGAATTCAAGAGTAATCGAACATATAAAACGATAAAACAATAACATTAAGGAACATAAAAGTGGAAAACGTAAGAATCAAATAAGAGGTTCTTTTTTCTTTGTTTGCCACGTAGCTTTGAATCGAATAAGAATAGTTTTTGTTCTTTAAGCAAGAAAAACTGATACAAGCTAGAAAGTAGAAACTAGAGACTAAAGTCTTCACTTAGTTACAGGGAGGGACGATTAAGATTGTGCATATTAGCATATGACCGATTACTAGGGAATTAGTGATTCCAATCACTACTTTCTTGCTGTCGTAAAATAAGAAACACTATTTTTGGGCTTATAATCGGGGCTATGAAAGATCCAACAAGCCCACACACTAAGAAAGGGAAGGGGACCAATGGTGTTAGCGTTGAACCACGACCCCTAAATGGTCGTTTGGTTGCCTTTTTAATACACAGGAATTCTAAATTCTTATGAATTACATATTGTCCGAGTTGTTTGGTTGCCCATAATTATAAAAATGGGGGAATTTGCTGACCAACTCCCCCCTCGGTAATTCTGAATTCTCCAATCAACTTTGTTCAAAAATTACAAATTTGCCCTCCAAATAATTAGAAAGGTACATTATTAAGGGATATAATAATAATTACAAATAAAAAAAATAAGGGAATTTGATGGGTGCAACCAAACAAGATGTTGGAATTTAATTCATGGGAAATCTAATTTCTTGATGTCTACCAAACAACTTGAGACTACTAAATTGTACTCAGGAACGACTAAATTCACGGGATATGTAACTTTCAACAGGATTTAAATATCTACATGAACCAAACGACCACTAAGTATAGTCAGCCGAATCAGGCTAATTTTGTTCGACTTATATGACCAGCAAAATGTTTAGTGTTTTTTTTTTCAAGAGAATGAAATTTATCCATAGTAATTAGCCATACGACATCTAAAATAAGTACTGACATTATCGAAATACAGCGCTAATATCAAATTAATCTCAGACCTCCAAAAAAAATTACGATCATTATGTAAGATGACTCGTGATCCGAAAACCCTCTATAATATTACTGCTTCATGATACAACTTGGCCCGAGGGGGCCTATTGAACTCTTGTAGTTTGTCAAAGGACGAGCATATCCGCTAAGAGAATTCAGCATCCATTTTCAACGCCATGACAAAATTAAGGAATATCAGATCCTCGTAAAAATCTTGCAAATCTTAGTATAAACCACTTATATGGTGGTAGAGATACCCCTCAAGGAGGTGAAAACAAGTTATTATTAGTGATAACTATTTAATTAGGGTGGATAATTTGAAAATTGGGGCTTACCACCGTCTACTTGATAGGTGGTTGCCCCTAGATTAGGATTTAGAGGCTAAGAGTTTTTTACCAAAATTTTTAGTTAGACAACTCGAAAACGGGCACTTAACACAGCTAACATTTGAAGAACCCAAAAATAAAGGAAAAATGATAGATTACGTCTGATGAAATTGATACATAAATATAAATTTTATATCTATCTAAATAGCTAGGTATTATCTTAAAATTCACTTTAATATTATCGCAAAATAACAATGAACTGTTCAAACTAAGCAAATACTACTACAAAGTATTTCTTACTAGTACAGTGTCAGTGTAGGATACGTACATGGTAGATAATAGAAGTGAATGAACTTAAAATATACTCCCTCCGTTCACCTTTAAACTTCATAGGGCCAACGGACACGCTTTTTAAGGTGGGTGTACACGTTACTTGGCTAATCGAAGTTCTAAAAAAATTGCATGAACGGGTTAGATAAAATATTGATCTAACCTGCCATGCAACTTTTTTGGAACTTAGATTAGCCAAAAAGCGTGTACACCCGCCTTAAAATACGTGTCCGTTCGCCCTATGAAGTTTAAAGGCGAATGGAGGGAGTACTCCATGGATTTGGATCTCATGGAGTTGAAATTTGATGGAGTTGGTGGAGTTTGCCTAATGAGGTAAAAAAAAGATATGCGACATTTTACTTGTGTATTTAAAGATTTTCTTTATTTTGCTTTATTACTATTTATGGCAAACTCTACCAACTTCACCAAAATTTTAACTCCATGGGATCCAAACACGTACTCCATAGTATGTAGTGGCCTAGTAGGGGTCTAAGACAACTTTTGAAACTAAGCATTATAAATATCCTCCAAATGCAAAATGTAAATTCTATCAGCACCAATTATTAGTGGGTTTAAGTACAACAGAATTATTCTTTAGGCAATATTTAGACAACTAAACAAAAACATTGAATTTCTTGAAACAAAAAATGTTGAATAGAAGATCATCATTCAAAAACCAAACATGCCCTGTTCTGAAAAAGCCAGATGCTGCTCTTCCAAAAACAATAGCAGCAGCAGCAATACCATCACAATTGCCTCATACTCAATCAACCAAATTCGCGCATAGAACCAATAGTATCGGTCATCAAGATTACGGTCATGAACCACTGCTGCCTCGCACTCAAACAACCAAATTCGCGCAAAGAACCAATAATATTGGTCATCAAGGTTATGGTCATGACCAACAACCAGTGACTCGCACTCAACCAACCAGAGTGACACAAAGAACCAATAGTGTTGGTCATGACCAACAACCAGTGACTCGCACTCAACCAACCAAAGTGACACAAAGAACCCATGACCAACAACCAGTGTCTCGCACTCAACCAGCAAATCTTGCACAAAGAACCAATAGTTTCCGTCATCATGACTATGATCATGACCTCCTACAACCAGTGCCTCGCACTCAACCAGCTAAAGTGACACAAAGAACCAATAGTGTTGGTCATCATGACTACGGTCATGATCTCCTACAACCAGTGCCTCGCACTCAACTTACGAAAGTGACACAAAGAACCAATAGTGTTGGTCGTCCTGAACACCAACATGGCTTAGAACTAGCAGTACCTAAGAAATCTGCACTACCTGTAATTGAATTCCCAGTATCTCCTGAAGTTGACGCTATTGTGGTGGGTGAAGGGGTTACGAATGCAAATCACCCGCAACATAAGATGGTTCATGTGAACCTTCCGAACCCCTTCACTTGTATGGGCTGCAAGGAGTTCGGCGCTGGCACACGTTTCACTTGTCAACAATGCAACTTTGAGCTTCATGACTTCTGTGCTTTGGCCCCTCCTGTTCTCAAGGCTCATCCTCTCCACTCGCAGCACCAACTCCTTTTCAATCCCAAGCCAGGTAATTATCTATAACTTTAGTCACAAATTTCAGCCCACAACAACTTAACCAACAAGCTAAGGTTTTGCATACTAGCAAGTATCTGTCACTAATAATGGTCATCATTACGCCAAAATCTGTCACCAGTAGGAACATGTCATTAGAATCATCATTGACATATTATGTCGACTTGTGAAAGATTTTGGTATATCGGTGAATATTGCATGGTAGATTTGTAAGCAATAGCTGCACCCAAAGAGGGGGCAAAAAAAAAAAAAAAAAAAAAAAAAAAAAAGCAGAAGCCCTTAGCTTAGACTTACCTGGGCTATGTTTGTTTCAAGTAATTGATAATCTTGTATGATTTTCATCTGATAGGTAAAGCAGGGCTCCTGAGATCAAAGTGTGACGTGTGTGGGAAGCCAGCAAAGGGATATTTGTTTCACTGCAGCGCCTGCAGCTTCCAGTTACACCCATCCTGCGCCATGCTGTCAGCCAAGATGAATTTTCCAACACACCCTCATCCTCTAGTCATCTTACCAGCCTCAACCGGCACTCTACTGAGTGGTGATCCAGGGGAGCTCCCCTGCGCAGAGTGCAAAAGGAAGAGATCAGGGCAAGTGTATCGCTGCACAGTCTGCGACTACTACCTGCATGCTGCCTGTGCCAAGAACATGGTAAATGGCCTCCACGCTAATGGCATTAAGGGTCTTGACAAACCCAGCGTGCTTGGTGTGGCTGCAAAGATTGCGACTCATGTTGTGGTTGGATTCATGGGAGGTCTCATTGAAGGTCTTGGAGAAGGACTAGGTGAGGCACTAACTCAGAACTTCGTCAAAGGAAGATGCAACAGTGCCAAGAAATCACTCTATCCTGGTAACTAGCAAAGATATAACTCGTGTCGAAATTATGCCATTTTTTAGGGCAGGTATATATCCAAGCTTGAATCGACTGATCCACGTTCTTTTGATTGTCTGACAAGTCATAGACCCTAGCGGGCTTATGAATTGTCAAGCACAAAAGAACGTTGATTAACTGATTCTAGCGTGGCGTTATCATTACCCTTTTTTTTTTTTTTGTGTATACCAGTCAAGCTAGCGGACTTATTATTAGCGTTGTTCAAATAGGTACCGTAAAATGTAAGCGATTTTATGGATTTCGTAAGTGGGAACTCATGCATTTGCCTGCCTCCAGGTGCGTGGTATATGAACTGAATATAAACGATTGTTGATGCACTGTGTAACATTTACAGTTCTCAAATCACAATACCCAGATCATCATGGGTACAACGTACAATATAGTTGTAGGGCTACGAGTCAATTCCGTAACATGGTTCTTGGACCATGACGAGCACTGTGTCACCACAATTTTTCATGAGACATTGTTAAAAGGGTGCTAAACTGTATTATATATTAAAACCTGAAACCAAGTTTAGTCTAGGAGGACGCCTGAAAGCACCAAGTACACCGTAATTACATAATATGAAAATTATTAACTAATTTATGAAAAATAACAGTGTTGCTCATAATATTATAACAAAGATATACCGACAATTTCATAGAATGGGAATAACAATATAGATATATAACCTGGGCACGGACCGGACATGCAAACTAGCGGAATATAATTATGTGAACCACATAGAGCGTGGAGTCACGAAGTACATGAATGCTTCAGTGCCATTTGCTGCTTTATTATTGTCGATGACTTCATACATATTTCATTAATACAATAAACTTGCTGACGTTACCCCAAAAAAAAAAAAAAAAACCCTATCGAATTCTAGGCATCCGCTTTACAGTTGAAAGAACTTTCATCTATGGACAAAACCTACCTGCCAATCCTCAAGAAGAAATAAATAAGCAAAGCGAAAATAATACTACACAGGAAAACTAAAATCGCGTAAGAGATGGATTTCAGAGACCCTCTCTATCCGCGGTCTAGGACTAACCTGTTGCACCACATGTACCGCTTCCATCTTCCATTTCTCTGTGCAGATCAACAGCAAATGTAAGAAAACAGTGACGACCAAGTCACAGCAGCTGAGCATGCAGCATCGAGCTCAACATTAATTCCGCAGCTTAATCTTCAAAATGTCTTAACGGACCAGTGACCCAGAAAGACTGGTAAGCCTAAGAGCCCAGTGTATGTTGGAAAAAAAAAACGAAGCAAAATATCCAGCAGCACGGCCCCTGTGCTGAACCTATCGATAGCGAACTCTCGATGAACTGGCATGAGGAACGCAAAACCTGATCCAACGTACTCGTCTGCTGTAGTTAGCATGCCATTACTTGTATCCACTGCAATATGTATCCAGCCCCTTGAATGTCTCACTGTTTGTGTACCTTGTGACAGATTTCTCCTGCTGGAACCTCAGCAGTCCACTCCACCACTCACCAAGTAAAAGTTGCTTCATTTTTGGGGATTCACGGCACACTAGTATCATAGAACTTAGAGTGCATTCAGATACTACATTGGCCCAAATTCCAAAGACTCCCATGTACATGGAACCGACATACTTTTGAAGAACAGGCAGACACAAACGCATACTGCTGCAATGGCAAGCATTGAATGAACAAAAGGACGATGAAGCATGCCATGAGAACTTGGCATTCTATTGTAAGTCATTGTTGCACACTTGGAGCAAGAGGTTAGTTTTCTGCTTAGTTGTAGGCTTGACCTCTGCCTAACCTCTGTAAACACAGAAGATTCAGCGATCTCATTCCCGATTGATACAGACACTTGGCTGTTTCTTCTGTCGGCTAGTTTTTGAGCTACTAAACTGTTTAAAGAATGGTCATTTCTCATCAGAGCATAATCAGAAGGAGACTGCCCATTATCATCAAGGAGAGACTTCCAGCTATGCAATCCAATCTACATCAAGAATAGATTGAAAAGAGTTAGAACACCACAACTGAGTCGCAAAGAAAAGCTGAAGACTTTAGAAACAACGAAATGCATGATTATACTGCCCAGAACTAGCAAAGAGCTAAACTCAGCCCAGGTAGTTCAAGGAGAAAACTAGGATATAGTAGAATTTGCAATCTCTTATCCGCATTGTAAATGTTTGACTAGTGAAATTTGAATATACGTTTTTGATATAAACTATAATGCTGGAAACCATACATAGTAAATTAGTAAGTGCAGATTACCTCCATGGGATCATCAGTCAAAATATCTACGATATCATATGTGTCTGATGTGCAAGCAGCCAAATGCAGCGGTGTAATGCCCCCGGGTCCTTTGAGGTTTGGGGGAAAGATATGCCCAGTGGAAGGCGTTGAGTAGTGGATGAGCATGTCCACCATCCTTTTGGACCTCTTTTTAACTGCCCTATGCAAGAGGTGCATCTTAGCAAGGGCTTCTGTGCAGTCTGTCGGTAACCCATCTGCTCTAGAATCCCTCTGAACAAATATATCCAAGAGTGTTTTGACCACAGCACAGTAGTCTCTTTCGACGGAAAACGTCAAAAGGTACTGAAAGCGATGAGGCATAAAATCATGATTGGCAACATCAGAAGAGATTTGCCTCTGGAATAGCCACCCCAGTTCATTTAAGAAGCACAGGATCTCCTCATGTGAACCGGGAGTTGACATGTTTTGGGTCTGATTATCACTGGTGACACCATAGAGTTTTGCTTCTTCATCAAACTCACGTTCAAGTAGTCTCAGCTCCTGACATATTTTAGCATCTGCTATTATAATGGGAAAGTTATTACCCCTGACACCATTTTCTACCTGTGAAGACAATGCATAAAACATTAGTTTCTGCAGACTTGAGTAACAGTGCTTGTGTGATACAATTGCATGAAAACGGCAATGAGAATACAGAAGCTGATACCTCAATGAAACAACGTCCCAAACCAGAAGTGGCAGCATGCACCTTAAAGTTGCCCAATCTTATTTCATCGTATGTAAGCCCACGATAGGCTGATTCCAAGACATCCTTCGATGAGTACCCGCCCATATACGTGCAGTGTATCCTAGGGAAAAAATTTCAAATACAAATGTTTCAATCACTCGGCACAACAAAAAAAATAAAAGCCCTTAAGAGAGTGGCCAGATAGATTCATATAAGAAAAGTTCACTTACTTTGTACCAGGTGAAGTCAAGTTCCTGCCTTTTATGAGAAGAGACGTCTCTTGTCCGCTCACAACAGCCAAAGGTGAAACCACAACCAACTCGGGAGAGTTAGGAGTACTCCAAGGCTTACACAAATTAAACTTTCCTGGAGAGAATAAGAGAATAATTCACATTTGAGTTGGAAATACAGTTAAAAATCATCAACATCATAATAGACATGTGAAGTTGTAACACCCGTCTGTATGCTCCGCCCCCGCACCCTCGGACACAAGAGCAAAGAAGAAATAATGAACAGATCAACAGAAACAGAATTGTCTCGGCCATTTCTTGCACGAGATAGCTGAGATGAATACTCACCGTCCTTGTGAAATGCTAACTGCCTGCCAATGTTCACTGAAAATCTTCCACTTCTCCAGAACTCAGCCTCTGAACTCTCAACCAAGTTACTAACTTTCTGAGCAAAATTCTCTTCAAGCTGAAACACAACAATTCCGAGAATTGATCAGTTAATGTATCACTTGAAAGAGTGGTGTCGGCGTGTTGGATCTTATTTGTAGACTCACTTTTTTCCAGTCAGCTGTTGGCATCGATACATAAATTGAAAGAACCACACAGCCAGGTCTGATGTAACTCTCCATGTCTGATGGACTATTGGAAAGCCAGTTGTAAATCTGTAATTCATAAACCAATGCATATTAGCCTTAGGAATAGAAGATTATTTAATCCATAAGAGAAACACCGTTACAATGTCAATATCACACCTGTGTACGCAGAACTCCAGGAAAATGACCGGGATTCTTGTCGAACAGTTTGAACATTATTCGGCCAGTTCGGTCCTTCTGAGCATTTATGAGAAGGTGAACAAAAACAAGAGGAAAATAATAAATAATAGAAAGAAGGGTCTAAGAATCAACAAAACCTAGACAGCTCTAGGTTTTACAGAACTAAACTAGTAAGAATTAACAATACCTGAGGGTCTGAGTTGAAACTTGGGGGAGAATGATCAGAACCAGATGAAGACGTGTACCCTGCTTGATGCGGCAAGCTCGGCAATTTATTAGTCGCAGTCCTATTTCCAAGACTAAAAAGTTCAAGAGTCATTCCAGAGGCAAAAGTTCCAGTCTGGCTTGCCTCAAAATTTACATTGGGCTCTTCGCAAATTGACATCCGGTCAGGCTTGTCAATTTCCGAGGTAGTTTCCAACGGAAACAACGTTCTAGTGATAGGAACAGATGATGAATGAGACCTTTCTTCAGGAGGACTGCAGCTGTCTGAAGAGAAATACCTCTGAGGAGATACCCTATTGTCATTCTCAGGTGAAGGACTAAAGAGTTGCAGTGGTAGGTTTATTCGAGTATCTTGCACTTGGCCATCTGAATCCTCAGTTGGAGATTGGTAGCTAGAACTGCTTCTCTCTCCTCCCCCTGAATACTGCATTTCCATAGTTGGCTGATTCCAAACACCAGTACCAGTATATTTGTCACCAAAAGATGGTTTACTTTTATTTCCACTAACACCAGGGTTACTCCTCTGAGGAACTGATGCGATGGCATCTGGAGATGATGGTGCCATAGTGGCCGAAAGGACAGCGAGAAGATCCAAATTTGATTTAGCAGCTGGATCTACATCCATTTTGTTTTGACTCAAAACAGCTTGTTCCAAAATGTTCTTGGTCGAGCCAGCAGAAACAGCGGAGCGCGCTGGAAAATCAGTTGGCCGAGGTAGTGAGTTTAACTTACTCAGCAGCTCGATCAGCTGACTTTTGTCAGGCACAGACGGGCAATTCAATACATTCTTTTCAGCATTCCCTAGATTTTCAAAAGCATAACTCAAAATTTCTGCAGAGAGCAAGAGCAGTAAGCAGAATCATTAGAATGCTTAAAATTCACACCTTGTCCGCGGGCTAAAACTGTCAACAAGTTCACGATATCCAAAGTTCCATTTCCGCCATTATTCCGTTCAGTCGAATGAACGACCGGCGATGTGGCATCTTCTGGTTGAGTTTTCCTTCTCCGTCGGTTATGACCAGCAAGTCTTCTTCGACAACTTCTTTTCCCCTCATCAAACTCGGAAAGTGGATGGAACCTTAGGATATTTGAAACAAAAACATTAATAAACATCAACAACAACATCTTTAACCCCAGTGCCTTAGAGGCTCCCGTCATAAGGAGGGGTAAGGGGGGGTCGGATCTTGAAACAAAAACATTAATAAACATCATGAAAAAAAAAAAAAAAAGCTAAAGCTCGAATCTTCTTTGAAAATGTCGTCAAATTTTCTATCCACTATAATGCATTACAAATTCAGCTGGTAGAAAGGAAAGATGAACATGATAAGCAAGGAAAAGAGTTAACACCTGCTACACTGCTGGCAGAACCTCTGCATCTGCTTCCCAACAACTGCCTTGGTGGCTTTGCTATGAAGTTCACAAACCTTATGCCGTCTGTGATAATCCTTTGATTTCGAGAGATCTTCTGTACAATTATCGACCTGACATACAGGATAGCTCCCACCACCACCAGGAGATCCAGACCTAACCTTCTTGTTCGGTCTCAAAGTAGCTGGCTCCTCAGCAGAGTTAGAGCTATGAACAATACCACCATTGGTTTTATTAGAGTTACTGGTAGCGCCCCCAAGCTGCAACTGAAGACCAGTACCGTTTTGCGTAGCCTCATCATGCGAATTGCTACTTCTCGAGGCAACAGGAGCCCTTACAACTTGATCAACGATACCTCCCTTATTATTATTATCCACTGGGGCTCCATTAGAGGTACCAAGGCGAAGCAGATCAGGTTCTGCTGGCCTAGGCCTTGCCACAAAGCAGGCGCTATCCCATTCCCAATCTGTGGAGTTCCACTCATCCCCACCACGCTCAATTTGCGAACGCTGCTGCTGCTGCTGCTGCTTCTGATTAACATTATTGTAGCTAAGACCCCTCTTTTTCCCAACCAGACCCCCCTCGCAAAATCGCCCCGATAAGTTCCGGTGTATGAACAAAGGTGCAGCTACTTGGGTTCCCACCTCCTCCATCCCCTCAAACTAATCTTAAACAACACTCTAATCTCAATATCTCTTTACACTCTTTCCAGTCAACTTATCAGCTTCTTGTTCACCAACACTGAAAACATTATAACCTTAAGTTATCAACTTTATCATCAACCACATATCATTCATTCATTCAATCACAAAACCAAAAAAAAAAATAATAAAGTTAACATCTTTTCTAATAAAAGCATACACAAAGGGGAAGGTCCAATACAATAATTACGGGCAAATACAGGTTTTTCAGCAGTGCCCTTTTAATTATATGTACCTAAAGCTTATATTATAAGCTTAGAAATGACATGAAATTTGCTAAAAATGGAGTCACACAAAGATGAAGAGCTATGTATCTAATAATAACCAACAAAATATTTTTAAGGGGAAATACATAGGAATTATTCAACCAAAAATCTCTCAACATCCCACCAAAATAGTCAAAAATAAAAACAAATTAAACCCACAAACACATACACATACACACACAAACAAAAGTAAAAATAAAAATAAATAAAAAAACTAACCTTTTATTCATATAATTACTGAGGACTCCACTGCTGCATAAATCAAAGTACTGAACATTTCTGATGTATTAAAGTACCCAAAAAAAAGGGTAAAAAATTGAGGAAAAAATTTATGGGTCAGATCTCTACATTAGTTAGAAGAGAAATGAAGGAAAAAAGTTGGGATCTTTGCAAAAGTTTGATGAGAAGGAAGAGATCTGAAGAAAGAGTAAAAAAGAAGATGAAGAAATGAGAAAAATTTTAATTAAAATAAAAAGGGATGAAATGAAATGAATGTATGAAGGAAGGAAGGAGATGATGCTGGCAGCTGTCCCCTTGTGTCGTACCAAAAATAAAAATTAAAAACTCTCAATTGTTTGGAAATTGTAAAAAAAAAAAAAAAAAATGTTGATTATTTAATTAATCTCCACCTCTTTTCCGGTGACTTTACTTTTTAATTTCAATTTTTTATTGTTGGGGTTTACTTTCAAAAAAAATTAAATTAAAAGAATCAATTAATGGTGTAGTACTATGTGTATGTGGGTTGTTTGTACTTGTTTGTGATTGAAGTTTAAGAACAAGTAGTCAAAAAAGTTTATGAACATGTGTTGAGTTTTATGATGAATTGATTGGAGTTTGGACTAAGAACTCTATGAGTACGGTAAGTTTTGACCTAAAAATTTCTAGTCACGCTTTCTTTACATGCTTTGTAAAAATCTGTGTAAACTACACTCATATCAATTGCCTATTTACTTGTTCATTTATATCTAGTATAGTTTTTCTTATCTGTTGCAGAATAAAGTTTCACCACTGGCTAAATTTCGTGACGTATACTTGGCTACTCGGCTCCTTCGCAAGGTTATTCAAGGATGTGTTTGGTATGCACAATAAGGTAACTTATTTGGCCAAAGTATCTTATTTGACTAGTTTTTTAAGCTCTTTTGACCAAATAAGTTGGTTTGGCAACACCACTAGATTAAATAATAAACTAGCTTATCTAAGAAGTTACCTCATGTAACTTATTTAAAAATAAGTTAGTTTATCATAATTTTTTTCCTAATTTACCCTTATTTATTTACTAAATTAAAATGAGATTAAAAATAAATAATGCATTTTATGTAATTTTATATATACCACCTTCTATATCAGCTAATTTTGCCAAACACCCCAATTACTATCAACTAAAAACTTCCGGCTACTATTCCACCTATTATTTCAGCTTTCAGCTACTATTTCAACATTCAGCTACTATTTCAGCATTCAGCTACTATTTCAGTTAGTTTTACCAAACATAACCCAAGACTCATATGTGAGGTTATCTTGGATTTGTAGTGAGGTTTGATCTCATCTCATTCCCTTAAATTATCAAAAAAAAAAAAAATGAATGGTCGTATACTTTCTACGTTCTATGTAATTATCATCATTCAAAAAGACCATGAGGAAAAATGTATAATGTGAACCAAAGATTCGAAAAATTCTTTGTTATTATAAGGCATATCGGGCATGAAATTTTCATTTATCACAATATATTCACATTTTCGTTGCAATAAATAATCAATACGTCGGATAGGTGGGTTACCTAATATTTTGTCGCTATTGTTGTACCGCTTATCTTTTATAAATATATAAATAAAAGTCAATACGTCATCCAGACTAAATTATCGGATGATATATTCAATCTATTTTGTATTACACATTTTAAGACATAGCATAGTTTACCCAAAATATATTAACATATATGTATGTCAATGTAATTTGCGTTAGAATCTTACGAGTATTTGGCTCTTTTGTGAATTTCTGCATTTTTAGTGTGTGGTCCTGGCGTTGTTCTTAATTGAACTGGAGGTGAGTTGAACTTCTAGTCGATGCGACTGATTTCAATGAAAAAGTGTTGTTCCGTCATGCAAAAAGATTAACTTTGTTCTTTTAGGCCATAAAGCCGAGATGTATGAACACTTTTAATTGGCTAGACTATCTGTCTTGATTGAACCGGTGTGGTATTTGTGGCATGTGAGATCGAGTGCAGTACCCGATGTTTTACAATAGAGGTTATGATGGTCGTTAGACCTCTAAAACTTGTAGGGTTTATCTTATAATGAATAGACGAAGAAAAAAAAATTATCTCTGCGATATAATTGGTCTTAACTTTGGTTAAGTACATCGAAAATTTGTGATTCACATACATCATAAAATTCATGGCAAAATGAAAATAAATATGAGATCCATTTATACATATCATAGTCTTTATACCGAGGGTGCTCGACAATTAACGCAAAGACCCTAATAAATCATTTTTGAATAACTTAATTAATTTTTCTAGAAGTAAATAATTATCAAAATATATTAGAAATAGTTTGTACCATGTATAAGCATAAAAATTTAAATAAATGCAATTAACCTTTTTTCCTATATATATTTGTGGTTATTTACAATATAATTTATAAAATGTACCTAATAATAGATCGTGGAGATTGATTTCTAACATTATGTACAGTTAAGATGAAGCATATTATGGTACTTTGCGTTACTTGTCAAGTACCTTAGAATTACTCCTTTAGACCATAGCATATGACTAATGAATATGTGCAGTGCACGGGTTCCACCCTAATATTTATATAACTACATGCAAAATTGAACCTTTTTTTTTTTAAATAGTGCTCGAAAAAAAAGTTACACAAAATAGGTTGACAAAAAACTTACTCAACAAAATGGATGTCACCCTTATATAAAACCGCCATGGTTTTTTTTGCGGTTTTTACATGATTGACTTGCACCCCATTTTGTTGAATAAATTTTTTCCAATCCATTTTGTTTTAACATTTTTTTAGCACTATTTTAAAAAATCGCTCTGCAAAATTGCATCATGGGTTCACTTTCAGAAAACAACACAAAGACAAAGGTATGAGGTCAAATTTTGAAAACGAATTGGGTATCGTCACAAAATTAATAAGGTTAGATGATTTTACGGGATTAGATTTACTCTTAAGAGTAATTAGTTCTCAAATTATCATTACTATCCGTACTTGGCCCTACTCTTGCTTGTACTAGACTAGAAGATAACCAGCTTAAAAAAGGACAGTTCACATGCATACGATAGAAACCAATTCACATGGATGTCAAATTCCAACTTCAATGCTTATCCTTTCTTAACATAGAATGATTTAGCCAAATAGAGCTCAACTAGCTTTTGGCCCCGTGACTTCACGTGGTCATTTTTAATTTATCTATAGAGTTGTACTAACATGTTAATTATATGGAAAATAGAAATAAAGTTGACAATCACAATATCGAAAATGAATATGACCAAGATGATCATATCTTGAAAAAAATGATGTACAATATAAATTATTTGCAATTACAATATTGATTCGCAACTTGTCATTATACTTTGATAGTAAAATATAAACATAGAAAGTCTTACTACGAAAAAATATATAAAAATAGGCTCTCTAAATATGTACTCGTATATCTTCACCTGACTAAAAATCTCTCTTTGTTGAACTAATTATACATGAAATGATTTTTTTCTCACCAAAATCAAACAAAGTCATAACATATATATACTGACTCGAATTCAGATGTAACCGACACAATTGGCAAACGAAGAACCAAGAGACACCATATTTAGTGTCGTTTGATGAATAATGAGTAATTTATGGAACTTTAAAGAAATGTAAGAAGTTGAAATGATTCATAACCTCTATATGGGCAGCCCAAAACAATAATAATAACAATGTTGTGAAAGTATTTCCTAGTGACATGTGACGTTTTCCACGCGGCCAAACCCCAAAAAACTCGTACGTGAACGTTAATGCTAGACAATTAAAAGTATAGTATATAGAAAGATTTGAAATTGTTCTGGAATTAGCACTAATATGTAAGCAAAATTTAAAAGTCATTTGGTTGCTCATGAATGATTAACGTCTTTGGTACGGTGTTAATATGATATGTTCCCCCAGGATATCATCTATTATTTTCACTCCAAACCTAAAGTAATTCTGAACCGTCGTGATAAACGCAACCGCGACGGTACGGTCGACTACATTATATTAGTGATAACCACCGTATTCAGTATCATCAATATCATCAAGGGATTAACCATAACTAACATGTCCCTCTAAACTAATGGAATCCTTTCTCATGACGTATATATAAGGATGCATTATAAAATATTTAGAGTACAATATAGGCATTTGGTAAATTTGCCATATAACTTGGAGATAACAATAATTTGGGAGTACAAACACATACACGATATATAAGCTATCTACGATTAATACATAAAACTAATATTCCCTTTAAATTGTTGTATGAAAGACAATCTATATACACCACTATTTTAACATCTAATTATTTTCTAACCCAACTTCTCTCTTTCAACATGTAGTATGTGTGTATCATGCATATTTTCTCAGTAAAATTAAACAAATAACCAAGGTATATATAGTCTCTTAAACTAACATGTAACTGACAAATTGGTAAGCGAACAAACAGGAGACACAAAGTTTAATAGCCAAGGATGAATAATGATGATGAATTATGATTTGAATAATGAAATTTAATTTAGAAGAAGTTGAAATGTTTTCAAACGTTCGAGAAGGCAACTCAAAGGTCAAAATTAATCTAGAGTGACACATAGGTTGATGACGTGGAATTAAATTGATAGGATTTGCCCTCGACATGCCACGTGGATTTTTTTGGCTATGGATGCTTTCAAAGGCTGCCACATAGGCGTGTAAATTAGCCTATTAAAGAGGTTCTCATTCGAATGCTCAGCTTGAGTTCTTCCTTTTCTGTCCTTTTTATTTTCAATAAATAAAAGTAGACATATACAACAATTTCCAAAATGTACACTTACTAGGGATTTTTTTTTTTTTTTTAGTTTATTAGGGCTCATTTAGCATCAACTTTTGGTTTAACTTTTCACTTTTTTTTCGAAGACTAAAACTAGTTTTTGAAATTTAGGAACAAAGGTTTTCATTTATAAGTTGACAGTTTTCATTTTCTGTATGACTATTACAGACATAAATTTACAGTTAATTTGTGACTACTTTACCATTATTTTAGGTTGAAAAAACCAAAAGTTAAAAATAACGGTGATATCTAACGAGCCAAACATTTGGGTTTGAATATGTGGCAAGAATTCAATCAGAATGTTAAAAATTCAAGGAAAATGAGAAAGTAATAAACTTTAGAAAGTCTTGTACGAGACGGTCTCACAATAATTGATTGTTTGACTAATACACATAATTAACACATTAGACATAATAACTTATTACCGAATGTGTTTGTTTCATGCGATACAGTTTCATACGAGACTTTGGAAATAAAACTTTCGTCTTGATACAATGAATTTTTTTTCGAAATAGGGCTCAAAAAATAAATATTAAACAAAATGGGTTGGATTGAAAAATGTTCAATCTTATGGGGTGCACGTCACCCCATTTTAGATCCGGGACAAAACCGCCAGTGCCCCTGGCGGTTTTAAGTGAAGAGAAATCGCCACCCTCCATGGCGGTTTCTTCACAAAAATGAGTATACAAATCGAGTGGGTGATATTTTGGTCGAGGGTGAAACCGCCATGGGGGGTGGCAGTTTCACTTAAGTGAAACCGCCACCCCCCATGGAGGTTTCACCCATATTTTGGCCGAGCGTAAAACCTCCATGGGGGGTGGCGGTTTCACTTAAGTGAAACCGCTACCCCCCATGGAGGTTTCACCCTTGGCCAAAATATCACCCCGATATAACGTCAATCCAAAAAAAAAAAAAAAAAATTGAAACCGCCATGGGGGGTGGCGGTTTCACTTAAGTGAAACCGCCACCCCCCATGACGGTTTTACCCTAGCCAAAATATCACTTACAACCTCATAGCTACTGTTCAAGACACTTAAAACCGCCAGGGGCACTGGCGGTTTTGTCCCAAACTTGAAATGGGGTGACGTGCACCCCATAAGATTGAACATTTTTCAATCCAACCCATTTTGTTCAATATTTATTTTTTGAGCCCTATTTCGAAAAAAAATTCTGATACAATAGTGCTTCAACTTAACACATAATATGATGATTGGCCCACGATAAAAACATAGTGCTTGACCTTAAAAAAAAAAAAAAAACATAGTAATAGTACAGTACTACTTCAAATTGTCAATTTTCTTTTCTCATGTGAAGACTGAACAGTCTCATGGTGATTGTACTTTTTGTTTTTGTTTTGTTTTACATTGATAAAGAGATTTAGAGAATTTTATTTGGACAACGTGAACATCTTTATTTACTTAAAGTCAATTTAATAGGTGAATTTCTTCCGATATAAGTTTGTCTTTTCATAAAGGTCGAGGATCGAAGATATCAGTCTTTCTAATATTGACAAGAGCACGACACTTACAAGTTACTAGTTAGTATCAGCTACCAATTTACCACTCACACCAACAAATTTTAATCGCACCAAATTGTACCGTACGGGATTCCCAACAGCATAAGCGACGTGATTAGTCAGCCTAATTATTGAGGTCCCTTTATTTGGTCCACTAATTCGTACAACACAAGTTGGAGCAAGTGAAAGAGTGAATACAACGCCCATTATCAAGAATTGTCCATTTCTTAATTTCTTAATTTCTTATAGAATACGATGTTGAAAGGCCGGTTTTGTTCTTAATAAAGTCGTACGGATTGTGTGGGCTTCCCTCCTTTTAAGCTATCAGGTTTATAGCTTTGATAGGTGTAGAGGTTGAGAGTCCGATTTCTAATCAATCTTCCGCACTGTGTGTGTTGATAAGCTCATTTGTCGTCTTTCGCTGGATTAGTACTCAACTTTCAGAAACAACATAACAAAAATGAAACAACATAAATCCTAAATTCGAAGATTAGGCAATAAATTATCGATTCAGTTCCAATCTTTTTTTTTTTTTCCGAAACATAGATATCTTCATCGGTTTTCGATAAGAGAATCACAAATCGATTATAAAGCGAGTAAAGTAAGAATTACAAATCTACGGTAAAGCTAGTGAATTAAAGAAATGTTGAGTTGCTACTGCACGTACAAAACCGCTAAAATAAGAGTAAACGACTAGTAAATACTAAATTCGAGAAACAACTGCATGTACAAAACCATTAAACTAGTCGTTTAATGAGAATCTCCCCCGAAGAAGAACTGAACAAGAAACTCGACACATATGTTACTATAAAACATGCCATGAGATTGGTTAGAATGATAAGCATTGAGGTTGTTACTTGATAGTTATTTGAACATTTCTGAATTGATCTGATCGATTTGATTTGAATGACTATAAACTGATCTGAATACTACTTTTATTAAGTCCTATCAAACAGGACCTAACTCATATAATGATGATTGTTGATGTGAGACCAATCTATGGGTAAAACTGTTTTAAGTGATTCAACTCATCCCCTTCATATTATTAATCCTTCTCTTAAAAACCAAAAACCAAAAACCAAAAAAAAAAAACTACTCTGTTGCAACTATTCTATCAACGACAACCTCTTCTAAGTGCTTACGTTCCAACATACTCTCATACGTTGAAAACAAAGATCACATGTTCAGTACATAGGCGGTCAGTCGATGATAGCCGAACATTCTAATGCAGAGGACCAGTGCAAAAATGTTGCGCATGAGGCATGCGCCCTGCTGCATCAATGTTGTGAAAAAACATCTTTTCACAATGTATCTGAAGGCAAATATGCATCACATAATCCATCACAAATTAGAATGTAATAATCCAACTCAATGGGCGAAGGACACTGCTGTGGCTTGGGTTATGTATAAACAGCCATTTAGACAAGGAATGTACAAGATTTCTTTACAAGCGACACAAGAATAATATACTCTGTTTCTTATAAACCCTCCACAAAGCTCAACGGTATATAGACAGTGAGTAGAAACATCTAGCACACATATACTAGGGACTACACTAGCATGAGTGAAAACGTTGGAAGAAAGGATTGATATGTTGCAATGAATCAGCGATACTAACACATAATCATTTAGAGTTCATCAGTAACAGCAGGTTATTGTGCAATGGATCAGAGATGTGCTCGACAAGGTTTTGGATGGGTCCTTTACCGGTCAATGCTGCTTGAGCGTAAAAACCTAACCAAGCAACCATAGCTAAACGGCCATTCTTCATCTCCTTCACTTTCAGCTCTTCAAAAGCAACAGGATCCTGAGTTAGATTTAAGGGATCAAAAAGAATTCCTCCTGGATAATTAATATCACCAGGTAAGTAGATTCCCAGGGGTTCCAAAGCTTCAATTCCACAGTATCGTGCATACTCCGGTCCTACCTGTTAAAGTTTGGTTAGTTCATATCTGAACACAAATGAATTACTCGATTTCCTTGAGTTCTCTTTGTTTGATTTGAATATGAAAGAGAAATTCAAACCAAACACAAAGAATCCAAAGTAACAAAGGGTGTACAGTAGAGTTAAGCTTGCTAGACAACCCACTGAGAAGATAAACAAACGGCCCGAGAGTAAGGAGTCCCCAAGTTTTTGGGTGCATTACATTTACCACAATCAAGTGGTGGTTTTTTATGACGGCTTATGTTAGCCGACCGCATATTAGGCTATCTTGTTATAGTTGTTGTAATGGCACATCCGCAGATCAGAGTACAAGATAAATGTAAGGTAACTGGCGTTGTTAGCACGCTCTGTATTCTACCTCGTCTCTGCACATCTAGACTTAGTTTTTGCAATTAGCTATTTACAATCCTATTATGCTGGTCATTTCCAAGGATAAGAAGACTGTCTTCAGAGGTCATTCAGCAATCAAAATTCAAAATAATCATCCCATGTAAAAAAGGATCATATACATTTTTTTTTTCACGGCGTTTTGCCTGGTTCTCAACTTTTCTGCGTCTTGCATAATCCATCTAAGGGCATTGGCCTTAATACACCTAGAACTGAAATGTAATTTAAGGGCCTTAGCTCAGCAAGTAAGGATATCTGGTTCAGTTGTTGAAGATATAGAACCTAATCTAGTTTCACTTCATCATCAAGCCCATACATACGAGATTGGCTTATCAAAAGTGTGATTAATAGTACGTATTAAAAGCTTAAGGCAGCTATGCAGGGAGAAATCACATTCTTACTTCTCATTGGATCTTCCCCACACCAGTGTCGTTATGTCAGATGTTTAAATCCACAAGCAAGCAGGGTTTGGTTGTTCAACAACTACCATCATATTGCACGAACTTGATACGTTCCTCCATAACAACTTGCTAAGTTATTAACCTTACCTATCTAAATAACATTTCTACACCCAAAAAGGGCAGCCCGGTGCACATTGGCGTCCCCGCTAAGTGAGAGTCCGGGGACGGGTCCCACCACAAGGGTGTAATGAGGGCAAGCCTTCCCTTGTCAATTTATTTGACAAGAGGCTGCTCCCAGGACTTGAACCCGTGACCTATCGATCACACGGCAACACCTTTACCGGTGCGCCAAGGCTCCCCTTCATTTCTACACCCACCGACCCTCAAAAAAAAAAACAAAAAACATAAAAAGCAACAGACAAGCACGCAACAGGTGCAGAGCCACGATCAGAAAAGAATGGTAACTGAAGTACGTACAATTGACATGCTCCACTTTGAGAGTCATCAGTATATTGCATACGATGTGAAATGCACAATGTTCCAAGCTGTAATAGAGAATATTACAAGTTCAACTACACCTTTATAAGCATGAAGATTTTCTAGAAACCAATAACATTTTTGCACCAGTAGTATACTCTAACCCTACCATACAACTTTAATGCACAACAATAGACTAGTTGCTATCAAGTTTGATTTCCTGAAACTAGGGCAGGTCTTGGCTTCAGAACCCACAATAAAAAAGGGCTTTCCAAATGAAGCTCATATGCGTAATTAGCTCACATGAAGTCCAGGCTCAAAGTGATTCATGGAATCAGAAGAAACGATGATTTTAGACAAGGTTATCGATGTTACAAGGGTAACGTGTAATGAGAACAATGAGTGTTCCTAGCATGATAATTAAGTTTTGAAACTATTGTTTTCCTTAAGACCAGACAAATCTATCAAATACAAATACAAATGAACAAACACACTCTTTCATAAGCAATGGACATTACCCCCCTCACCCCCAAAGAAAAAAAACTGCTTTTATTGTAATTATATTAGGTTTGCACGGGCGGGAAAATGGGAGAGGAAAGCCAAATTTGCCAATAGGAAAAGTTATGTACCCTCATAGGCCAGGTTGTAGAAATTTCCCCTCTTATCATCTTCTCCTCTCCCCCACTTTACTCTATCCTTTCTCCTTACCTTTCTTAAGTGAACTTAAAAAAAAAAAGGAAATATGTTTTTCAAATATATTTCCAATTTGAGAAAGTTTTCCACCAAATGAAAACATAACGGTAACATCAATTACCAACACTTCACGGATGATTGGAATAGCTGGTTGGTGGATTTTAGTTCAGATGGAGCCAAACATGAATTGTTACTCGTTTTTAAGTTCCGGCAAAGAATGGACCCCTAAAGCTCTTTGTGCCTTCAATTTTTTATGAAGTAACAAGTGGTGATCCCGTTTTAATTTTTGGCCAGTTGGAAACCTCAATGCTATTGCAGGGGATTATTTTGAACGTTCAACCTCTGTACCTTGGGCAGGAGCCTCATTGAGGCTCTGAGGCAATGTGATGATGAGGATGGGGGACGCTGGTAACTAGAAACATCATATCCTCAGATATCTTTATCATATCTGATAGATTTTCACCCATATAACTTTTGGCCTGAAAAATTGGGTTCTGAATATGTTTAAAGCTGGATAAAAAACTTGGAAGTGCTTGAATACAATTCCAACTTTGTTAAACTTAAACTTCAATTCAAAGGCACCAGGCTTCCCAATGGTCAGGTTCTCAGGATTGTTCTATGCATAGACAATAATGTAAGCAAAGTTGAGACACACCATACGGCAAATGTTGTGACCCCTGGGCTAAAAACAAAATTCCTCCGCCAAGGGACCAAAACAGTACAACTACTAGAAATCCAACCATTAAAATTCATTCCGAAGTTTTGATCTTTGATCAGTTCAGATATCTATTATTTGATGCTGAATAGCCAATATGGGAAACTCAATTCCTTCACTCTCTTACCTCTATCATTTTTTTAAACAAGAGCCAGAAAATTAAAAAACGACAAAGCAAGAATTGTGAAAAGCTTGCACTAACCATGAGAAGGACTTGGCATATAGCTATAACTATGATGCCTTGACTTCCTGCAAGGTGGAATCCTGGGATGCCAAGATAGTCGAGCGTATCTCCCTGAAAAATTTCAGACAAGCAGTTAGCAAGCAACAACAGCAAAAGCAGGTTGTCTAGCAAATTGACAAATGTAAAACATAGGAACCAGCTGATATATCCACTATTCAAAACAATCATTATTACTCAAATGTCTAGTACAACAGAGAATCCATTTCATCAATTTATGTAGAATTGTAAAAGCATCCACGCAGATACGGAGACTACAAGGACCATCTGAATCTTTTCGCCTGGAAAGGAGGGCACGTCTTAGAGTTCTAATCTACGGCCCAGTCATTGAAGACTGACTCCAGTTAAGTGCTGATTGAATTGAATTTCACGTGAGTCTTAAACTAAAATTGCTGAAATCAACTAAACTGAGCTGAAATTCAATCCAAAAGAACAGGGGGCTAAGTTCAAGACTTAAGGGACTTCCTTTCTCAACATTTTTCTTTTCAAATGTGTCCACCAATTTTACCCGTATAGTTCGAAATTCTGTAAACAAAAGGAAGATATAGGGCACAGCCTCACAGGTGTCTAAGACACATGGTCTCTACTCTCTACTAGTGTGCTCAAGAGACTTCGCGATTTGATTTTGGCCAACTCAAAGCTTATAAAAGTAGCTTGGTCATATGTTACGAGGTAGAGCATTCACATCCTCCAATATTTCAGCTAAGAGAAGTGCCCCAAAGGAATCTCTTCACTGAAAATTGGTCATACAAATTATCTAACAGCAAATTTGAAATTGTCCTAGTCAATGTAATGCTAATCACACATCATGGGAAATTTTATGCCGATATTTTGTAAATTCTAGAGCTAATGAGAATCAACAGTGAGGATGTTTGGGCACCATATTGTACATACAATTTGATAAGTTGAGTTTCATACGTTCAGTTTGCTAAGTTAACTTTCATAAGCACATGTGAAATTGATGTGCAGTTGGCAATGTGCCTCTTCAAGAAGTGTCATCACAATAATATGAGAAACAAGATATAGTTTGATACTTACAGAAAGATATTACATCATTACTTGACAAAGAGTACACACCTGAAGTTTTGAGTAACCTACACACCACCAGACAGGTTCAGCAAAGTGAAACGCTCCACTACAATCTAATATTTCTGGAACTAGGGCACCAAGCGCCCCAAGCATAGCCCAGCGAGCATGAAGTATCTCAAAGCTTCACATGATCGCCGTTATCATTAGGCCGGAAACAGCGTAAAAGATAACTTATAAAAGTAATTTGTAATTGTTCAAAATCTGCACCCATCACCAATTCAGAAAGAGGGACAAACAGATAACTTATAAGAGTGAAAGGAATAAGTGACTGAAGAAGTAGGGGCCCCATCTATTCTCTACCAGCTCCCATTGGAGGTTAAATGAAGGACAGAGAGTGTTTTTCAGAAAAGCATACAATGTCATACCTATATGGAGTTATGGACATACACTACAGTAAAGTTCACAGTGAAACACAGCATGAGCTGTCAGCCTGTCACTATTAAAGCGTTGTCCTCAAGACCATGTCAGCTTCTGCCGACTTGGCTAGCCACACAGATTGGGCCTTTCACAATGCCACTGCCTCTACATAATACATACATCTATGTTACCCTGACTCGGATCCAAATATCTGACACGGGTACGTGTCCAAGTGTCGGACTCGGCTATTTTGTGAAAAGAAAACACTCTTATTTTTGGCCTAAAATGAAGGATCCAAGTGTCATACCCATGTCCGTGTGTCGAGTGTCCGACACGGGTACGTGAAGTAATATGAAGAGTCCGGGTATGTGCTTAGGCTAGACAGTTATCTTACTAACAACCATGACCAAGCTAAGATTATCTGCGCTTACACTACCCTCCAAGAGACAATATGTCCTGAACTGAAACTTAAGAGCAAAGACTGAAGACACTGTCCTTAGTTCCACCATGTCCGCAAAATCAAGACTTTAAGCCTTGAACTTGGAAAAGAAAAGTACACAGATGAGTCAAACCCTTTGTCAAATACACGATCTCTGTTGACAAAGGAGTAACAGAAAATTGCGAGCATAAGATAAGATTACACTCAGATAGAAAGAAAAAAACAAAATTTCTAAACTTAGTCCGATACCCTAGTAAAATAGAAACAGAGATAGACACCCTAGACTCCAATCGTACTAAATTTCACAGCCATCGTAAAGGTGATGAATATGCAAAGGGTACTGGACCAATAAGCTTTCTTTCATCCAAAGCAACAAAACCAAAATTTTATAAGAATACATGCCAAGAAGCTTACTTGTAATATTTTTGCAAAGAGCTAGGATCCTTTGCCAAACCGGCAATATCAAAGCCATAGTCTCCAGGAAGCTGGCCTCTTAAATGTGATGGATATTCAAACTGCACTGGACCAAGCCACCGAGGACGATTTTCCCCATACCAGCGACTTCAAAAAGAATGCTCGTCATAAGAAGCAAACAAATAACAATAATTCATACAAGCACACCAAAACAGCTATATCAATAAATAATGCTACCCAGGCTCGAAACGTTTACTATTTTGAGTGAAAATTAATGATGTTGCTAAGAGAGCAAACACCAGGAGGAAGTAATCAAGATAAGACAAGATAAAAAAAAAGGTTTCTTTCATTTCTAATCGGCCATATGTTCAAACCTACAAGGCCCTAGTATATTCGAGGGCCATAGCAGTTGAATATCAACTAGTGAATGTCCATGCATAGTGTCTTCTCGAGCAACAGTACAATATAATAGAAAACACAAGTACAAATATCGACCGATATATCAATGCAGCAGAGCAGTTCATTTACCTCACCCACATACCACTAAAGGGCCTAAATAATCCGAAATTCACTGACATTGTATTGAGAAACATGGACAGTTCACAGAAGAAAATCAACCTCTCCAAGAAGCATACTTTAAGTTTACAACTTCAGATATAAATATATTGGAAACCATAACAAAATGAAATCAAGTGGAAAGAGCTGCTCATCCCATTATTAAGCCGGAAAACAAAAATATCACCGCAACCACCAAAGAACAACAGAGTAAGAGGACTTCTACTAGATTAAAAGTACACTTGGGTCCAATTTCATCAAAGGTATGTCCAGGAGTCCCTCAATGCACTCACCGCCTTTGCAGATATTGAGAAAAGACTCATCCTCAAAGATCAACTGCAAGGGTGAGTGTGTCACCAAATAGTTAGAAGAACTGAATTTACACATCACAAAGCAAGCATAAATTCTATTAACCATTCCAAAGCAACATCCCTTTGTGCCCATCAGACCAAAGATATCATCTGGAAAAAAAAAAAAAAAAAAACTAAGCCCAAATATGCCAAGGATCCCTCTCATGTTCCAGTGAACATGAACAGAATATATGTAGCGTTTCATGTACCCATACAAACAGATGAGACCAACGCTTGCTAGGTCACCAGAACTTGACACATACAGTTAAGCTTAAAGCCCCATCAAGGCATCAAATCTAAACCACTCACAAATATTAGACGTATGTTATCCCCAAGATAATGGCCAATAAAGTCCAAGATCCTTAAGATAATATTTAGACATTAATACTCCACTTACGACCAGACTGATGCCTAGTTGCCAAAAAAAAAAAGGGTTAAATAATGTTTGTCTGACGTTCTCTCCTCCCTGATACAACTCTAAGCCTATGTAGGATTAGAGTAAGTTTATGGGTTTTATGGTCGACTACTCATCAACATTGACAAAATTTCCAAACTATGTATACACGCAACAGTAAAAGTACTATTAAATCAGGTTTTAAAGTGAGAGCAGAACAAAACTAACAAGACAAAAATGTGAAGTGTAGCAAAAAATTACAAACAGTTACCAATTATAAACTTTTTTGTTGAAATATACCCCTTTTGGCTAACTATTTATGATAAAGCAATGGTTGATCAATCCTCGACTTTAGGTTGACAACACTATCATCACATAATCTTCCATTTAATTCAGGGATTGATGAATTTTGGCTGCATGTATGCCACAAAGTACCTAATAGGTGCCTGTTCGCACCAAAATCTAAGTAAGAGGTGGTTGTGTGATAACTAAAAGAGAATTATAAAAGAAAATAGCTTGCATATGCAAACTATAAGGTGATTGGTTGCAAATTTCCCGTAAGCATATGGTAACCGATACGAACCACAAGGAAACAAGCCTTTTGAATGTTCATTTTAAGAGTTATCATGCATACCATGTTATGCCTGTCATTGTTCAAATGTTCCGGGCATAATGTGTTGTCATGTGTTCATACTAGCATGTACACCTGTCTCCAATTTCCAGGCCCCATGAGAGTAATTAAACTAGTCTGAAGATCCTTTAATGAGCGAAAACGTGTATCAAAAGAGAACTGCAATACATTAGAAGCTACTGCAATATGACTGCATACTGTTTACTTTCAATCTGGTAAACTTCTCCCCCTCAAAAATCATCTATCTAATCATACCCATTCCAAAAAAAAAAAAAAAAAAAAAAAAAAAAAAATCCTTTCAAGACTAAACCTGTTCTATCTAGTCTTTGGTGACATACATACGCCACAAAGTCGTCTCCGTTTCACAAATAGAATGATATATACAATGAACAAAACCCGTAAAGGAAATAAATCACCTATCTGTATCTCTAGTCAATCTCAATCTGTCTTTAACTCTTTAACATCATAGCCAACTTCTGTTCCTTGTGTCATTAGCCATATACTTTTAATTGAGGTTGAGGACCCTATATATTCTACAAGTTAGTCCTCTTTTATTTCCCTCATGTACCTATGCATTGTGTCCAACACTTTGATCACGACACCACATTTACACACTTCATTCTTCAAGCAATAAACTCATCAAATATCCCGTCTCCACACACATTCTCGAGTCCAACAATTCTAACCGAGTCTGATTAACACAACCAACAGTACAATTGCAATGTCTACATTTACCTAGCAGTTACTTGTAAACCGCAACACGACTAAATAGTTTATACTCCCTCCGTTTCATTGGATTCTTTACGTCTGGTTTGAATATACGCGAGGAATTTAATCAAGAACGTAAATAGTTAAAAGAAGCGTGCAAAGTAAGTAACTGGGATTAGATGTTTCACCTTCGATTGCGCGCAATCTGAGCCAACTTATTACGCTCAACAGAAAGCTTAACAGCGGTTGATTTCTGCTCCTGTAATCTCTTCTGAAGGCGTTCACCGAGGGGACTGTTTGCGACGATTTTAACCGCCGTAAACGGAACTGCTGAGAATATCAACACTCCTGCAAGCTTTTCATTCAAGCTACAATTTCAATTTTATTCCATCGAATTCGAGAAAAAAAAAATGAAATAATTGAATGATGGAGATATCAGATATGATACTACTACCTCTTGCAAAGAAGCTTTAGGTTGAGAATATGTGTACGGTTTGGTGATGGCGTGCTGAGGAAGCTTCTTTGGAGGGAGTTTTCTGGAGAAATGGTGATTTTCTGAGATAAGTGATGAAGATGAAGTTAGAGTGTGTGTCTGGAGAGCCAATGCCATGGATTTCCTTCCTCTTGTTTTTTTTTTCTTCCTTTTTTTTTTTGGGTTTTTTTTTTTTTTTTTTTGTTTTCAGGTTGATAAGTTAGGCTACCCCCAAACGGGTCCAAAGCAGAAGGGTGGGACTCGTGGAGTCCTAAAGCGAATTTTTCATGTAGTACCCGAGTCGACGAACTTAAGAAACTTACGAATTAGAGGCATTTGCCAAGTCACTTGTTTGGTTTATGTAGTTATGTACTTGTATAAGATTATAAACGTACAAAATGATGATAAACGTATTCTTGCGTACACAAGTGCTCATCATACAAAATCTTCAAACAAAAAAAAAAACACCCAACATACAATAGGAGAAATAAAAGAGACTGATCTACAAGCCGAGGACAACTATGAACCAAGCCCTGAGAATCCTTCCATACCCTTCATAGAGAACCACTACTAAATAGCTAAGGGCCTGTTTGGTATCGTTTTCTGTTTTCAGTTTTCTGTTTTTTTGAAAACCAAAGTCCTATTTTTTAAAACCATAAAAAGTGATTTTCAGTTTTCAGTTGTCAGTTTCCATTTTCTGTATGACTATTATAGAAACATACGGTCTAAATTAATTTTTGCAACTTATTTAGCTAAACTTTTTACGCAAAAAAAAAAAAAAAAAAAAAAAAAAAAAAACTAACTAAAAACGGCAGTGATACCGAACGGGCCCTAAATTACGGCTCCCAACACAGCTAATAATATTACAATAGGCTAAACTCGGAGCATTCATACCAATCAACCAAAATGTGATCGGAGTATTCTAGTCTTCAAGCACAGCAGTCACTAATCATCCTGATCAGAGTGCTCAAAGTCGTCACCATAAAGCCAGCGGGAATTATCAAGCTCGCAGCCCATTAGCAATCTCTTGCACCCACCTACAGGGTGATGAACATCACATCTACAGTACATGCAACCACGACGATCCGCTCTAGCTGCAAGACGAGAAGTATGCATATTATCAGTTAATAGTTTTAAGATATGAAGCGTGCGTGTGAGATCAGAACAACAATAATCTACCAAAGTAAAGTCAACAATATGATAGGAGACAATGATGAAACTGAGGTAGATGAGCACGCACAAGGTAGTTTGTGACTTGGGCCTAGGCTTACATCAGTCGACAACACGAGGAGATCCTGGGGGACACCTCAATTGGGCAAAAAATGTCATCACTTGAGCTTTAGGTTCATCTTTCATCTTGGCTTTAAAGTTGATGTGAAAGATGGGGCCTTTCACTATACTTGCTCCTCCAGTATAACCAAGCTCCACAAGCTCAAATTCTGCACCACATGCACTGGAAATTCGCATACAATATATGAAACAAAATAAACGTTTATGTGGGACACACATATAGATTTAGTCAAATTATTATTATATCTAATTAAGTTATATACTACCTAAAAATCCATAATAATTTACAAGAAATTGGTGGGAAACCGATTATGAAACAAAATAAACGTTTATGTGGGACACACATATTATATTAAGGGGCCAATTGGTATCAGTGGACACACCCTTCTAATAGATAATAATATAATAATAGATATTATTTGAGTTGTATCATGGAATATTTTAGATTATTTAGAAATAAACCCTCGTCAGGCGAACACAATCATGCCTCTCTTCAAACAAAATATATTAAGACGTAATCGCAAATAATTTAGTAGTAAAAAATTGATCAGAAGGAAACAAATTAAACCTGTTGGTGAAGGTAAGACATGGCTGAATTTGCATAATCACGAGATTGTATATCATGCAATTCCTTCAACCTAGCAATGAATGAGCACACATAACTCCATTACAATTAAGTAGCACATACTGTGTATTATTCAAAGGGTACCATATAACTACAATTAAGAATGTCCCAGCATACCTCTTCCGTTCCTTTTGATCCGGTTCCTTTGGTACCTTGCTGCACCTTTTAGAAACGCTTTTAGGCTTCTTTTGAGAACTGCAATTATCATAAGACCACTTATATTGTAGTTCTAAGATACACCTACTAAGTAGCATGAGATTTATTTTCGAATTGAGTTTCTTTAGAAGATTAAGTGCTTGTCACCCTTGAAAGTTAGTAACTTTAACTTAAATAAACAAGGGAGTTGACAACGCCAGAGTACTTTTGTAGTTTTGTACCCTTCCACAGTTCGCGTGTACACGTGTCTGAGACACTCTGGCGTGGAAGAGTACAAAAATGCTCCGGCAATATTGTTTCCCATAAATAATGAGACCGTCTCATCGTAGAATTTGTGTGGGGAATATATCTCACAAACCCCGATGATAGTGAAATCAGAGAACTACAACTAACTACGTAGTAGCCCCTTTGACTCTAGCTACCAGAACTTGCCCACCAACATACACAACAGCAACAGGGGGGGGGGGGGCAGCAAAACAAATACGGTTAGGGCTTACAAAGTTTTGGTCAAAATTCATCATATGATCAACACGATCCTTTGCACAACAAATAGTTGACCCCCGTACGTTTACTCTTATGTGAAATCAACCCGCATATGATAATTGAGCCATAATGTGAAATTGATTCATTTTTCAATTTCTCACCAATTTCTCATCCCCCAAATATATCATTTCAAAATAAATTGTACGTTATACCATTCACGAAAAAAAAAAAAAAAAGAGCAAAATACATTAAAGTACAATTACTTAATGTGATAAATTTGGCCTTAGCTTTTTGTGGGTTACACTTGTAGACATTAACTTAAAGATAATTTATCCATTCTTCGAATTTTGTGATCATCAGATTCATCACATGTTTTGGGTAGGTTTCATTCGCGAGTCATGAAATTGTTCTTAGAATAAGTTATCTTATAAAAACAAATTGCAATTTTGATTATATATTTATATTGGGGTAAAGATCAATGGACCATTTTTAGAAAATCAGATTTAATAATGAAATGGTTTGGGAAGGATGAATGTTAAGTGAGTGCCCAGCAAAATGAAATTTCCTTTTTTTTTTGTTCTTCTGTTGATATGGTTTAATAGTGAAATGGTTTGGAAAGGGTTTAATAGTGATACGATATCCATTCAATGATATAATGTATAATTTATATTTAAATGGTAACTGTGAGTGAGAATTTGGTGAGAAATTGAAGAGAAATTGGCGAAGGGTTCAATTTCACATTTCGACAAGCTTATGGGGGTCAATTGCTACAATTGAAACATGTGGGGGTTGATTTCACATAAGAGCAAACGTATGGGGGTCCTTTACTACTTTCGCCTTAAACAAACGAAATTCAAGCGCTGACAATGGAGAAAAAAAGATCAATTTTGAATAAATAGATTGTACTAGGAAAATCATACAAAAAAAAAAAATTTAAACCGGGGAAAAGAGGAGGAGAAGAAGAAGACCTGGGTTTCGCCCTTGAGCGCAGATTGTAACGACTTCCTAATTCCACCGGCATCATCACCTCTCCCTCTTTCTCTCTCCTCCGCTTTTCGAGAATGTTTCCGGAGAGTATACCCCACAATATACTCCCTCCATTTCATTCATTTGTTTGCCCCGGTCGGTGGTTACACACGTTAGTGGCTAGGACTCAACTTGTTTGGGTCTATTTTGGGATTGTCTCGGGTTTAAAACTCAACTTGTTTGAGTTGTGTAGTGTTTAAATTAGAGGTGATCATGGGCCAGGCCTAGTTGGTCGGCCCAATCTCGACCCATACAAGCCAAAAGCGGGTTTATGGCCAGCTTGTTTTTTTTTTTAAGTTATGTAGCAGCTAATTATTACGTTTTTGATGACTTTATGCATTATTATTCTCTATTACTTTGCATATTTAGTTTAGTAATAATAAAAAAAAAAATATATGGACAATAAAAAAGAGCATGAATGACTCAGAAATTTGGAAGGGCATCCTAAATGTTAGGGATGACATTCTTAATGCTCAAGGGAATTTTTCTCTAAAAGCTGCATACAATCATTTTCCTTTTAGAATCTACCAAAGGAAAAGAAAAGGCTGCAATTGCGTTTTAGTGCAACCATATTTTGAATTCCCTTAAACACAGTTTCGTGTGCAATTTGGCATCCCAGAAATGTCTCTCTACGTACAATTGAGAATCTCTCGAGGAGAGGATTAGTCAGTCTGAATAGATGTGTGTTATGTAAGTTTTCTTTGACTATAAGTTTTCTTAGCATTTGGCAAAGCATCCTTGTGTGGAATGGCATTAGAAGAAATGCCTGGAGCCGCGAGCTGCAATTGGGTGTACAGAGCTATCATACTCCAAGTGCTATTACGCAATCTATGATATGGTTTGAGCGTAAAGCAAGAACATTCGGGGATGTAGAGCATAATAGTACATGGATTATCGAAAATGGATTGTCGGTATCATACTCAAAGTGCTATTAACAATGCTAAATTCTTACCAAAAAAATAAACTAAATAACAAAACGTAAATTACTCATAAAAGAATGTGTATATTTGGACTACAGGCAGGAAAATCCATGAGAAGAACGCGGAATTTTTTTCGAAAATGGATTGTCGGTTTTTGATCAATCCTGCACTCTATTCTTACAAACAACAGAATGAATGCACCCTTACAAGTTAAGTACAATGCTAGTGGCATCATCTGGGTAAACTGCGGATAGGAAAGTTGCGCAGTGGATTTTCTTTGAGTAATTCAGATTCCCTGCACAAGTAACATTTGTTTTCATGGTGAATTGCGCATGTATATGTGACAAGATCATTGAGATTCAAATCGCGTTATGTAAATGCCGTACCTTTTGAGTTCATGTTCATCCCTCTCCTTCAGCTGTACATCTGTTGTGTTCTGAGCCTCATCACCAGTCTGATGCAGCCTGCACATACGAGATGGATTAATGCAAAACTCTTGACAAGATTGATTAATAGCAAATAACACGATAATCTTGCAGACTTTCTGAAATGTTATGATGCTAGAAAATGAAAGCGCTTCCAAAATGATGCTCATGCTATAATGTGAGAATGCTATACCTCACGTAAGAAGGAGGCTAAAATAAGGTTTTCGAAAAAGATGGTCATGCTATAGGTCAGCTTAGAAGAATGCTAACATAGGGTTTTACCACAACCCTTAAATGTGGTACTGCTAACGTTCAGTGTTACTTACCCAGAGCATTGCTCGTCAACAAACACGTCAATTGCTGGAGCAGCAGCTGCGGCAAGTCTGGAGCCGGGTCTCAAGGGAACCTGAAGTAGTTAACTGTGTCAGCATGCTGTTGTATCTCATCCACACTTTCTAATAATTAAAGACTTGATCAGCAAATATAAGTACATTGACCTTAAAAGATGTCCACTTTGCAGGGGCTGCTGTGTTTTCTTTGTTCCTTTCTTTATGAGTGGGAAGACGGTCCCAAGGCTTTGATTCTACTTTCGATAGCCCTGCCTGATAACAAGTGTTATTCTCGGTGTTTGAGTCCTTGTAGACAACTAGAGGAATCCGCTGGCCCCTAGAGTTAGAAGATGAACGGGTTAGTTCTATACAGGAGTAACATGACCGCAGTAAGAAAACATTATAACATCTGTGCAGGCCACAGTTTTGATCAGCTCATAGTAACTATCTCAACTTACTTATTTCCTTTTGTATTTTTCTTGCCAACATCTGAAACATTGACTCCGTTTCTTCCTGGATCAGAGAAACCAGTTTTAGCACAACAAAATAAGGGTAATGCAAACATGCTTCCCAGTTTGAGCAACATAAAAACTCACCGTTTTCTTCCCTATAAAGCACAGTGCCAAAGCTTCGAACTGGTTGGCTGTCCACTGCTCCATCTTCCTGAAGAATTGGAAGAAAAGATTCAAGGCACACAATCATTGAGCAATATGATGAAAGTAAAACAGCCTGACAACATAAGAGTGTCATACATCATTGATGGCTTTAGACCTTCCCATTGAGCGAGCAAGAAACTTTCTGTATGCTGCTTCAAGCTTTTCAAGTGGTTGAGCATTCCTGTACATTAAAAAACACTAATCAGAAAGATCCTAGGGATGAGAATCACGATTCACGAGCAGAACTCAAAGCAAATATGAGAAGTCATAAATTTTCAGAATGCAATGATAAAAAGAAAGCCAGACATGGCAGGTCTAAATAGTCCAAACTAACTGTTAAAAATCAAGTTGGATTATTTGCAGGACTTATAAATTGAGCACCCAAGTAACAACTAGTACATCATCACTGAAACTTCATTCTCACTCTTACATCTGAAAAGCATGCAGGTTAACCAATTGCCTTGATGAAACATCTTCTTGACTTTTGCATCTGCTTAAGGTTTTTCCTGTTCTCCAACTGTGCATCACCCCGCCCCCTCCCTCGTGCTGGTTTTTACCCAGCTCCTCATTATCACCCTTCCTTAGTGTCTTCCCTCTACTGTATCTCAAAATAATGCTTTCTAATGTTGCAATACTTAGAGGCCAACCCTCAGCTAGTATAGATTCCCTTAGTCCTCTCTCCTGATATCCATTTTCATCAGTTCCTCGCTTATCAGTTCTCACCATAGGAACTGAAATAGAGTCACATTGGGCCGTTGGCCAGGCAGAAACCCCACTTACACAAATTCCCATATGTCTTGATTGGAACACAATTATGACAGTTGAGACTTGAATATGTTTAAACATTAAGACGACGAAGGTAGTTTAGTTTGTTAAGGTCACTGGTGACTAAGGCACTAAAATGATGAATAGCCAGCTTCCAAAAGTCCTTTAAATCAAACTGACGTGTTGCTGTTTGAAAGATCACATGGCCTCTAGAACTCTCCTTCACTGATCAGTTTACACAAAATATGATTGGCTATGTTTGTCAATAGACAATGATGAAAGGAGCAAGGTGCTGATGGTCAGATGGTAGCGGCTTGGCAGCTAAATCTCCCTACAGTTTCAATTCGACAATGAATCTAGATTAAACTCCTTGGAGAAGAAAGGATATGAGGTAAAACCATATTGAAGCGATTCCACAGAAAAAGGGAAGTAGCTTAGTAATGTAGCTGAATATCCTAGAAGAGAGTGGTAAGGTGATTTCGTAAATTTGTTTAAGGCTTCCTCAATGACACAACCTACTTCAACTTTCAGGCCTTGTTTAGTATGAGCCATGAAGTCATGAAATGAAGGATTGGTAATTATTTTACGTATGGTTGTGATTAAACTGTTCCACACTTCCACTTGCATTCACATGGTATTCCCTCCATTTCATTGAGTTCTTTACATTTGGTTTGAATATGTAAAAGGAATTCAAACCAAATGTAAAGAACTGAAAGAAATAGAGGGAGTATATGATTTTCCTCTTGAACTCCATTATGATCTAATATCACCTATGCATTTCCATGGGCAATGCTCCATTACCATGATAAACCAAGTGGACAGCTCAATTTATAATACACACAATATTCCATTACCATTAACCCCATTGTATAACCTCATATGCAACAATTAGAGCATATCTTGGTTAAGAATTCAGCTTCATGGGGCAACTAGGGACATTGCGCCAACTTTTTTTGGTTTAAGTGGCCTAGAAACAAGATGGTAACTTCATTGACAAGCATCTGACCAAAAAAGGGTCAAGGAATATGTCTCAGCTGTTTAGCAACGAAGAAAGAATGAAAGATTGGTAAGGATTTTTATGTGTGGGTGTGATTAGAATGCTCCACTTGCATTCACATGGTACTCCCTCCATTTCATCCAATTCACATGCAACAATTAGAGCATATCTTGGTTAAGAATTCAGCTTCATGGGGCAACTAGGGACATTGCGCCAACTTTTTTTGGTTTAAGTGGCCTAGAAACAAGATGGTAACTTCATTGACAAGCATCTGACCAAAAAAGGGTCAAGGAATATGTCTCAGCTGTTTAGCAACGAAGAAAGAATGAAAGATTGGTAAGGATTTTTATGTGTGGGTGTGATTAGAATGCTCCACTTGCATTCACATGGTACTCCCTCCATTTCATCCAATTCTTTACATTCGGTTTGAATATGTGAAAGGAAGCCAAACAAAACGTAATGAACTGGAAGAAACGGAGGGAGTACATGATTTTCCTCTTTGAAATCCATCATCATCTAATACAACCTATGAATTCCAATCGGCAATGCTACCATGAGAAACCGAGTAGAGCATTCTAATTCAAAGTGCACACGATATCTATTACCACTAACCCCATTGTATAACCTCATATGCAACAATTAGAGGATATCTTAGTTAAGGTATATGTGCGAATTGTTTAGCAAATATGATCAACTTCTTTATCATATGACAAACAAGAGGAGTCCACCCTCATAGACTGCTCTCGAAAATGCTACAAAGCTAATTAACTTAAGACCTAAACCATGTTACATGACAAACACTTCAAGGGCTTATAGGGAAGAAGCTTACACAACGAAGATATAAGTGTCTAAATATCCAAAATCACAACATTGCCTAGCAATTGGAAAAACAGGCCTTGTACAAGTTTTACAATTTTCAGGAAAAGCACAAAAAGAAAGCGTAATGAAGCTTACATGGATAGACCTCGATTGAAAACCTCATCAGCAATTTTAAGTTTGTGTTTAGTTTCCAAATGCAAAGCATATGATACATAATACGCGGAATGAGACTGTCCTATCTTGTTAGCGTCCAAAAAACTGTATATCACTTCAGCATCCGCGCAATTTTCTGCCTGAAATCGAATGACAGCAAAGCTTAAACATCCTACTTATTCCTACAAACCAGCACATAACAGAAGTGTGAACAAAAAGCAAGCATACACAAACTTACATAATCGAGCCAGACACGAAGGTAACGAAGATCATCCTTATACCGATCATCATGCCAAAATTTACGGACACATTGTTCGTAAATGAGTAGTAGTCCTGAAGATTCTCCGCCAGCTGGAAACGCTTCTTGAACCCACTTGATACACCTTCATCAAGTCATTGTTTATACAAATTCATTCAAAACTCGGCATTTTGCAAGTTTCCTTTTTTTTTTTTGTGTGTGTGTGTGTGTGAAGGTAAGCGGTAAGAAAAGGCAAATAGAGCCCCCTACGCTCCAGGGTTAACCGTAGTGCCAAGCAAGATTGCTTTGTGAATACTGAACTAAAAAGGACATGATCAGCTTATGTTACACACTACTTACACATCGGATAAAACGTCAAACAAACAAACATCGGAATAGTTATAACTTATAAGATGGTCTTACCTATGTTTTCGTAAAATGTGTGACTTAATTTTTTTTTTCGGAATTATAATACTAGTGAAAGTAAATAATTACACATTAAATTATCTTATAAGTTCATTACTCAAAGTAGTTCTCGTCAACAAAACAATCAAACATCGACTAGCTATTATTATAAGACCGTGTTACCCAAGTTTTCGTGAAACATATTCATCATACTAGCAAAAAAAAAAAAAAAAAAAGAATTTGCCAGCTTGATTTAGAAAAAAGAAAGAATACGGAAAACGAGGCGCGTACTTAAGCCAGGGTTGAAGAGGATCATCCCCTTGGTACTCGTCAATTGCTTCAATTAACTTCCTGTAACAAAAACAAACAATCAATTGAAACAGAAATAAATGATCGTAATCGAAATCGAAATTGAAATCGAAACAACGAAAGAAATTAAAATTAGGGCAAAGAGAGAGAGGGGGGAAGATGACCTGCGAGTGAGGAGGAGAGCTTTTTTACGAGTAAGATGAGAGTGAGAATTAAGGGCATCATTCAAGATCTTGACGTTACGACCACGCTTCATCGGTCGAACATTCTCCTTATAATTATCCCACCCGAATTCATCTTCATCGTCTTCGTAGTGTTGATCGGCATCGGAAGACGGGCGTTTCTTGGATTTGAGGCGCATTTCGAGGAGGAATTGGGACTCGGGATCTAGGGTTTCGATTGTGTCAGTTGCCGCCATTGGTGGTTTGTGCGGTGGGGGACTTTGGTGAGGGGCTTAGACGTAGGCGAGAGGGAAAGTGTGATGGATACGATACCTAAGAGAGAGAAAGGAACAGAGTTGTGCAGGGAGAAGAAGAAGACAGGGAAGTGTGTGGATATGTCGGGAGGGAGATTTGTGCAAATTTCAAATTCTGGAATGTTACCGTTGGGGACTAGGAGTGGGGGAATATTTATATAATGTAGTTATGTACCCAGATAGCCTATATGCGTGGAACAGGAACTCCATCGTTTTGAACTAGGATGAATCTCCGTGTATTGCACGGATCTCTTAATAATGATATCTATTGTTAGCCGATTCTAAATTATTTTGGGAATAAGACTTGATTGTTCTTGTTGTTGTGGTAGATGTAATAAATCTGAATTATACTCCTATCTTTATGTTGGATGAAAATCAACAATATAGATAGACTAAATTGTGCATGAAAAATTCTAGTGTACTCATCCATGAATAATCCACTTTATTAAGTCTTGATATTTTCAATATTGTACCATGCAATGTGGATATTTATGGCGTCTTTCTAAAATTCAAAGTCATATTACTTACAATTCAAACTATTTAATTAACAATGAAAAGTAGATTAATGATTATCTCTTGTTACTGTGGTGCCATGATGATTCTACGATATGTAGCGATATAATTATTATATTCTATAATTTGATGATTATGTGTTTTACAAAATTGCTTAAATACTTAACATCGATGGGTCCTAAGGTTGGTAAAACTGATCAATGGGTCCTAAGATTGGTAAAACTGTGATACAAATTTAATTTAGATAGGACTATAAGAGTTACAAATTTAATTTAAGTAGGATTGTAATAGGGTCATATAATTAGAATAAGTTCATCATATAATTAGAAAAAGTTCATTAGTGAATTATATTAATTTAATTTAAAACCAATATGTAATACCATGATAAGAGTGAGTTGACTCCAAAAGAAGAAATACTATGACAATAAAAAGTAGATTATGATAAAACCAAAGTTGTCACTATTTATTTATTTACTCTTTGGTTACCACAAAAATACCTATATTTAATTAATATTATTTTGATTAATAATATTTAATTGCTTAAACTCTCTAAAAACAATCGGTCGTTGTGGAAGTTTAAAAAAAACCTCCTTTAATAATATAGAAGGATTAATGAAAGTGTTATTTTCACGCCTCTTTTCGACTAGTCCACCACGGTGGTATTTGACGCGTGTAGCATAAGAATGTGCGTAGTGTTGGTATTTAAGTAGGATGAAAGCTCGTGAGTTGCACGGGGCAATTAATAATGTCCTCTATTATTTTGACAAAACTATAATTGAAACTAGTTTGTATGCCCGGTTCATGCCCGGACTACCTATTTATATTGTTTATACTCGTTTCATAAAAATGTAGGTTCATCTTGTTGTAATATTATTATGGACAATATTTTACATTATTTTTTCTCCTACAGTTTGTTCGTCCTGGGTTCGACTTCGGGATAGATGGGGTCTAAGTCTCTGTCCTGCGCAATGAACAAACTGTCAAGGGGGCCCGGTTTTACCCAGGCGACGCCCCTCCGACGGTCAAGTCAGTATTGGGTGCGATCGGGAAATGTGGTACCGAGAATCACTTATCTTAAAGATAGCAATAAAATGGCTTTCTTAGAGCTCAGAGTCTGAATCCTACCAAATGAGGGAAAAAGAGGGGTATTTATAGTGGAGGAGGTGCCCTCAAGGAGTACCCCTAGGGGTCCCCCCTTCACCTTGACCCTCCATTCCCTTGACATCCAACGGATGAGATCTGCTGGACATTAAGGACATCATTGGGCTTTATCAAGGGCATTGGACCTTCCTTCCCAAGGGCTGTGGCCTCATCAATAAAATGAACCCCAACAGAGCCCCTCGGAGTCGGGTTGCGCTCGTTGGTCACTGCGTCTCGGCTTTCACCGAGGGCGACCTGACTGCGCATCCCCTGGCCGCCCTTTGTCGTGGATCATGTAATGCGCCTTGACAAAGTTCTATGATGTCGCTCCCTTCTCTTGCTTGCTTCCTAGGCCGTGGAGCTCGTATTTTTCGGTTTTAATCGAAAAACTTCGCCCCTTGTGAGCTTCACGGTCGTACGCGTCATTCTTGTTTTTCCATGTTCCATTTCATCTTCTGCCCCTGGAATTGTGTGCGATTTCGGCTTGGTGATATAAACTTCGCCCCTGAGGCGGAGGCGGAAATCGCAGCCGAATGTCAACGAATGTCGCCCCTGGAATTGGGTGCGATTTCGGCTTGGTGATATAAACTTCGCCCCTGAAGTGGAGGCGGAAATCGCAGCCGAATGTCAACGAATGTCGCCCCTGGAATTGGGTGCTATTTCGGCTTGGTGATATAAACTTCGCCCCTGAAGTGGAGGCGGAAATCGCAGCCGAATGTCAACGAATGTCGCCCCTGAAACTGGGTGCGATGCCTTTTGTCGATGCGAACAATGTATTGCCTCCGGGATTTTTCACTCACTTATTTGATGAAGACTTCGAAAAGATTTTGGAAAGATTCCTTCTACGCGTCAGTGTTTGGAAAATCCAAAGGTCACCTCGAAACGGCAAAAAGACAATTGCCTTTAACTGTTCACTATGACAGTTAATGATGTCTTTTACTGGAAATTGTGTAAAACCATTTGATTTTACCGCTTTGCCCCCGGTTTTTCCTCTATAAATATCCTGTACTGCCCCCATACAGAGTTATTCTTTTTCTTTTGCCAAAATTTTCGCCCCTCTTCTCTTCAACCTCCACTCCTCTGAATTAGGGTTTCGCGTCCTTGTCTTTCTACCAACCTTTCGATTCCCGGCTGCTACCGACCTTGTTCAAGGTTTCTTTGAAGATCTCGGCGTTTTCGATCAATCTTTTGCCAATCCAAGGTAACTCCTCATCTCTTTCTCCTGTTTCTGTACTTGTCTTTTGGGGTAACCGTTGGTTTGCCCTGACCCCCTTTTTTCTCTTTTCCCGTTTTAGTCCTCCCCTCGCGTCTCAAGATGACGATCCGAGGTTTAAAACTGGATTCGCGTCACATGGCCAACGTGTGGGTTGATTGCCCATGGCTTGAAAAGTCTTACAGGCCCGGGCAACGCCCCTTGGCCGATCTGGGCTGGGAGGCGAAAGTATGGTTATCGCGACCATGGACGTGGGATGGAAGGCGAATTCCACTCGGGATTCCCGTTGATCCCCGTCGTTCGTCGTCGTTTATTGACTTGGACTCGGACTCTGACCCATCTGGTTCCGACTCCGAGCCCGAAGCCGACATCTGTCGCTGGCAGTGTCGATATAACGTAACCGTTGCTTTCTTGCCTTCCACGCAGATGACGCGATCAGGCGGCTCCTCTTCTTCCTCTCAACCTCAGGTACGCACCGACATCCTCGCATCAGATGCGACCTTCACCGAGGTGGAGGCCGTTCAATATGCCGCGGCCGCGCAGAACACGAGCGTGGATCTGTTAGGAAGATATGACACTGCTCCGATTTCTGAAAAATTCATTGCGAAGTATACCCCCGCTAGGTTGAAGAAGTTTTGCGCAGACTATGGCATTAGGTCTCCCATTGTCCTAACTGTCCCCGAGTTAGGATCCGTCTTGTCTAACCCTCCGCGCGGCTGCTTCGCGGTCCACGAGCTGGCTATTACTAACGGGCTGCGGTTGCCCATACCCAGATACACTGCTAAACTCCTGTCGCACTACCACTTGTGCCCAGCGCAAGTGACCCCAAACTCCTACTTAACCATCAACGGGTTCGTAATGACCTGTTTGGCTGCGCTAATCCCGGTGTCAATTAAATTATTTCAATCCCTGCACCGTGTGTCTGCCAACCAATACGGGTTTTATACCTTTAGTCCCCGCGGCGCGGGCGATCTTCATTGCATCGTGACGCAGCCGAAGAAACCTCGCAAGAACGAGGTTGTCTGGAAGAATAACTTCTTTTGGGTTAGTCTTAATGCAAGTGCAACTGCTGCCGATGTCTTTGAATTCCCGCTGTCCAAGGGGGAAGTCCCCGCTGACACCCGAGAACAACCAGTACTCCCTCCTTCTATGCGCGCTGTGCGCGACTACTTTGTCCAAGCTAAGACTCCGGGGGAGGGCCATCGTGTTTGGACCCCTACCTTCGACCAGTCCTTGGAGAACGTCTGGTTGATAAGCGCGGGTCTCATGGAGGCCATAAATGAGGCTGAGTGCCGTAGGATTCTTCCTCTTTCTCCGTACTTCTCTCTTTATTACCTGTATGGTCAAATGATACTAACTTTCTTTTGTTTCCTTTTCTCTGCAGTAAAAGCTCTCGATACCGTTGAGGCCCACATCGCGAACCTTCTCCCACAAGCAGATATGTTTAAGGTTTGCGCCCAACGGGAAAAAGCCGCCAATGCTCCTGAGAAGATTCAAGCTGCTCGGGAGGAGACGGCGGCGATGAATGCAGATGCCGCGACGAAGGAGACAAATAAAGGGGAAAAGCGCAAACGGGCTGAGTCCTCCTCTTCGCAGGCGGCTTCTTTGAGGCCGAGGAAAAGATCCGCGGGCACTATTCCCGTGGCTGCGACCCCTCTTCGGGAGGCGCCTCCTCAACAAGAGGTGTCTACCCCGCAGCCCGAGCCTACTCAGCTGCGGGTGTCTGCGCAGGCACCGACATCTGAGGGGCCGGCCTCATCTTCGGCCGGTAGGGATAAAGGAAAGGGACTTCTCTCGGAGGGGGTCCCTACTACTGCCGAGACTCTATCACCGGTGAGTGCTCACTCTTATCTTATCTCCGGCGTGCATGTATTACTGGCTTGGTTCTAATTTTCTTTGTTTACAGATTCTCGAGAATCCCCGCGCAGGCAAATCGCCTCGTTTCTACATGCGGCGCCAGAGTCTGGGCGATTCGAGCCTGGAAGGGAGTGAGCAGACCATGAACACTGCTCCCCCCACCGACAACGACACCGTTTTCGGCCCCAGTAAGTCTCTTTCCACGCGCGCTAATCGGCCTTTCACTTACTCTCACACTGATTTTCCTTCGCGGTCAGGCTTGGGTGGGGTATCTCCTCAGGTTATGCAGGTGACCGATGATATGGGTGTGCCCTTGGCTAGCGAGGAGAGTCTTTGGGCCATCAGAGGGATAAGCGACCCTCTCAACGATGCCCTCCTTCCCCTTCGCCGCTGGGCACGCCGCCAAGAAAGGCTTGGCAACTGGCTGGAGCGCTTCGCCGCTCATACTTATAGTGTGAGTTTTTTTTTTTTTTTCTTTTTTGTTTTTTTTTTTTTTTACCTGCCTTCTTACACTTATCTTTTGTAGCTGGCTGGCCTTGTCTCCCATGTGTTCGACACCATGGGTGATCCCTCCGAATACATTCAGACGCAGTCAGATCGGTTCGCCGAATTGTCTGCGGTTGCCACCCAACGAGAGGAGGAGATAAAGAGGTTGATGACACGCGTGGACGAGCTCAGCGCGGAGAACGCGAAGGTTGCAGACTTCGCTAAAGCTACCGAAGAAAGGGCAGAGAAGGCCACCAAGGAAGCCAAAGCCGCGGTGAGCTACGCGGCCACCACCGCTGCGCAAGTTACTCAACTCAAAGAGATCAGCAAATCTTTGTGCGGGTCCAACGCGCAACTGAAGGGGGACCTGACTGCGGCCCTTGACAGGAAGAAGAACCTGCTGCGCCAGCTTGAAAATGCTAAGGGCTACATCAACTTCTGGGCGCACCGCGCTTGTAACGCCAAGGCAAAGTTCCTGGCCTCCCCAGACTATGAGGCGCTCCTTAATGACAGGATGGGTGATGTCCGCTTCTCAACGATGAAGGCGATGAAGGAATCTGCTATGGCTGCGTTGAGGGAGGTGGGTGCGATCTCAGAGAAGCATCCTAAAACGTTGGCCCCGGCTGATGTGACTGCCTTTACCTCTGCTCTGGAGCGTCTCGGCGACCAGTATCTGGCCACCTTTGAGGATCCCGAAGATCTGACTAAGGATCTAGAATATCTGACCGCGAATCGAAGCGGGACCCTCTTCCAAGCGCGGCAAGATCTCTGGGAGCTGCCTGAGTCCATCAATGTTGACGAGGCGCCACCTGCCCCAGAGCCCAGGATACAACCCCAGTGGAGTCCAATTGTCATCAACCTCGAGGGTGATGGGGATGATGACGACGACGACGATGATGCTGAGGAGGAAGAGGGCGCGGCCCAGCTAGCAGGGGATGTAGCTCCTTAAACTTTGTATTTTTATTTCTGCCCTTGTAGTTATTGGAATCAATTTCTTATATGGTCCGGCGTTTATCTCTCTTCATCTTTTCTTAGACGTTGTAGCTGTCCTTGTATACTTGTGATAATACGCGATCAACGAGCATCGCCCCTGGAATTGGGCGCGATTTCGACTCGATCAAAATATCCGCCCCTGGAATGGGGGCGGAAATCGTAGTCGGCCATCGCCCCTGAACTTGGGTGCGATTTCGGCCCGATTAACTAATTTCGCTCCTCTGTCGCAGCCAAACTTCGCCCCTGGAATCGGGTGCGATCTCGACTCAATCAAATAACTTCGCCCCTGAAATGGAGGCGAAAATCGCAGTCGAACATCGCCCCTGAACTCGGGTGCGATTTCGACTCGATCAAACAACTTCGCCCCTGAAATGGAGGCGAAAATCGCAACCGAATATCGCCCCAGGAATCGGGCGCGATTTCGGCTTGACCAAACAACGTCGCCCCTGAGATGGAGGCGAAAATAGCATCGCCCCCGGAATTGGGTGCGAATAATAATAATAATAATAATAGTAGCCGAATTTCACGTTGGCTTATCTTGCAATGATTTATTTATAATGATAATATCTTGTACCTGCAAAACAATAACAAACACTAACTCGTTATTTAGGTGCGCCCCTCGGGGTATTAGCCCAAGGGTGGAATATTATGGCTCAGGTCGTTTTTTGTGGGTTATTACAGCCCATCCTTCGTTCGAATTGAACTCGGATATCAACGAGGGTCGAGCCCGAGACATCGAATTTAACCAATGAAAATTTGGCTCGACTGTCCGGGCCCGGAGATCTGGGGGTCTACGTCCCACTTAAACACAGCATCGCAGTTCGACACCCTTGAACTAGGGTGTCCCCTGATTACTGAGTGCAAGAGCGTAGGCGAACGAATCCGAGCTGGAGACATGTTCGCCGAGGGCCGTTACTTTTGCCCTGCCTCTGGTTGCGGGCCGGGCGATCTCATGGAACCCTATTCAACACGCACCCGAATCATCGAGAATGAATATAGTGTCTTAACCCGAACTAGGTATATTTTGGAATTGGACTTCTTCCCAGCCGCGCCCGAGTATTAGTGATACCCAGGTGCCAATTGATACTATTGGTGATCCACAGCTGGTCATCCGAGGTGGTGAGGTCCCACCCCGCAGTGGGTATTCACCGTCCGAGTCTGGTGACACAATCGACTCAGCTTGGCTTTAGCCACTGGCTTGATCGAAAATGATTCATCGAGACCGGTGAAGTTCCAGACTTGGTCAGAATTTGCTCTATAGTATTCTAACTATTCTAATTAAAATTGACACATCGGGTGAACGAAAACAACTGGGCCGCAGGCCATTTCATTTATTGAGAATTTAAAATACATGTTTTGTGGGGTGCGTCTAGCGCTTCACTATCCTTTTGATGAAAAATAAACAACGAACTGATTATGTTACAACTCAACCCATAACCTAAGCATAATATTTCTTGAGGTGGATAATGTTCCATGGCCTCTCGATGGGTTCGCCGCCAAGTTCTTCCAAGCGAAAGGTCCCCTCCCTCATCTTTCCAACCACAAGGAAAGGACCCTCCCACTTGGGCTTCAGTTTCCCGCCTGGAACCTCTTTTCCGGTAGCTGCGAGATTTCTCAGAACATAATCTCCAATCTCAATGCTTCTTGGGCTTACCCTCTTGTTGTAAGCGCGAGCCATGTCTTGTTTTTGTCTCTCTACTCGCAGCAAAGCATTGCCTCTCAATTCAGGCAGCAAGTCTAACGCGATGCGCAGCTCCGACTCATTCTGCTCGGGTTCGTAGGTGCTGATCCGCAAGGACTTAGCTCCCCACTCCACTGGCAATACCGCATCTGACCCGTAAACGAGCTGGAATGGGGTTTCTCCTGTAGTGCGCTTAGTAGTGGTACGCATCGCCCACAAGATCCCTGGTAGCTGCTGAATCCATTTTCCCTTGGCCCCTTCGACCATTTTGCGGAGTGCGCCCACAATCAACTTGTTGGAGGATTCAACCTGACCGTTGGCCTGCGGATAGGCAACCGAGGCATAGCAAGTTTTCACACCATATTTTGCGCAGTACTCATGGAATCGGTCGCTGTCAAACTGCGAGCCGTTGTCGAGGGTGACGCAGCGGGGTAGCCCGAACTTGGTGAAAATACACTTCCACATGAAATCCATGGTCTCTGTATCTCGGATGCGAGAGACTGGTTGCGCTTCAACCCATTTTGTGAAATAATCCACTCCAACAATCAGATATCTCTTTTGGCATTGACTGCGAGGAAAAGGACCCACAATGTCGAGTCCCCACCTCGCAAATGGCAGCGGTTCAGTTATGGGTTTAAGTGGAGTTGCAGGTCGATGCGAGGTTGGACCAAACCTCTGACATCGGTCGCACTTTTTCATGATCTCGGCTGAATCGCTCTGCATTGTGGGCCAATAGAACCCAAGCCGTAAGGCTTTACCGGCCATTGCCCTTGCTCCAATGTGGCCGCCGCACTCACCATGGTGGATTTCTTTGAGGATATAATCTCCCTCAACTGGGTCTACACACTTCAAGAACGGATGGGTGTACCCCTTCTTGTACAACTTACCGTTCAGAAGCGTAAACCATTCAGCACGTTTCTTCACCTTCTCCGCCTCTTTCTCGTCTTCTGGCAACTCTCCATCCCTCAGGTATGCAAACAACGGGATCATCCACTCTGGGCCGCGGTCTAGAGCTGCGATGTTCGGAGTCGCGTCAATACTGCGCAACGGCAGAACCTTCCACTGTACCACCCTTGGGTTGTCATTTACCGACGAACTAGCCAAGCGTGCTAGTGCGTCGGCCTGTTGGTTCTCTGACCTCGGGATCTGCTCAATCTCGAACACCTCGAAGCTCCTGACCATTTCTTTGACTGCGTCCCGGTATCTAGCCATGTGATCTCTGGCCTCAAACTTATCAGTTATTTGATTGACCACAACAGCCGAATCCGAGTATGCTTTCACGTTCCTCGCGCCCGCAGCCGCACACATTTGCATTCCCGCAATCAGGGCTTCATACTCTGCTTCGTTGTTAGTAGCTTCGAATCCGAAACGCAAAGCATATTCAGTCTTGTCCCCGCTTGGGAGGATAACTACTATGCCTGCTCCGCTGCCGCCGGAATTCGAAGATCCATCAACGTACAACAGCCACTGTGCATTCCGTACTGCGGGCTCCTCACTAAACATGCACTCTGTGACGAAGTCGGCTAGTACTTGTCCCTTGTAGGCTTTCCTGGATTTGTACTCCACTCCAAATCCCTTCTGCTCGCAGCCCCAACGCGGCAATCGACCGTTCCCGTCGAGGCTTCCCAGTATCTTTTGGAGTGGATAATTAGTCATCACAACAATTTTATGACTCTGAAAGTAAGGCCTCAGCCGCCTACTTGCAATCAGCAAACTCAATGCCAACTTTTCGAGCGGTGGATATCGAAACTCGGCCCCTGCGAGGGCGTGGCTCACGTAATACACCGGGCATTGTGAGCCCTCGCGCTCGACCACTAGCGCAGCCCCCCACTACTCGCTCTCCCGCAGATAAGTATATCATTACCTCTTCCCCCTCTTTTGGTACCACAATCTTTGGCACCTTAATCAGATAATCCTTCAGTTCTAGGAAGGACTTCTCGGCCTCGTCGTTCCACTCAAACGCCTTGCGCTTTCGGAGTGCATCGAAAAAGGGTAAGCAGCGGTCAGCTGACTTGGCAATGAATCGGCTGAGTGCCGCCACGCAACCAGTCAACCTCTGCACATCTTTGACGCATCGAGGGGAAGGCATATCCAAAATGGCCTTTATCTTCTCCGGGTTTGCGTCAATGCCGCGCTCACTGACCAAGAAACCCAGGCACTTCCCCGAATGCACCCCGAATACACACTTCTTGGGGTTCAGCTTCATATTGTACTTCCTCAAAGTAGCAAAAGTTTCACTCAAATCTTGTGTGTGGTTCGCAGCTAACACACTTTTCACTATCAGGTCATCCACATAGGCCTCCATGTTGCGTCCAATTTGCCCCTCGAACACCTTATTGACTAACCTTTGGAATGTCGCACCCGCATTTTTTAACCCAAAGGGCATCACACGATACATGTATACTCCTAGCGGAGTGACGAATGCGGTTTTTGGTCTATCCTCCTCCTCGAGGGGCACTTGATGATATCCTGCGTAGGCATCCATGAAACTTAAGAGTCCATGGCCCGAGGCCGAATCCACTAATCTATCCATGCGCGACAAAGGCTGGCCATCCTTCGGGCACGCTTTGTTTAGATCAGTGAAATCAACGCACATGCGCCACGACCCATTGGGCTTTTTAACAAGCACAACGTTCGATAGCCACGTCGGGTATAAACATTCTTCTATGTATCCAGCTTTAAGGAGTTTACCCACTTCCTCCTTAATCGCTTCGGACCTTTCTGTCCCAAAATGTCTTCTCCTCTGGTGAACTGGTTTGATTTTTGGGTCCGCATTCAGCTTGTGTGTAATGACTGCGGGATCGAGGCCCGGCATTTCCTCTACTGCGAATGCGAACACGTCTCTATACTCTTTGAGCAACGCGACCAGTGGATCTCGCTCTTCCACTGCGAGATTCCGACCAATGCGTACTGCTCTCCCCTCATTATCCTCTTGTAAAGTCACTTCCTCTGTCTCCTCGTGGGCTTGGGTGGGTCCTTCCAGCCCATGACGCGCATCCAAAGTCTCGATGGAGTACGTCATCGCGGCCGAGATTGCTTCACCACTCATCTCCTTCCTCTTCCTGAAAGGTTGGTCTTCGGGTGCGGCATCCTCGAGGTTGACCATCGGCGGCCGCAGCCCCGCGTGATAACATTCTCGAGCTGTTTTCTGATCGGTTCGTATTATTGCCGGCTTCCCGTCATCGGTGATATATATCATTAAAAGTCCCAAGGTAAACACCAGACCAACCACTTCGTTTAACATCGGCCTCCCGATGACCACATTATATGCGCATGGAATGTCAATGATGATGAATTCCACCATTGCGGTCCTGATCGCCTTTCCAGTACCAATGGCACCAGGGAGTCGAACCGAACCTAGCGGATAGATAGTTTGCCCGCCGAACGCGACAATAGGATCATGTAGTGGCTGTATATCCTTCCTCGTGTATCTCAGCTTTAATAAACAGTCCAAAGTCATTATATCTACTGAGGATCCTGTGTCCACCAGGCATCTTCTTATGTCCTTGTTCGCCACCCTCATGGTGATCACCACCGGATCGTCATGTGGTGTACGAACCTCCGTAATATCAGACTGCTTCAAAGTGATATCGGGGATCCTTATCGGCCTCAGCTGCGGAGACGCAATGGAGTTGATAAAGTTTCTTAAATTTTCTTTTCATCCCCGGTGACTTGGTCCGCCGCTGGCGAAGCCACCCGAAATTGTGTTTATCACACCGGGGTTGTGTTCCCTATCTCCTCCCTTGGGTGGTCGCGGCCTACTCCCAAGCCAGCCATTGTTGTTGTTGCGGTTGTTGTAGTTGCCGCGGCCCTGCCATTGCTGTTTATACTTGTCCCGCTGTCCTCGCAGCCGGGTCAGGTATCTCTGCAACCTTCCATTGTCAGCTAGATTGTGACACACATCTTCCAAATTAAGGCAGTTTCGGGTGCTGTGCCCGCTCTCCATATGGTACTCACAAAATTGCTGCATGTTGACCCTATCTGCGTCAGCCATTGGCTTTGGTGCCGGCAACATCTCATCATCCTTGATTGCCATAAAGATTGTTCTGATCGATGTATTGAATCGACCGGGGTTGCGCAAGCCGCCACTCGGCCGGCGCGCAGACAGGAAGTCCTGGCTCTTGTTCTGCGCCACCAAGGCCGCCTTCTCTTTGCGTCCCGAGCTATTTACCAAGGAGGCATTCACGTGCGCGGCCACTCTTTGATATGCGCTCACCATGGTCTTGGCCTCTTTTGCAACCAAGTCGTACTTGCATCTACCTTCCGTCATTCCCATGATTAACGCCGCAACCTCCGCCTCATCAGTGAGGTTGGTCACATGCGTTGCATTCATGCGGAATCTCTGGATGTACTCGTCCAGAGATTCGTTGTCTCCCTGTTTCACAGTGGCAAGGTGGATGGATGTCTTTTTTCTAGTCTTGCTGGTTACAAAGTGGCCAGCAAACTTCCTTCTTAACTCTCTCCATGAGTCAATATTGTTTGGGGGTAACTGGTCAAACCATCTCTGCGCGATTCCGCTTAGTGTAGACGGGAAGAGCTTGCAGATGGTGGGTTCGTCCATGGTCAGGTAACTGATATTGTGTAGATATGACGAGATGTGGTCGTGCGGGTCTCCTACCCCATCGTACTCAGTCATCTTGGGTTTCTTAATGCCCGGCGGCTTGTCTGCGGTTAGGATCCAACTTGTGAATGGGGAGTCACGAAGCAGTGTTGAACGTCCCCGATGACCACAGCTCCGGTATTTGGAACTTGCCTCGCCCTCAATTTCGGACTCGCTCTCACTACTGCTTCGCGTCCGGGTCCTACCTCTGCGAAGTGGACTCCGGGGCCGCTCACCGTGATGGTGCTGGTGGTCGTGCTGAGATTGAGACTTGGGCTGTGGTTGCGAGGGACAAGTGAGGGCCACGCCTCGTGCGGGTGGAGGAGACCGGGACCGTATCCACAGGGGCGCGTTGCGTCGCCCAGAATCCCGTCGTAATCTGTCAAACACTGATGCCCGATCCTCCTCTACCATACCCTTGCCTTTCTCCATCGCGGAAAATTTTTTGTATGACGCCTGGGGTCGCTCTTTCTGTCTTTCCTTCTCCCTTTCCCTCTCTTTCCGCAACCTTTCCTCTTCCTCTTTCTTCCTTTTCTCCTTCTCCTCGCGCGCCCTCCCCGCATCAATGACGAGGCGCGCGTCCAAGAATCTAGGGTTGGTTTGCCTCTGCGCCTCCTCTGCGTGTGCCACCGCTCTGCGGATGCGCACTGAGGGGCACGACCTCTTCTTCCCCCTCTTCGCTCTGGAAGATCCCGGCTGCGACTGCCCCGAGACCGGTGGCACCTGCGCACTCAGCTCCTTCCGGAATGCCGCCATCTGGGCATCCAAGTTCTCCATCATCTCCTTGCGAAGCTCTTCTCGGACTGCGGATACCCGAGCTTCGAAGGCCGCAGTGCCCTGGCTATCCGTCTCCGTCTCCTCCTCGTCTGTGTAATCAATCTCGTCTTCGTCCTCGACGACGTAACCTCTGCGGTGACGCCCGTCTTCGATGGTTACAGGGGGAGGAGGGCGCGCAGCTTCCACTGCCTTTTGTCTTTCCGGGGCTCGAGTGGATGCGGTTGCGGTGGACGCAACCGGCCCCAATAACTCACCTGTCATCGGGTCGCAACGGCCGATGATTGGGTTGTCACCGGGGGGTAGCGCACCCGCATGCACAGTGGCCGTGTTTGACTTGTCAACCTTTTTTCGCGTCTCGGCTACCATTTCTATCGCAGTCAAGATGTTCAATTCACAAGCAAAAACTCAGACTTCTCCGATCTATCCCCACAGACGGCGCCAAATGTTCGTCCTGGGTTCGACTTCGGGATAGATGGGGTCTAAGTCTCTGTCCTGCGCAATGAACAAACTGTCAAGGGGCCCCGGTTTTACCCAGGCGACGCCCCTCCGACGGTCAAGTCAGTATTGGGTGCGATCGGGAAATGTGGTACCGAGAATCACTTATCTTAAAGATAGCAATAAAATGGCTTTCTTAGAGCTCAGAGTCTGAATCCTACCAAATGAGGGAAAAAGATAGGTATTTATAGTGGAGGAGGTACCCTCAAGGAGTACCCCTAGGGGTCCCCCCTTCACCTTGACCCTCCATTCCCTTGACATCCAACGGATGAGATCTGCTGGACATTAAGTACATCATTGGGCTTTATCAAGGGCATTGGGCCTTCCTTCCCAAGGGCTGTGGCCTCATCAATAAAATGAACCCCAACACAGTTTTTGTCAACGGTCATATTACGCCAGTAGTATTTTATTTTCATTCCATATCCCGTCACCTGCTATACTATTTCATTTTCATTCCACTATCCCATCACTCGTCAGACTACTTCATTTTCATTTCACTCCCCTGTCACCCGTTAGTTTCATTTTCATTTCACTATCCCGTCACCCTGTATATCACATTATATTTCAACTCATTACCATAAATTAGCTTTACCATAATTAGTTAACTTATAACCATAAATTAGCTAATAATTACCAAATTATATAATTTAAATGCGCTATCCAATTAATGCGTGACAAGTGTCCTCCTATGAAAGACTTGGTTTCAGGTTTAAACTAGTTTACTGTCCGAACTATGTTCGAGTTAACTTTCACAATTAAGTTATGGCATTTATGGAAGACCTATGTATATAAGAAAAAAAAATCTTTAGTTAATTTTTCGGGAAGAAAATACAAAAATTATATAAGTAAGAACATCAAGGTAAGTGCAAAATGACGATAACTGATTTTGGAAACAATATGTTATTTTTTATTGTGCGTTTGAATTGTGATGCCACATGGCATGGAAGATGGCCTAACTGAAATGAACTAGCTTTTGTTCCCGTGAAATCACGGGTCCTATTTTTGCTTCATTTCAAACAAAAACCTATTTAAAAATGAAAAAATTATTTCCTTGATAAAAATTTAGAAAATTCGGAGTTTAAATCATTTAAGACTTCATGATTAAGATTTTTGTTGGATGAATTTGTAAAAATTGAAACGTTTAGAGGTTCTTACGATACTGAAAACATAATACCAAAAAAATTAAAAGTACAATATACTCATTAAATTCAAAATCCAAAATGTACCAACAATTGTATAATTCGCTCATAACCACGACGATCATATTCCATGATACTAATTAAAATACAATATAGTTATATCAAACTACCACAACCAATTTGCCAAAAGACAATATCTTAATAGTTAATATCATTATTTAATAACATGCTTTCCAAGTAACCACATATTTTAATGCTAATAACTTATATTAGAAGGAAAATTAAAGGCCTATTGAAAATTTTATTGAAATCACGTGAGATCACTTTTTAATAAATTTGGAGAATTGAGTTGAGTATATAAAACTTCATTTTTTTTGTTTGCATTGTATAAATCACAAACCAAATATTGTGATCTATATTTTTTAAAGAATGCCTTGAGCAAATTTTTTTATTGTATGTACTTGATATGTTGAATTTTTACAATGTCGAAAATTGAAAACCAAAGACAAACATCAAAATGAACTTGTAAATCACAAAATCGAAAGTATACATTGCCAAGACTATTGTATTTCATTATATCAGTTTAAGTACAATAACTATCTAAAATTACAATAATAAATTGCCATCGATCATAATTTGATGGTAAAACATAGTTGTATACTTTAAAAAGTAACACTACGATAGATACATACAACTAATATATGTACTGAGACATACGGTATATAGTACTAAGACATATGTAGAGTATTGTGTTTGAATACAATGTAAAGAACCAAAAAAAAGTGGAGGGAGTATATATTATTTCCCTGGCCTAAGTTTCTCTTTATATACTACTTAAAATTAAGACGTTACCGATGCAATTGGCAAACCAAGAGTCAAGATACACAATGTTTAATATCATTATTAAATAAAAAACCTTCCAATTGCCACACTTTAATACAATCAATTAATATTTCCATTGAATTACTAAGTGACGTGGAAGAGAGAAAGAGGGCAAACTCATGCTAGGCTGACAACTCAAGTATGACATGACTTTTTTTTCTCCTGAGAACACCTTCATGAAGTGACACATAGGCGTTGAAATTAGCCTATTAAAGTAGTAGTATAGATGTGGTCGTTGCCTCTAACACAACTTTTAATATATAGTATAAAATTTATGTTTGATTAATAAAAGTAAAGTGTTGTCCAATGTCAAAATATTATTGGGTTGTAGATTATAATAATTTAATCCAAACTTTATCATCTTATAAGTTGTCATGGAAATTTACCAATGATTAGCGCATATAACTCATAATAAAATCAAAATAAAAAATGCATAAGAGAGGTATGTTCGTATGTATAACCCAATGAGTGATATATTCAAATGTAGGCTTTGCTTATGTTTACATATTGGGTTTAGCTTGCCCTTTACCTTTTTATTTTCATAGTTCAAAGTAATAGTATTGTACTCCGTATAGTATAGTAGAAGTTGTAGCGATAGTAGTAGTAGTAGTAGTTGTTGTACTCTTGTATCAGGTGCCATCCTAGACTATAGGGGGATCTTATGCTCACTTATATTCATTGAAAAAAAAAAAAAGGTCTCAGACTCTAAGGTTGGGTCAATTTTGGCAGCGTTAACATGGACTTCACCAGTCGACCCCAGCCCAACAACAGTATAAAGCAAGAAGTGGAGTACAATCCAAAGATTGAGCAAAAGCAATGCCACATCATCAAAATAACGCTTTCTTATTGGTCTGGTGATGGCAAAACCCACTCCCTCAATCCAGTACTTTACATCCCACATACACCTCATCAACCTAACTTAATCAAATTTAAATCAATCAAACCTAAACCATCCGATCTCCCTCAAATCAATCCTCACCATTCACTTTTTATCTCTTACCGAGTTACCCTACTCTTCACCACACCAGATCACCTCCACTATTTCTTCGAAACTACCGCGTCGTTTCTTTTCCTCTCCTTCCTCACGAAGGAAACAGTAAATATAATATAAATACAAATTCACCAAAATTCCCCAAACTCAAAAATTCTCATACACGCTTCCTCTCTCGATCAAAAATCCATGATTAATTCTCACCGTTTATGATCTTTTCTTCACTTTCCTTTTTTAATTTTGTAAATATTTTTATTTATTTTTTTATTATACGACGGCGATGACGGTGGCGTTGGATGAAGAGGTTAACTGGGAGGAGATATTAAACTTCGACGACGTCGGCGCCGCCGATAACCTTAACTTCTTCGACACGACATCGTTACCTTTTCCGGCGGTGGAGGACGCTCCGGCGACGGCGGCGGTGGATTCTTGGATCGAGGAATTACTGATGAAAGACGATGACGACGTCAACACCGACAATTTTGGCGGGAATTCGATAAGCAGTGAATTTTTGCAGGAGTGTGGGTTAGATATAGGTGATTTACTGCAGGATTTTCCGGTGGTGGAGGAATCGAGGCCGCCGTCGAGTGAGCCGGAGGCGGAGGTGGTTAATGCGGAGGTGGTTGGGGATAAGAACTCGCCCGCCTCGTCGCCGTCGGTGGGAAACGATGTTTGTGATGTTGGAGTGAATTTTGAATCGAATTGTGAGAATGATAAGTCGTCGGATGATGTTAATGATGATGATGATGATGATCCTCTTTCTAAGAAGCGTAAGAGGTACGACTAATTTATGGTTTCATCTTTTTAGTTGATTTGTTATGCTGTTCTGATTGGGGAATTTTGATGATTGTGTGATATTTTATGTTTATTGCTAAACAATTACAATTTTTTTTATGCGATTTGATTTGAGTTGACGGTTCATGTTACCCGATCCCCAAATCATTCTGAAAGAAATAATAATGTAAATTGTTTATGTACTTTTGATACGTTTGATAATCGTTTTATGGTTGGCTTGTATATTATATGATTATATATGGGAATCATATACGGGCATCGGATTATTGTGATTGGCTTTGATTGTTGGGGTGGAGATTTACAATGCTTGTGAATTGTGTCAGTGAATTTTGATAACGATCGTGGTTTTCGGCCTCGTGGGTTGCCGTTGTTTTGTGAATTTTACGCTGCATAAACCGAATGTTAGTAGAATCGAATGGGGAGGATCGTGGTTTTCGGCCTTGTGGGTTGCCATTGTTTTAGATCAGCCCTGCCGTACTAGGACTATAGAATGGGAAGGATCGTGGTTTCGGCCTTGTGGGTTGCCATTGTTTTATGAATTTTATGCGGTGTAAACTGTATAGTAGTAGAATCAAATAGATCAGCCCTGCAGTACTAGGACTATAGAATGGGTTGTTGTCATAAATTTCCTTCTTTGGCTAATATGGGTGAATATGGTGCTGCTTTTCGAGTTGGTATTATATTGGGAAGTAAGATGGTATAAACATGTCACCCAAATTGGTGATCAGGCTGCTTATAGAAGCATTCTCGATGCTTGTGATTGTGTATTGTTTCATCTTCTGTTGTTAAGTTGTCTAGATTGGGCAAAGGAAAGAGGTCATATCTAGATTCTAATGTAAGATGATTGTTGTTCAGACAATTGAGAAATAGAGACGCTGCAATGAGATCGAGAGAGAGGAAAAAGATGCATGTAAAGGAGTTGGAAATGAAGAGTAGATATTACGAAGATGAATGTCGGAAGCTGAGGAGGTTTCTTGACGCTGTTTACAGTGAGAATCAGATGCTGCGTTTGTCCTTGCAGACATATGGTGCTCCCATGACCAGGCCGGAGTCTGCCGTGCTCTTGCTGGGTATGTTCAATCTTGCTTGCTTTCATTTGCTTTGTCTACTGTTCATCCGCCTGCCCCTTTCCCTTACGTCTGTGGTTTGACTATACTGACTAGCATGGTACTGTCACTTATTATCGGAAAACTTACCTGCTACGACTTTGTAATTATGGAATGGTTTTAAATATGGTAGCTTGTTGGATGCCATCACCATGTCTAGATATGTTTTCTCAACTTTTTTGTTGTGTTACCTGGAAATTTGAACCACCATTCACCTTTCTTTCAAAAATCAATGCGATAATAACATGTCTGGTTTTGCTTCTCCTTGTAATAGCATTCTGGTTCAACATTTTTTTTTTTTTTTTTTTTTTTGCTGAGACCCCTGGTTATATCAGCGTTTTACTTTGTCAGTTACTTGCAATTTGTTGTGTGGCGTTGTGTGTATCAATTCAAGTTGCAGCCCTATGCTAATGCCTGTTTCTCTTCTTTCCTTGAAGTCTTACCTTGGTATTTTTTCACCATTGCAGAATCTCTGCTGTTGGGTTCCCTGGTTTGGTTTTTGGTCAACATATGCCTGCTCCCCCAGTCCAACCTGCTCCTGCTAAGTCAGGACGCGGGGAAACTGGTAAACGGGGACAGAGAAGTTCTGGAAAGCGCAACATCAAAAGGAAAGGGAACAAAGATAAGTGAAATGTGGTTAGCCCTTTCTTTCACGAGGAGTAAGAGGTGCAGAGCTTCGAGGACGAAGATGAAGACCCATTCTGCTGTTTTATGTTTTTAATGTTCCTCCATCAGCCTCAGCTGGCGCCAGTTTACGTGGTAGTTGCAGCTGAAGTTAGCCATCAGCGTTGATGTTTTTAGGACGCAAAGAGAGGCTTTAATTCTGACCCTCGGGCATAATATCTTGAATGGTAGATAGTCCAGGGCAGTTGTCTTCTCTACTCCCCCACCCCTTTTCCCCACCCGACCCTTTCCTCCTCTAGCCTTGGTTATAGAGTAGTAGCTATATATCTTTATGTGCTTGTCTATCCCTTTATCCTCTTTGTTTTGTGTAAGTTAGAATGCTCTGCTGTCTCGGAACTCTTTTCGCTTGTTTGAACGTTTGAGGAACCTTTGTCTCCATGTTTTGATTTCCGTAATCTCTTCTCATATTGAGGTTGTAGGTTCAGATATCGTTGCACAACTTATTTGTGCAATACATTTAATGCCTTGTTAAAACTTAGATGTATCATGTATGTCAGGACTAAACTGTGAAACGGAGATTTGTAATTTATTTTGCTTGTGCAGATGTCTGTAGCGCCCGGAGATTTGTTTTACTTGTGCTGTTGTGCAGTTTATGGTCTGTCTTACATCTGAATATGCGGAGTACTCCGTATATCTTATTTGCGAAAGGTCAGAGACAATTTTCTCTCATATTGGTCCAGATCCACCTCCGACAACCACCTATGTTCAGAAATTTCGACCATCATCTCTACCAAGCAACAAGTTTTAATCCCTTAGCCACCCATATTCGCGAGATTCAGCCACCATTGTCGTCTTTGGTTCCCCTTCGCTTGCTTTTTTGGCAGGCAGTTGCCACGCATACATTTGCGCCTACTTCCATGGCCACCACCTTAAACTTTTCCAGAGGCGTTCAGAAATGGAACCATAAACCCGCTCTTCGGCCATCTTGACTAATTTTATTTAATTATTTTTCATTTGGTTTCGGGGTTCACCACGTCTAAATTAGGTGTCTATGAATTCCGACGGTGGTGTGTGGGCCGTCGGAACAAAGTTGTCGCAATGTTAAGGATTGCCGGTTGGAGAGTGTTGGTGGTGCTTATGGTGGAGAGATGTCGTGGTTTGTGTTGGATTGTTCAAGAGAGAATACAGATTGCAATGTGATCCAGTTTTATTTTGTGTTTAGTACTAGTATGATCTTGGATGGATCTCTGATCAATATATTAAAATTTTGGCGTTCCTAAATTAATGAAATCCTAGCTAATGGTCAAGATGTATGTATCGTTTGTACAAAAAAATTCAAATGTCCTTTCGAGTATATAAACCGGTCATGGTGTGTGGATGTGTATGATGATGCATATCTTGATCCAAGAATCAAATTGCAATTAAGTTTGCCATTTAAAATTGATTAACTTAATATGATTGATGTATGAATGACGTTTATCTATAGATAATTTTTTTAAAAAAATACAATTAAGTTAGCCATTTGAAATTGATTAACTAAAACATGATTGAATTTAGAATGACGTTTATCTATAGATAAGAATCTAAGAGTTCTAAACCACACCGTGATAAGGTGATAACATCGCAAAGATAGTAACGAAAGATGGTGCCAAGCAACCGATCTTTGCTTTTTTCTTTCTTCTTCTTTTGGTGCGAGGGGGAGCTTATAAGACAATTTTGATGTCTACGGCTATGTTTGGTAAAACTAGTTGAAATAGTAGCTGAATGTTGAAATAGTAGCTGAAAGCTGAAATAATAGCTGCAAAGTTTTTAGCTGATAGTATTAGAAGTGTTTGGCAGAAATAGCTGATATAGGAGCTGATATATATAAAATTACATAAAAATGCATTATTTATTTTTAATCTCATTTTATTTTAGTAAATAATTGAGGGTAAATTAGGAATAAAATTATGATAAAATAGCTTATTTTAAATAAGTTACATGGGGTAACTTCTCAAATAAGTTAGCTTATTATTTAAGCTAGTGGTGTTACCAAACCAACTTATTTGGTCAACGAGCTTAAAAAACTAGTCAAATAAGCTACTTTGGCCAAATAAACTAGATTATTGTGCATATCAAACATAGCCTACAACTCATAAACTTGGGCTATCTCAATAATATTTTACCAACTAAGCTAACCGACATTTCTCTAGATCCATATGTACGTCATATGGTGCAAAACAGAAACCGTGAGCCACAAAGGTAGTTGGTTTGGGTAGTTGGGTTTTGGTGATTGGTAGTATCGCCCATGGATACAAAGGTATATGCGCACACTAATATTTAATTCATTTTATTATAATAGGTACGGAGTAGGGTAAAGTCGTCAACACTCATATAAACAAATCAACACCCACTTACCCATACACAATACACTCTCATTCATAGAGAAACAGCAGAAACAAAAAAACTTGTGCGAAAAGATACCATGGATTCAGATTTCGGAATCCCAAGAGAACTCTCTGATCTTCAGAAGCAGCGTTCTCTCTACCAGCCTGAGCTCCCTCCTTGCCTTCAGGTTTTTTCTTCACTTTTTCTCTCTCTCTCTCTCCTTTTTTTTTTTTGTATTACTATGCTTTGATTTCAGATTTATAGTATTTCGATTGTTTTTTTTATTGTTTATAGATCGATTAGTTTGATTTTTGTTGTTGTTATTGTTTATGAACAGATCCGATTATTTAGATCACGGATTTTTGTTTGCTGTGTTTTGTCTCGTGCTGTTTACGCTTGAATTTGCTTGTTAATTCGACGTAAGTGTTAAGTGATAAAGTTGCTTGGTTTTTTGCGGTTGATATGATTGTGGTGATGATTTTTAGCAATGAGGATGAGTTTCTTGTTGTTTAAGTTATGAAGATTTTGTGAGATTAGTTTCTGTAATTGGCCGTGTTTAATCGTGTTGTGTACGCTGTCGAATTTACAGTCGCAAAACTTGAAGTTGATGTTAGTAACTATAATTTTCCTTCGATTTTATTGCGATTGTTAATTTTTTATGAATTTGTGATTATGGCGATGAGAATGAGTTTCTTGTTGTGTAAGTTATGAAGGTTTTGTTAAAAAGACGGAGAATTTGATTACCTTTGGATGTGTGTTGCCTCTGGTAAATGGTAATTGCACATTGTTCTAAAAACCTCGGTGTGACGTGTTTTCGAGTTGGCTGCCTGTACCAGCATAGAGTGATTTAAATTGGTTCAAAACTTTATATGATTTCGTGGGATCGCTATTCGCATTGATGTGATTTTTACAGGCTCGGGCCTCCTTTTCATTCATAACTTCGCCAAAATGATTTTTGACCTATTTTGTAGTTAATTATTTTAATTTATTTTTGAGTCGTGGAGTCATCAACATAATGATATTAAGATATGTGAATGCTGTTGCCGAGTTTGAGCTGTTTGATTCAGCATTATATTACAATATGTTGATCATTGTGCTGTGTGTTGCAATATGGAAATGCACATATTCAGTTCATATTGCTTGGTGATTGGTAATTTTAGCGCTTAGAAATGCTTTGTAGCGCTTAGAAATGCGTGAGGTCATGGTTACTACATTAGATGGGGGGGACTTATTAAGAATTAGGAAGAATAGTTTAACCGTGCTATGAATTTCTGTGCAAGAGTTGTTTTCTGCTTGACTGAAACTATGTTGTTCATAATGGATTTGCAGGGAACTACAGTTAGGGTTGAGTATGGCGATACAACCACTTCTTTGGATCCATCAGATGCCCATGCCATCAGTCGGTACTTCCCCAACACGTATGGTCAACCCTTGGCACACTTTCTCAGGGCAACTGCCAACGTCCCTGATGCTAAAATTATTACTGAGCATCCTGCTATCAGGTGTGTGTTTTCACCTACTTTTTGTTCATTAGTCCCTCACGTGAGCGCAGGTGTGCATTTTCGCCTATTTCTTGTTCATTAATCACACATCCAAATTCTAGTTGCCTCCTTGCTCAATAACTTTAGCTCAGTTCCAAGTTCCATCTTTTTCTTGATGCCATTATAGATCATTTTTATACTCCATAGATGTACATGATTTGAGCAATTAATAGCGTACTAAGAGCTTGCTTATCTACATAAATTCGGGAAAAGGATGTTAAGTATTAGGGTGGATTTGAATTGTGTCTAAAGTAGGATTTGAATAACACCATCTGTATTGATGTTCTATGCAATATTTATGTGCCTGTATCATTTTGAAGTTTTATTGGATGAAAAGAAAGGGTGTTTACTTTCAAACAGATCTTCGTTAATTGTTGGAACAGTTGTGCTGAAGAGGCTAAATTTGTGGATGCTATTGATTAATGTCACTTTGCAATGTTGAGCAGGGTAGGATTGGTCTTCAGCGGGCGTCAATCTCCAGGAGGACATAATGTTATCTGGGGTCTTTACAATGCTCTTAAGACACACAACCAGAAAAATGTTTTGCTCGGATTTCTTGGTAAGGGCATTACGTTTCCAACTATCCGATTAAGAACTCCATGTTTTTGTCGTACTGAATATTTTGTTTCTACTCTTGAATGTAATAGTTTGTGTATCTCTCTGTTGTCAGAGCTTTGATGACTGTGTCAATATTGACTTTGACTTATCTCTTTTTTTTTGGGTGTAAAAATTATGTGCGGTCTTATTTAAGCACCCTGGAAGCACTGTTTTTAGTGATGAGAGAGAAGTAGCAATACCAGTACCAGTATATAGAGTAGCCGATTGAATGTAGTACTCCACATTTGTTGTAATTGGATTAGTATTGGAACAGAAATGAAGTTGAAGTATTGGAAAAATCTAATGTGATTTGTAACTGTGAAGTATTGGTAGAAAGTTTGGGAACAGTTGCAGTTTTACCTGTTTGCTGCTGTGGTCTTGTGGCTATATTTTAGATTCTTGGACTGGAAGGAAATTCATGCACCCTCTTAGCCTTTTTCACCCTCTAGACTATCTTTGAAGATTATAACCTTCGGGTAGTGTGATTTCTTGTGCTTATTCTTTTTTACTTGTTCATGTGAGAACCATTAATATGGGTGCAAAGTCATGCACGATATTATCTCTGGGATAGAGCTACATATGTAGTACATCTTTGTGTTTTTAGGATAGAAATTTGCCTCACATAGGCCTTTTGGTATTGTAACATAAGTGTTTCAGAGTTTTAGAAATAAACAAAGTTACAAGGAGGTAGGATCAGAAAGATATTTATGAGTTGTGACATCATATATATGGTGTGGACTACATAGACCTGTGCAAAATAAGTTTACTGTTCCCTTAGTTTAAGGAGGCGCGGGAGGGCCGTTGCGATGAGGCGCGAGGCGTGAGGCGAAGGCGCACGCCTCATGCACACGAGGCGCACTCATTTATCAAACAAAATTCTATTTTTTAAAACCATATTTTGCAGAAACTAACCCCTTTTTTGGTATTTAAAGAGGGCCAATGGATAAAGAAGTACAAACAAGGGATTAAGGGGCAAAGGGAAGGGTAGAAATAAGGTTACACGAGAAAGAAAATTCGAAATCGCACAGTTGTGCGCCTCGGGTGCGCCTCATGCACACTTGTGCGCCTCAAGCTTCTGAGGCGATCTAGCCTGCGCCTCAGTGCGCCTTGCGCCTAGGCGCGCCTCAGGCGCGCTTTTTTAAACTAAGACTGTTCCATGTATGATATGTTGTACCATCTGTTCTTTGCCATTCTCTTTTCTAGGACACTAAGTGCTTTAAACAGTTTCATTAAAGCTGCTTCATTGTTGCCATATGTACATAGAGGGCCGATGCTTTCTCTATTGCCAGTGCATGTAGGAGGCCTTAGGTTTTGAGTTTATACTTTGTAGTGGCAGTGGACTGTGGTTTATGGTCTTGCTGTTGTTTCAACTACAATTTCTCTGTGGATAATCTGGTTTATGGAAGTGGTGTTAAAAGTTAGTATCTTCTTCTGTAGGTGGTACGGAAGGTCTGTTTGCAAAAAAGACTCTTGAGATATCTGATGATGTTCTTGCCACTTATAAAAACCAGGGTAAGTGGTCTCCTAAGATGTTGCTTCGGATATATAATTTATGCTTTTTGTGGTAGCTAACTCTTCTTGATTAGGTGGTTATGATTTATTGGGACGGACAAAAGATCAAATTAGAACAACTGAGCAAGTTAATGCTGCACTTGCTTCTTGCAATGCTTTGAAACTGGATGGGCTTGTAATCATTGGAGGTACATCTCTGAGAGAGATCTTCTCATTTTTTCTTTCTTATGAGAGTTTCAAATAAAACGAATGACCTGTTCCTTTTTTCTACTGAAGGCGTGACATCGAATACCGATGCTGCTCAGCTTGCTGAGACCTTTGCAGAGGCGAAATGTGCAACTAAGGTGCCTTTATCTTTTGTTTTCACTTCTTTTTTCTAATTCCGTGTTTCTAAGATCTCCTATTGCCATGCTCATTTAAAATAATTAATGGTAGATTGGATTTATTACAAGGCAAGCTTCTAGTTAAATGGGTTTTAAAAAAACTCGAATGTTTACTTGAGACTTTACTGAGAAATTTTTGTGTGTGTTCAGGTAGTTGGAGTTCCAGTTACGTTGAACGGAGATCTGAAGAATCAGTTTGTGGAAACTGATGTTGGATTTGACACTATTTGCAAGGTAAGAATTCTTGTTCTTGCATATTATGAGTCACCTGTCCCAATAAAACTTCAGACGGAAATTGTGCTTCGATTGGCAGATTAAGTTCACACGATCATCTATGGCAATAAAAGCATGGTTGAGAATTATGGAGAGTCGTTTGCCTTATGTTTTATAAAGATAAAGATAGGATTTTGGGAATGGGGTTGGCACTTTGGGAGGTGTAAACGTTAACCGTATGCCTGCTTATTTAAGCTGAATTACTTATGAAGTTTCCGGCTATTGTCTGCTTAAATTTATGGGTGGCAGTGGGCTTATGATATTTACTGTTCACTTTAGAATGCTTTATCATCTACTTTTCTGGTTAACGTATACTGATCATGCACCTGAACTTGTATTAGTTATGGACATGTAAGATGCTTTATTTACACAATGGTTGGTCTATCTGTTGTACGAAATGTAGACTTACGTATTCACAAGTTGTTGATCTGTTAACCTTACCAAACCTCAAGTTTGGGAACTTCTGTGTGAATAGGATGTTTGGTTTATTCAATCTTGCTCTCGACGTGTGTCTCTCTTTCATGACTTCTTTGATTAAGAAAGTATTAAAGAAATGACTCCAAAACCTAATGATATGTCGGAGAAAGTTTGAGCTGATGGATGTTTGGATATAAGTTGTTGGTCTCTGTGCTGATTATTTGTAGCCTTTTCCGGTTACTCATATGTTATGAAAGGTTCTGTCCCTTATTGCTGACTGTTTTCTTATTTGTATGTAGGTTAACTCTCAACTCATCAGCAATGTCTGCACAGATGCATTGTCTGCCGAGAAGGTAGCATACCTTCCATGTCATTCTTAACTATTTCTAAGCTGTGAGGTTTTAGTTGATGGGAAATGCATGAGATCATTTGATTCCAAACTCATTGGGCTAGGAGAAGCATACTTAAAGAGTGGGCAGAGAGCCAATGTTTAGATAGTAGTGAAATTGCCACTGATGATGTCTTTTAAGACATTCCCCATTCACCAAAATTTGACGTATTTGGATAACAGTCTGAGTGATGAACTGATGATGGTAATCTGAAGATGAGATACATGTGGATGCTGTCTCCAAATCCTTCAATGTGGTTTAGCTTTAAAGCTTGAAGGGACTTAAGGCTATGTTTGGTAGCATCTAGCATTTAATAAACTTGGTAATGGATTTTTATATTTCGAATTGGTTAGAGTGAAGAGGAGAGAAGATACAATCTTGAAGGGGCTCAGTTTGATTACTGGTACCCATGTTATGGTCATTGCATAGGCTTTATTTAAACAATCACCATTACCTGAGTCGATGGAGTAAGTGCCCTCACCTCAGAATGGTGATTACAACATCATCCTCTCGTATTTGCCCACTATTGTTTGTTTAGATGAGTTGTAATGGTGATTACTTCCTATGTTGCTCAGACTCGGGTACGGGTATGGATCCGAGTGTCGGGTACTCCGAGCCTGAAATTATAAGACACGGGGACCCTGTCCGCGATTTGGACACGGGTACGGGGATATGGCTGGAGAAATAAAATAAAGGCCAAAACAATACAGAGTTACAGACTATCATCCATATTTCTTAGAATATTTATTATTTAGAGAAATATATATCTCGAAATATGTATTTAGAGCAAACATATCTTTTGAAATATCTATTTAGGGTAAATATATATCATGAAATATTTATTTAGAGGTAATATGTCAAAAACAATCTTTTTCCTTACTCTTTCCAGTTTTTCTCTCATGAAAATAGATTTCTTTCTTCTTCTCTTTATCTTAACAACAACAATCCCCTAATTTTGGCAACCTATTAAGGCAGCCGTGTCCAGTATTCCACAGCAGGATCCGGTACGGATTCCATACCCGGATCCGTGTCGGGTCGTGTCGACCCGGGTATGACGCCCATAATGCCGTGTCGAAGCAACATAGATTACTTCACACACTTTCTACCTATCATATCCATTATAGTTTGATGGCGCTGGACCATATATGCAATATTTGGAGATTAGGATTCTTAGGATTTGCTCTTCTCTAAGCACTTTCCCTGGTATGACGTACGTGGAATTCGAGTTTTAAAATATGAGCAGTTCCCTTTTCTTTTTAAGTATTTCTATGAATTTTCGGGTTTTAGAGGTTATATATCTTAAAACTGGCCTGTAGTTATTTTCTGTGGACTGTGAGGTCTGGCATCTCAAGAAGTTTTGGTCATGGGTCTCAAAAACTCAAGAACACCCATGTACTGATAGCCTTAATCTTGTTAGTAGAATTAGTAGTGCTCTCTTTGTTTCTCTAATTTTGCAAAGGCTCATTGTTTTCATTTCTTCTCAGTATTATTACTTCATTCGGCTCATGGGAAGGAAGGCATCACACGTTGCTTTGGAATGCACTTTGCAATCACACCCAAACATGGTTAGCTTTCATATCTGTGTAGCTACTGTTATTTTTCTGTATTTTGCATACTTTCTTGAAGCTGAACATGTCTACTGGACTATGTGGTATATTAATTCTCATCGTATTTGGTCATTATTCAGGTTATACTTGGGGAGGAGGTAGCAGCATCGAAACTAACTTTGTTTGATGTCACAAAACAAATTTGTGACGCAGTCCAAGCCAGGGCAGAACAAGGTATGACAGCTCTTTGTCTTTATCCTCATGGTTGATGTTCGTATCATCATCTGATATAATGGTCCGTATGGCAGATAAGAACCACGGAGTTATCCTACTCCCAGAAGGGCTTATTGAAAGTATTCCTGAAGTTTATGCTCTCCTGCAGGTATGAAATTTTTTGTTCTTTGCATCAGTTGGTCTTGGTTAGGACTACGCTGGTGAAGTTTTTGCTTGTCTCGATATTAAACGGAAAAAGAAATTATGTTGCTTCATCAGTTGATGCTATCTCATTTCTGGTGCTTCTTTGTCTCTGTTTGTCATGTTTTTTTTTTTTTTCTCATTGTTTTTGCCAAACCCTGCAGGAAATTCACGGCCTTCACCGTGAAGGTGTATCTGTCGAAAATATTTCGTCCCAGCTTTCTCCCTGGGCATCTGCTTTATTTGAGTTCCTGCCACCTTTCATCAGGAAACAGGTTGCTAAATATTTTAACTAATGTCCTTTTGGTTATGCGTTGTCCTTTGTACAGGGCTGTCTATCTAATCTTTTCTGAATTTTGATTATCTTGTGTTGTAGCTACTCCTTCACCCTGAGTCAGATGACTCTGCCCAGTTATCACAGGTGCTTGCTTGTAGTTCTTTATTTATCTTTGTAAAAATGCTCACTAGTAACGTTTTCTATTATTATTATTAAATTTGAATGAATAAATGAAAGAAATTTGTTTTTGCAGATTGAGACTGAGAAACTACTAGCCCATCTTGTGGAGACAGAAATGAATAAGCGTCTGGTATGATATTCAAAACTTTGGCTTTTATAGTCCTGACACATTGCTTCTATGCATATTGTACAACTTGCGTGTCTGTGGAGTTGATTCCTAAGTCACTGACAAGTGACAAGTTTTGTATAATGATGTGACTATAATTGTACACAATGTTAGTGCCATGCCAGGTAACTTAAAAAGCAATGTGGTGCATACAAAGATAAACAATAGGTTATTTTTTTAATTGGTGGGTTTCTATTGAAATAATCAAGCATGAGACTGGTATACAGGGTGTCATATCTCCATGAAGTTGAATAAACAGAAATAAATGGAGATGTCAGATTGTCAGTTTTATATGTATTTTGAGGGTTTACTCATGACTTGGGAAAAATTGTTCTGTTTTATCTGTTGCTCTGTTCCGGTCTTCAATACTATACTATGCATGAGGGTTCCTTAGGGCTTAGGCTTTGTTTTGGGCATGTTTAAACTGCTTCTAGAGATTAGGGCTGAATATTTGGTTTGCCATATACCATATTTGTTCTTTTCATTTGATATGTAATCGTTCTTGCCTAGGTAGAGATATTATCTGGAAATAGTTCTAACATCTCTCTTTTAAATTATTGGCAGAAAGAAGGCACTTACAAGGGCAAGAAGTTTAACGCCATTTGCCACTTTTTTGGTTACCAAGCTCGAGGATCCTTACCATCGAAGTTCGATTGTGACTATGGATATGTATGTCTTCAATTCCTGATCCGTTATGTATGAAACTATGAATGGCCTCATTTGTGTTACATAAATTCTTGGTTTTGAAATTAGCAATAACTGTGCAGGTGCTAGGACATGTATGCTATCATATCCTTGCAGCTGGTCTTAATGGGTACTTGGCTACGCTTACTAACCTGAAAAATCCTGTCAATAAGTGGAAATGTGGTGCTGCTCCCTTGACGGTAAGGCTTTATTACAATTTCTTTCTATTTTATATGGCTTTTGTTCCCAAACTGCAACTCAGTATTGCTTAAACAAATAGTTTGAATCTGTTAACGATGTAAAAGCTCATACTTGTTTGTTACCTATGACACATATCAGGCAATGATGACTGTTAAACGGTACTCTCGTGGTCCTGGTACCTTACCTATCGGAAAACCTGCTATTCATCCTGCGACGGTGGATTTGAAAGGCAAGGCATATGAGTAAGTCCTCTTCCCTTTTAAATTGGTGCTGGGACGTAACTTGATGGAATTTATGAGAAGTCTGAACATTTTGATTGTTACACCCTGTTGGAACATCACTCTTGATTCTGATTGCTTGCTTTTATTATGACAGACTTTTGAGACAAAATGCTACGAGGTTCTTGATGGAAGATATCTACAGAAATCCTGGCCCACTTCAGTATGATGGTCCTGGAGCTGATGCTAAGGCTGTTAGCTTGTGTGTGGAAGACCAGGATTATATGGGCCGCATCAAGCATCTACAAGAGTATTTGGACAAGGTGCGTGACGCTTACCTTATATCTATTTATCTAGTTCTGCCTTTGCTTTTGATTCTTCTTCTTTGATGGGAATATTAGTAGAAATTTGCACCTTTTCTGTAGTACTTGACAAGATTGGCAGATGCTGCATAGTGATTACTAAGAAAATCATTTACATCCTGGTATCGGTATATGAAATTGGTATTGGGTACAGTGGTGGCACTTCTACCTTCCGACTGCTAAATATGTGGTTCGGTCCCCATGTGTTGCCCCCTCGTATCATCCGTCTTAGCTGAAGTTGCATACCATAGAGGCCACTGTCTCATCATACGAGAGTAACAGATAGTTAATACTTGATACTTAATAGGTGCTGTTAGCCATGCCTTGGTCGCACGTTTTTGCCAATGACCTAGCTTCTTTGGGGTGGAAAGTTGGTAATGGTGGGGGCAAATGGGCAGGCAGTTCACGATGGCCTTTAGATATTCCTCTGTCTGCCTTCACGATGGCATTCCTTAACTTCTGATTATACAATGCAGGTACGTTCCATTGTGAAACCGGGGTGCTCACAAGAAGTTTTGAAAGTAGCACTGAGTGCCATGTCTTCTGTAACAGAGATTCTCTCTGTCATGTCATCAAACTCTAACAGTGTCCAAAGGATCCTTTGATGATTCCAGACTAATAACAGAGTACTCCTCTACTTGAGCAGCTGGCGAATTGGTCTTTTTTTTTGTCACTGCATCTTCGGATTAGATTTTCATCTGTGTTAAACTAGGAATTGCAATATTTAGAGTTTTTAGTTGAACACGACAACCTTTTTCCTGTAGACATGACATTCTGCTCGAAATAATTGTGAGAACCGAGTTTGCAGTTTTGGCATGAATAGAACAGTTTCAATGGTTATACCTGTGTTGACCTTCTCAACTATGTCGTATTGATACTGCAATTGTGGGTGGTATTGGGTTCGTATGAAAGTTGAATCATCGATGTAATATTTGTCAATCATGTAATTGAGTTAATAAGCTACTGAGATCCGGCTGTTCTCAGAAGCTTTCGAATTTGTCAGTCAGGTCGAGCCATTATATCTCCGTAGCATGCAGGAAGGGAATTGCTACAGATGATGGTGGATGGTGGTTCTCTGGCTTTCTGAATTTTCAATGAGCACTGGAATGCGAAAGGTCGTGAAAAAACAAGAGATTCTTGTTCTTGACTTCTTGTACTTTCCAGTTTCCACATTGCAAATTAATACAGAGTACATAACGAGTTATTGACCTAGTGGCAAGGGAGGCACAATAATACAGTTCATAAAAACAATGAAGAAGACGTGCCAGTGATATCTAAGATATGTCCGGATTCTCTCCGGTTCTTTGGAGGAACTGGAGGTGCAGTTCAATTGCTGGATGCAAGACACGTGTGAGGGCTTCAATCTAAGGGCCTTGATTTCATCTTCTTTTTCTTTTTTTACTCTCTCCGCTCATGATCAACACTCATCTTCACTCATCAAATCTTCAGCCTCTCGATTCCTTGCCCTTATTATTATCAACCCAAAACAACTCCAAATACCAATCAAAATCTACCTTCGATCAAACCAAATCCCCTGAAACCGCCTGTAAATCCTCTACCAGCGCGGAATTGCGATTCGCGACGCCAGACAAGTATTCCCGATGACTTTTACGGGGATCTCAGGAGGGGTTGTTATTGTGGTGGTGAGTGGGAGTCGTATTCGGTCGTCGGAGTTCGTTGACCCATGAACAACCCGTCTTTCTACCAAGAAAATGCATATGTTTTATTTTTTAGATTTCTTTCATGATTCATTTTGGTCCATTGATGTTTGTGGGGCAGTTAATTTGGACAGTTGATGAGAACTGGAGGATCCAGTTTTTTTCACCAACTGGAGAGGATCCTGATGCACAATAATATAGTCTTCATAAAAAGAATGAAGAAGACGTGCCAGTGATATCTGAGATACCCACTTCAACATGCTCCAGCTCATTAATAGTCTTCAAAGTGAGATCTGAGGAAGGATCACTCTCGCTTCCCTCGTCATGTGGAGAAAGGATCACTCTCGCTTCCCTCGTCATGTGGTCCGCCACCTTGTTATGCTTCCGCTGACGGCCCCTGCATGCGCATTGAATTCCATCACGAGCTCTCTACATTTCAAATAAAAATTAGCCAATCTATTCATTGGGTTCTTGAGGTTAACGACCCCGTGAACCACCCCGAAGCCGGCTTGCTTCTTTTGGTTACCGCAGTTAAACCTGGCAAACGGGTCTATTCGGGTCGGGTCATGTATTTTGGGTCGGATTCGATTTGGGTCGGGTCTAGTTCGGGTGTGACAAATACAAGTCGAGTCGGATTCGGGTCGAGTCAAATTCAAGTCGGATCATTTCTAATTGTTCAAATCTGATCATATTAATGTCAGATTTATTAAAATTTTGTCCAATACTATCTTAATTTGAAGTTCTACTCGTAATTTGAGTGATTAAGGATGTGATATATCGAATCTAAGTCATTTTTCCTCAACCAAATCATTAAAACGTCTAGTTATTCGGATTTGGGCCATTTCAATTCGGGTCATGGTCGGGTCAATTTGGGTTTCGGGTTGAATTCAAATTAGAGATTCAGATCAAGTTCGGATGTTCGGGCCAAGTAATTCAGGTAAGATATTCGGGTCCCGGTCAGTTTTACCAGGTCTACTCGCAGTCACAAAGGAGCGTGAAGTCATGTCTATTCTGTGCTTCATCCAATGCAACCCCATTAATACTCCCAATGTGCCAAGCATTCTGTAAGAGTGGCATCAGGCGCATAAGTAAGGATCTATTTCAACCCCAATAATAATCCGTACATGACATAGAGTTATTGACTTATTAGTACTCTAAGGTGGACCGTAACGACCTACTCCGTACTTCATAAATGTCGCTTACAGCACATGCAGCCATGAGCCCATGAGGTGCTCGTGGTCCGATTGGACAATGAAGCACACGCACTGTAACTAGTCTACTAGGTTTCGCTCACAGTACATTATTATAATATTATATATAACAAATCCGTAAAGAAAGAAACACAAATAACAGTCTAAGCTATAGCTAGTGGAATATATACATCGATCGTACAATGGCTCACGAAGAAAACAAGGATGTCCAAATTATAGTCTTCCCATACCATGGTCAAGGCCACATGAACACCATGCTACAATTCGCCAAACGGTTTCATTCTCTCTCTGTCTCTTCCTTTATTTCTTAATTAGACGAGAATTTCGTGTTTAGAGAGCATAATTTCCATCTCTATACTAGAGTTTATACGTTTTAATTAACAAATCACCGTGTTTATATAGACCCTTTAGATAAGTTCATATATACTAGATGTAACGTGTTAAATTGAGCCACATAAGATTTCATCCACGCTTTTCTTTTTTAACCTGATTTTACTTTTCTTAGGCCTTATTTGATAGGATTTAATAAAAGTAGTATTCAAATCAGTTCACAATCATTCAAATCAGTTCACAATCATTTAAATCAGATCAGAGTCATTCAAATCAGTTCGGATCATAAATGTACAAATAACTATCAATGTATTTGGTCCATAACTGAACTAATTCACAACATCTTTAACACCAGTGCCTTAAAGGCTCCCGCCATAAGGCGGGGTAAGGGGGTCAAATGCACGCAAGTCTTACCCCTTTGAAACATAGAGAGGCTGTGCACGGATGGCCCAAACTGAAAATTGATTCGAGAATCGCACCGACTGACTGCTACTTCACAAAATAAGAAGCACAGATAGTTTTATGAGCCATTTTGCTTTATTCCATTATATCCCATGAACTAATTCGTTGAAATTCACTCAAATTTTCAACAAATTCAGATCCCTCAGAAATATGCACTCTTATCAACCGGGGCCTTAGTGTTTATTTATCTTTATTACGTACAAAACCTTAATTATTACCCATACGTGAGTTGTGACATCCTTATTGTTTGAACGATTTATTATTTGTAAAACAACAGAGTTGCATGGAAAGGAGCCAAAATAAGCATAGCCACCACACTATCAACAACCAAGAAGATGACATCTGAGGTTGACAATGTATGAGATGAGTCCATAACCTTGGATTCCATTTACGACGACAGCGACGTCGCTCAAGTTCGTTTCATGGACCGAATGGCCTCGAACCTTGCCAAACTCCTCGAAGTAAAAAAGGGACTGTCCAATAACAAGTGTTTACTTGTGTACGACGGTAACTTGCCCTGGGCTTTGGACATAGCCCACGAGCACGACATTCGCGGGGCCGCGTTTTTTCCCCAGTCGTGTGCGACGGTCTCTACTTATTGGTGCCTGTATCTTGTGATGCAAGGCCGAAAACGAGATGCAAGGCAGGGAGTTTCCGGCCTTGCCACCGATGTTTCCGCCGTTAGGGTTGATCCAAAGGAATGTTCCGAATGTCTTTGGGATGAAGTTTCCGGATGCGGTTGTTCCTAAAAATGGCAAGGAGTATAGCTCATTTGTGCTCTTTGTGTTGAGGCAGTGTAATAATCTTGATCGTGTTGATTTCTTGCTTTCCGATCAGTTTGACACCCTAGTTGAGCAGGGACATGTACTTTATTAACAACCACTCCTTGTCGATCCTTCTTGTTTAGGGCCTGTTTGATATCATTTTCAGTTTTCAGTTTTCTGCTTTTTTTAAAACCAAAGTCCCGTTGTTGAAAACTAGAAAAAGTGGTTTTCATTTTTCAGTTGTCAGTTTTCATTTTCTGTATGACTATTATAGAAACATAAAGTTTAAATTAATTTTTGCAACTTTTTTTAACTAATTTTATAATTTCGTGTTTGGTTCGAGTCATGTTATCGTATTAATTGATTATATTGGCAAATGTAAGTTAAAGATTTACTTTAAAATTCAAGTTTGTTTCATTAATGGTCCAGCCACTTGAAAGTACATACCAATATTGTGTTGGAAATTCGAACATACACTAACCGCGCACGAACTCATTTAAGTGATCGTGTTGATCTATTTAATTAAAGGACAATGTTAATAATTAGAGGTCTAAAATTCACATAATCTTGCTCGATCTTTGATGGATTGACAATGTCGAAAGGAGCCCCCACGTTTGCATGAGTGGGGGGATCATGGAGCAATTGTATGTGGCTTGAACCTTTGCCAAGTTGATTATGCATGGTGAAAATTCTTGTTGTATGTACTTTGTCTCACTCTTGTGCGAGCAAGGAGATTGTGGCGCAGAGGTGTGTTCTTTTGACCTCGTCGTGCCAATGTTTGTAGAGTAGTAGGGGCTGGCGATTGAATCTTGTCTTGTGGGTGGGCGAGTGATGCCTAGTTCTCATGCAAGGTTTATGCAAGTAGTGTGCAAATGTATGTCATGTGATGAATAACAAGTGATGCATAGTGCTTGTGTAAAGGGTTGTGCATGTGGCCTGGTGTGCAAGTGTAAGTGACGCGATATAATGCAATGTTATGAAATGCAATGCGATGATGTTGTGCAACTTACAGTAATGCAACCTAAAGTTGAGGTACATGCAGATGTGAAATGCGAAAAAATGCAGGGGGGTACCCCGACTTCCCCCAAAAGGAAAAAGGATGAAAGAGATGTTAAGTTTCATGGAATAAAACTAAGAGGGCCAAATAGAAAATGGTGAGGAAAACAAAAATGTGTAGGAGTGAGTTTGAGGTTTCCCCCAAAAGAAAAAAAGGATGAAAATGGTAAAGTTTTATGGAAGATATTTGAGGTTCCCCCAAAAGAAAAATGATGAAAAAGGTGAGCAAAAGTTGTGATTGTTCAACTTATGGTGACGGCGAATAGTGACATTCCCACTGCTCGAGGATGATCTTCGTGCTTGCTGCGAAGCAAGGCTTTGTATTTGTGGTGGCACAAATGTATGCATGTAGAGACACACAACTTGATGCTTGAGGTGGCTCAAGGCTTAGTACTTGCGGTGGCGCAAATGTTTGATGCTTCATAATGGACGAGACGTACTGCTCGTGATGATGATCGTTCTTGTCTTTGGTCGACAAAAGATTCCATGTGTGGTCAAGGGAAAAGAAGAGTCCAAGGATTTGGAATGTGGAGTTCGGTAGTTGTGGGTGGCTCAATGGGGCCTTAATCCTTGATGTTGGACCAAGCGGGACATAAATTCTGGAGGCATGTTTGATGCGGCTGGCCAAGGGTTATGGCTTGTAATGTGGCTGGAAAATGGGGAATTTAGACCAATGCGTCGCCCTAAATTTGCAAAAGGGTAGGTTAATAATGTGGGTTCAAATTTCCATGTCATTTAGCACTACGGGAAAAGAATCAGAGAATGCATGCATGGCGAGCTTGATGAGCGATCCTCAAAATTCCTAGTGTCTTACCTTCGCGATTATTATCCGTCGTGCGGAAGAACTCTCGCGGTGAATCATCAAATGTCAAGTTCTTGAATAGAAGTGCGGCCGATTGCGGTGGCGTGATTTGCATGATCTCAAGGAGGACTTTTTCGGTGCTTTTGTAGCTGGCTTGGGTGACAAATGACGGATGTGCATGAAGGCTCTGACCCATTTTACCCCCAATTATGCTGACTTGACCATGTTAGCAGTTTGAAAGACACATTTTGCTTGATCTTTTCAATTTTGTCCCTATTGAGGGATGCTTTCATTTGTTCGTGGCACTTGTTACATATTTCAGTTAGAGTCTGACTCTAGCTTCAGAAGTTTGCCCTTTTTGTTAGCCATTTTTCATTTTTGATCCACTTTTTAAGTCTTGCCATTGTTAGTCTATTTGCAGTTAGTGACTCCACTTTTTTAAGTCTTGCCGTTTGTTAGTTATCAACATTTATAGTTAGTGGCTCCACTTTTTTAAATCTTGCCGTTTCGGTCAAGAACACCCTTTACCCAAGCTAGGAATATGTAGGATGAAAGTGAAAAAGGCTATTGGCATGGAGGCTCTGTGGGCTACCAAAGAAAGTGGATTCAATCGTTAGGGATCAAAGTCATTTATGTAGTTACAATTTTTTTTTACCTCCAGTCATTAATCGTGCAGCGTACGACAAACTAGGATTCGTCGTTGGATGCTCATGAGAAATTTGGTAAACGAAAAGCTCATTTATTCCATCAGCGAAAAGGAGAAATTTCAATCTGTTGGAGGTATCTATGCTAGACATGAAAAGGAGGTAAAGAAAACAAGTGTGGAATCTTTTGTCTTGTGTGGTTGTGTCTCGAAAGACTGCCTACGTATCCACTAGCGCGTGGAACCAAACCAAACGTAGTTCGGAAAGAACGTTCGTTGTTGTTGTCGTTGATGGTAGCCTCGTTGTAGTAATGCGTGTCCTCATCGCCTTTAGCTTTCCTGCAATGTAAGCTTTTGAGTTCAAGACATAGTGCATGGATTTTGCTACCCTTTTGATTTTCGGGATGGTAATGTCGAGAACTTGTGGAAAAAACTTAACATTGACGAGAGGAACGTGCGACCAATCTCAACGTGGATTGTGGATCCATAGAGAAGTAGTAGTCGTCCCTCAAACCATTGGCGCTTCAATTGAGTTGCTTGAAAACGTGGGCCGGGATCACCGAGTTGGACAAGGTGTTGACGATCTTATGTATTAGAGATCGAACGATCGTGAAGAGTGCACTACAAGAAAACAGGCAAAATGCGACCGCCAAAATTGGTCGCAAACTATAGAAAATCGGTCGCATTTTGACTTTTGCGACCGATTTACGACCGATATGGGTGGTCGCAAAAACCTTGGTCGCATTTCCAAAATATGCGACTGTTTTCAAGCCGGTCGCAATATTTGCGACCGATCTGCGACCGATTTGGTGGTCACAAACATGCGACCGATTTTGTGGTCGCAAACATGCGACCGATTTTGTGGTCGCAAACGTGCGACCGAAAATGTGACCAATTATCCGTCGCAATAATGCAACCGATTTGCGACCGAAAGCGGTCGCAAAAAATCTATCGTAGACACTTGCTCGATCGCTCTCTTTTATTGACCTTTTTTAAAATTATAGAATGACAGGCTATATGGGATTTGAACCCATATCTTTGTGCGAAAGCACATTGCTCTACCAAGTTTGAGCTAATAGCCTTCAAAGCAAAACAATCCAAACTAAACCTATTTTGGCATATACAAGGCCAAAAGCTTTAACAATTATTCACACAAGCACCAACAAAACACAATTTATACACATTTTGCAAATTAGTAAAAGTAAAATTAATACACATTTTGCAAATTAATACACAATCCCAGCAACAACACAAGAACGATGCAACACCAACAATAACCCCACGCTACAACCATAATAATCAATAGTACAGCCGACGCAACAACAACCAAAACGCATGAAAACATCAGCACATCCCAAAACCCAAAACAGAGAACTCTCAAACCCTAAAAACCCAAAACCCAACTCAAATCATTCATAAACATAGATTATAATATTCTAAAATCAACCTAACCAATAACCCAATAATTAAAACCAACCAAGTTCATAATCAAAGGTTAATTAACGAAAACATACAACGATGATGCGGTACGATGTTATTAAAACTAGATGAAATTCATACCGTTATGTAGAGGAGACAAAAAGAGGATTGATGGTGCTAATTTCGTCCAAAACCGGGCTGAAATTCGGAGTCAGTAGGAAAATAAAGGGTGGCGGCGATCATGAGTGAAGAAGATGATGACGATACGCGGAGATGAATGATAAGGGTGATACGTATGAAAAATGGCCTAGGTTTAGTAAATAATTAAGGGCAAATGCGTAATTTGATATTTAGGAAATTAAATATAATTTTGGTTTAATTAGTTAATTAGGTTTAGGTATTATTATTGATTTTATTATTTAATTATTGACTGAAGTGAGTAATGGAATTAATTAAATCTGATATTTTTATTGCTACATTTTGCGACAGATAATCAGTCGCTATTCAATATTATATTGGCCTCATTATTTGCGACCGATTTGCAACTAATTTAGAGTTGGTTGTAAACATTGCGAGTTTGCGACCACCTATTTTTGGTCGTAACATCGGTTGCAAAAATAATTTTTACGACCGAAATTAGACGGTCGCATAAATTGGTCGCAAATATGAGACTGATTTGCGACTAATTTAGAGTCGGTTGCAAACAATGTGACCACCTCATGTTTGGTCGTAAAATCGGTCGCAAAAACTTATTTTTGCGACCGAAATTTAGACGGTCGCAAAAATCGGTCGCATTTTGCCTGTTTTATTGTAGTGGTGGGCTTCAACGACAGAAAGAAAGGAGGTGAGGAGTGGGCTTCAACGATGGAAAGAAAGGAGGTGAGGAGTGGGCCTCGATGATCCTAGGTGGCTAAGATCGAAACAAGTGCAATGTGTGTGATGTGTACGAATACGGATAGGCGTATGGACGGGATGCAAAAATTCTATGGTGAATTGAACGAGGAGTGGGCCTCGATGATCCTAGGTGGCTAAGATCAACTTATATGGTTTGGATTTCCATAAGTTGTACGGAATTGTTGAAAAATGGGTGAGGAATGAGCCTAAAAAAAAGGTGGATAGAGTCGATGATACAGATTGACGTATGAGACATACATGATGCGTTTGACATGATGCATGACGTAACTTGTTTTTTTGATTTTTTTTGTAGGTTCGATGCATGGGTTGTGATGCATGTATGCATGGATGCATGTGATCATACAAGTCGTAGTGCAAAAACGCGTGCAATGGTTCGGGTTCCTAGGATGCATGAGTTCGTAGTTAGGTACAAACTTGACCCTACATGAGACGGTTTGTCCTAAGAATGGTATGGACTAGGATGATGCATGATTTAGATGACTAGGGGTGGACCTAGATGATATGCAAATTTATGGTGCAAGACGCGACTCTATGGACATGACGTATGTATATATGTATGTATGTATGTATGCAGCAAGCTATGGTTGTGTATGCGTGACACGACAATGCGGTATTCAAGAATGCAACATGGAGTGCAATGAGTTTGACTCGATTTTGTGAGTGCAACATGTGGGTGCGAGGTTTATAGGTGCATGTTTGTGTATGTGTTGAAAATGACTCAAACAAAGGGCGACATGTAGTGGGGCATGGCTAGGAATGGGAATTGCACCATTCAAAGGCAAATGCATGGTGCGTATGAGTAGGCAGACGCACGGGGGTGGTGAGCACAGGCGCGCGAACAAGGTCATGGACGCACACGCCGAAACGTCACAGAAAGTGACGTGGGGCACGGGAAAAGTATTGGTATGGTTAAAACTCGATTTGACAAAGTTTTGGGGTTAAAATGGTACAAATAAGGCACAAAAAGCAACAAAAAGAAGCAATAAAGGCACGTTGGAACGAACATATATTATGCAAATGTACTATGGCTTAGGCTTTGAGGTTAGGCTTAGGGTACCACATTTTAGATAGCTATATCTCGATGTGTGACAACCCATGCTTGAGAGTATTGTTGGAGTAGGTGTTCTCCGACAATAATGCGTTGTCTAATTAAATCTAATTAGGAATAAACCTGGGATATATTATATATACAAAGTCAGTTGATTAACGTAAATCGATAACGCTTGGCTGGCTAGTGTTTGACGTTATTGTCGTTTGACGGCGGTAATCAACTGATCTCTCTCGGTCACACCGATAAAGATAGTTTCTGCAAATGATATTATATTTGTATTTAATACAATATAATATAAACCCTAATGTATCAGTTAAAGAGTTAATTTATTATATCGGATAGTGTTTTATGAGTTCGGAACTCAAGTCGAATAAGTTATGGTTTTTGTGTAAATTGTCAAAATTGACAATTAGCTATTTAAATTACAAAGAGTTGTAATTTTAGCTTAAAATGATGTAATTAATAATTATTATATAGAGATATAATAATTAACTAACACTTAAAGAAATAAGTGTACAAATCATACCCAAATTGTAACATAAGATGTTAAGGGGCATATTTAGTAAGGGCAAAATGAATGTGTTTTATGGTCAAAACACACAATTTTACAACATTTTTCAGAAATACAACTTGTTTTAGAGAGAGGATTTGAGAGAAAAAACCTTCATTTTCTCTAAAAAAAAAATCAGCCAAGTTACAACACCTTCTAAATCAGGTTTTCTTCATTGCATGTCAATGAAAACTTGATCAAAACACTTATCTAAGCCGAATATATCATTAGCTAATTTGTTGGCTAATTATATATACCAAGCCAATCCAGGCGAGAGCTACTGGATAGCCGTTAAGAACGTCCTTAAATACTTAAGAAGGACTAAGGACATGTTCTTAGTTTTTGGAGGGGATTCTGAGCTTCGTGTAAAGGGTTATGCGGATGCTAGTTTCCAAACAGATCGAGATGATTCAAAATCTCAATCAGGATATGTTTTCATACTGAATGGAGGAGCCATCTGCTGGAAGAGCACCAAGCAATCAGTGACTGCAGATTCTACAACGGAGGCTGAGTATCTTGCAGCATCAGAAGCTGCAAAAGAGGCAGTTTGGATCCGGCAGTTCTTGGAAGGATTAAATGTAGTCCCTACAGCAGCGGATCCTATTACAGTCTATTGCGACAATAGTGGAGCAATAGTTCAGGCTAAAGAGCCTAAATCTAGTGACAAATCTAGACATGTACTCAGGAAGTTCCATGTAATTAGAGACTTTGTGGAACGAGAAGATATATCGATTTGTAAGGTTAGGACTGACGATAACATCGCCGATCCTTTAACCAAGCCATTATCACAGGCTAAACACAATGGTCATATTGCCGCGATGGGTTTGAGGCGTATGCCTGACATGTGTTAGATTATATGTTGTAATAGTTAATAAGTGTATTACCTTTTACATATATGATAATTAAATTCATCGTTTTAAGTTTTATTAAACTATTTTATTAAATCAGTTTTAATAAAATTCTGAATTATATATATGCTCTGTTGATACCTAATAGGTCGTGGAGACGATTTGAACCCTATTAAGTGAACATGATTAACAGTGTATTTTGTCTCTAGTCATAAAATGAGGTGACATCTTAATTGACTAGATTGTAAGTCGGTTGATGACTAGTTTAATGGTCATGGTTTTATAGAGATGAATAACCGATTACATAGACAAACCGTAGATGACACTCTGTCAGACATTTGATCAATTATAGAACCTTTGTGTCTGGTCGTGACAAGGTAATCTATATTATTCCTATTAGTCGATTCTTTCGACCTGAGATTGTTTGTCTGAGTTTATGCAGTAGGCGGTGACTTTGATTTATGTCCTAAGTCGTGCCGTAAAGGAGGGTAAAAGGGCATCTATTGGGTCATTACCGACTGTATGAAACAAAGAAAATAAGTCAAGAAGGGATTGTCCCTACAGTAGCGGAGAATATCTTTGGGCCACTCGAGGAATTGTGACTGAAAATGCGTGGCCACACTCGGAAGAGATCTATGATAGATATTCCGGTCAGACAGTCATAATTCAGATCGAGAAAACCACTTTTGATAAAGATCCAATGCAAGTTCGACCTGAAAGATACTTCACATTGAGTGGGAGATATAACGGACAAGAGAATCGGTAACGCATGACTTGTCTCGGACAAGTGGGAGATTGTTGGAGTAGGTGTCCTCCGACAATAATGCGTTGACTAATTAAATCTAATTAGGTATAAACCTGGGATATATTATATATACTAAGTCAGTTGATTAACGTAAATCGATAACGCTTGGCTGGCTAGAGTTTGACATTATTGTCGTTTGACGGCGGTAATCAACTGATCCCTTTCGGTCACACCGATAAAGTTAGTTTCTCCAAAGGATATTATATTTGTATTTAATACAATATAATATAAACCCTAATGTATCAGTTAAAGAGTTAACTGATTATATCGGATATTGTTTTATGAGTTCGGAACTCAGGTCGAATAAATTATGGTTTTTGTGTAAATTGTCAAAATTGACAATTAGCTATTTAAATTACAAAGAGTTGTAATTTTAGCTTAAAATGATGTAATTAGTAATTATTATATAGAGATATAATAATTAACTAACACTTAAAGAAATAAGTGTACAAATCATACCCAAATTGTAACATAAGATGTTAAGGGGCATATTTAGTAAGGGCAAAATGAATGTGTTTTATGGTCAAAACACACAATTTTACATCATTTTTCAGAAATACAACTTGTTTTAGAGAGAGGATTTGAGAGAAAAAACCTTCATTTTCTCTAAAAAAAAAATCAGCCAAGTTACAACACCTTCTAAATCAGGTTTTCTTCATTGCATGTCAATGAAAACTTGATCAAAACACTTATCTAAGCCTAATATATCATTAGCTAATTATATATAAGGTTTTAGGGTTAAAATCTCATAAAAACTAGTCTTTTAGTGAGATTTTTTGGAGTGCTTATTTGGTGGATCAAGGGAGGAGGTTTCCTAACTTGGAAACTCAAGATTAAGGAGGAGGATCTCCAATAATTTGCCGCTCAAGATCCTTCATTTGAAGGAAGGTCAAAAATTCCTTTTGATTAAGGTATAAAAACATGTTTTATTATCTTATTTATGCTTTAATCTTACATGCAGATAAAAATTCCTAGCTAAACTTAATTAGGAGTAATTAAGTACTAATTAGAGGAGTCTAATTAGAGGCTAAATAACTTTCAAGTATAACATCCTTGCAGCAGAAACAATGTTTCATTGGACACGAAGTGTTGATGATGTGAACGTGGGTGGTACAACCATTATTCAGTCCTACACGAGGTAGAAAGACATGGATGTACCGAAAGGACAAAGGTTCCTATGGGACGTAGGTCGCGTCCATGCAAATGAATGTGCTAAACTTCTCAACAAATGTAACGTGATAACCAATCTTCGAGTCTCACCCACTTTGAACAAATAATTCCCCAGCGGAGTCGCCACTGTAGATTCCACGGATGGTCTCTATAGCGGCGGACGCGCGAGTCGTGCGATGATTGCACTAGGATAGGAGTCGCCACCAAATAATTGTGGGGTGTTTGGAAACCATGCAATGCGATCTTGTTCTTTGTTAATGAGGGACTACGTAAACGCTAGGTGAGTCTATACCCATTGAGCATAAACACTTGGGGAAGCGAGTCATGCCAAGTACAAAACACTTTCGCGAGTCGTTTACCGAAAGGGACAAAACCGAGGGACGTAAGGAACAAGATGCGCACTGTGCCCTACGCCAATATGTAGCCTACGGAGCGCAAGACTGGGTTTGGGGGTGACGGCACGTGTTGGGAAGCCATAAGACACCCAACCCCGCCCACGTATAGCAGCCTCTACTAGTTGAATTATCGTTTACAAGCCGTTGAGAAGTTAGCCATGCAAGTTACAATCATTTACAAGTTAAATCTCTCCTCATCTCTGATGTACAATCTTTTCCTCATTTCTGGCGCATCTATAATCGAGGTATGATTTGATGAATTTAACAACAAATCCTTCGAGTTTAGGGTTTGGTTTTATACTCGAATTGATGAATTCATTTTTAATTTTGCATTTTTCGATCTGATTATGTGCGTTTGTATACTATCGATGTTTCAATTTGATCGATTTTATCGTTGCTTTTCGATCTCATCCACATTTTTGGCGATTTCTAATTTTTCAGTCGAATGCTGACGGCGGTGACGGCGAACTCCGGTGACGTCGTGTTCTCTGGATAATCTGGCGACTGTTCAAATCGATTTAGGTTTGATTTCTCCATTTCAATTCATTTTCTATGTAAAAATCATAATTTAGGGTTTCGTACAGTGATTTTGGATTTTGGTTGCAGGTTGAAGATATGTTTGGACAAATGGTTATTGCTTTAATTTTCGTTTAATTGTGTGATTTTTCGTCGATTAGATTGAATTTCAACTAGTTTTAATTAGTATTGAGTTTCGGATTACTTGGAATTTCAGATTTTTTTTGAATTTTGTTAATTTCATGTTGGTAGAGGTAATCATTTTTCGATTTTCATAGTATCAAATTTTGTTAGATAGAGCTACACTGATCAACTTCTCCAACTCGAGAGTCGAGGTGAAAGTAATTTTCGATTTGGTTTTGTGTTTCTATGTTGCGTGAATTCGACACTACTTTATAATTTGAAATGGAATATGCCTGAGCTTTTGAATTTGGAAAGAAATGAATTTCTTGAGAAAGTTTGTGAGCACATCCTTGTAATTGTAATCTTGCGCCATCCGGACCTTACAGTTTTGCACATCTCATATTTTTTGATTGAGATAAACCTGAAATGTGAGGATTAAGTTGTTTTTGATGTTCAGGTTGATGGAACCAAAAGTGAAGTCATGCTTTTGTGATCACATATCACTTTCCCATCGAAAGCTTTATATTTATGTCGTTGATTACAGTGTACCATGATCTAAAAAATTATATTGTTACATACTTTGCAGATTTCTAGACTTTGCACAGGTGCTTATTAACTAACCATGTTTGCTTTTTGAGCTCGTGTGCTTTTGTAAAAGATGGGGATAAACTCATGATGTTTATAAATAATAAGTGTGAGGTACCGACTGGCCCGGTGGGCCGATTCGCCCTCCATATATAAATTGCTATTGACCAGGAGTCGCCAGCGAGGTTTTCTTTTTTAGGACCCCACGAACCTAGAATGGGTCCGTGCAAGGTTACGGGTTGGGAAGGTGTTAGGCACCCAAACCGCCCGTCATGGTCGACGGTCTCTACTAATTGATCCATAGTAAATTAAAAGTAATTGAATGACGACGGATGCACATCACACGTTACATGCATAAGAGAAATAACATCATGCGAAACGAATTATACCGCAATAGCATAGATAACGTACGTACGAAAAGGAATCACCATAATCACCATTATGCATATACACTTCAATAATCACCGATTGACATGTTATACTAATATGACATGCTTAATAAACAAAGCCATGTTAAAAACCAGTCAAAAAGCATGCTACGGAAATCAAAACATGCCAAAGAAAACATGCGTAATATATCATCATATCAACAACATATTAAGAGGAAATTACTTTTGTAAAATCGTTTGTCAATTAAGGGCCCTCAGGACTTATCTGCAATGTTTCGCGGATCTCGGTTTTGTATGCCAACGAGCCCAACCCTCATATTTTGACCCTTGTATGCCGCTTAGTCCACCGGTTTAGCCTTGCTCTCGGTAGTCTCGCAACACTCTTAGCATGCAATGTGTGTTTGAATGTGTTTAAGTGTTTTCTTATGTGTATAAGTAGAGTTGTACGTAGTATGTTTGTCATGCGTCGTCGTTGTCCTCAGCCATGTTTCACCCCATGATTCACCGTAGGTTAAAATGAGGGTATGAGGTTCCTATATATAGGAAAACTAAGTTAGGCTAAGCTACCCTAGACTTAATCCCAAGAAACTAAAGAGGTAGAGTTTGCAATGGTATGAAAATGTGTATGGATAATAACAAATCGGAGGATAAAGTTATGAAAATTATGAAAGGATAATAGTTTAAATTATGGTGGATATATAATATGAATTGTGATATGAATATGAGAATAATGAACTTTATCCGGATAAAAATGGCATAACAAACTCCCGAGGAGTACGTGAGCAAGTGAAATTCTTTTGGATGCCAGTTCTCAAAGTGGCATCCATCTCCTTCACCATGCATGCTACGTAAACCTAACCATATGACTTTGGGCCATGAATGTTATGAACATTCTACCTTTCTGGGCTACGGTGAACTCAAATCCAATACAAATTGTCCTTGAATTGTGCTCATCATTTGGCTTTTGAATAGTATTGTTGAATTGGGGTTATGAAAATGAGCGCTAAATGCAAATGAACTCATGTCATGCATGCAACAAGTGTGACTCGTGGAAACTTTAGAAAATGCAACACATTGATCATGGCAATTGGACATTTATGCGTAAATGAATGCAAATGTGTGTAATGTATGAGAGAACATGAAATGCATGCCTAGGGCTAGACTCTTGTGGTGTACATGGTGTATGACTATTTTGAAGAAAGGCTTACAGCCAAAAGTGATCCAGGAAACACAGAGAGGCAAAATTTATTGTGTGCACATTTGAAAGTTGATGATGTTGTAATTCTGCACTTGACATAGAAGCCGTTATGCTTGCATTTGAAATTATTGAACATAGAAGTATCGCATGAGGACCTTTTTAACAGCATCTTTGGTCTAGATCTCCTTAGTTTGACTTTGATGTTTGATTTTTTGTGCTCGGATAAAATGTACCCGATGACATTAAATTGAACTCACGAGTGTGAAACCATGAGAATTTGAACAATGTACAACAAAGTAGTTTGTGACTCAATTTTTGTGACGAGGACCTTAAGCGAGGATAGGTAAGGCTAAAAAAGAGGTTCAGCGGAAGGTGTAAGTTTGACGGCTTTGAAAATTTTGGTTCATGAACATTTGTAGGGTTACATGGGATGCATGACATGCATTGTAGGCTTTAGTGATGTGAGATGGCTTGAAATGAAAGGTACGGGGAAGGCCATTGAATATTGAAAAGGGCTTGGTTTGTCGAGGCTATGGTTGAAGGTAAAAAAGTAGGCAACTCTGTAGGCGCTGAGGATGATTGAGTATCAAATTTCCAAGTCTAACTCTAAATGGTAAGGGCATGGTTTGCTGGAAAGGTCTAAGATCGATCAACGTGCTAAGACAACGTGGCAAAAAATGTTCAGACATGCCCTTGATTGTGTTGGTGCAACCGTGAAAAGCGCGTTTGAGAGGGCTCAAATTCTGGTGACTTGATTCAAGATAGCATACATTGATAATAGTTATAAGAATTTATGAGCCACGATGGTAGTTTCAGATTTCTGTGTGGGCAACAATGATGTATTGACTTAGAAGGGTTGCACAAGTATGTCCCGTTCAGGAGCCATGGCTACTTGCCTGAAAAAATATTTTTAAAAAAATAGGCGACAAATTTCTATTGTCATTGTTACTGAAAAGTGAATTTGAGGATCTTTGAAAAATGTGATCATTGCATAACATGGTGGTGATCGAAAATGGTCAACTATATCGAATGAGCATCATATTTGTAATCATGAATAATTTCGAGGTGTACGTCAAATGAGTCCCGCATGGAGTGCTTGTAACTCTTGTTGGTTGATCGAGTAAGGTGCATGATATGGGATGAAGGGGAAAGGATTATCCTACATTAGACTTGGAATAGGCAAAGGAGAAAAGGGACTAGATCCTCGTCGCAAAATTTGAATCACTTTTGGCTTGTTGATTTATTGTCGCTTGAACTAAAATTGCATTGTGAGTCCTCTGGTTATAGAATGAAATGCAAACCTAGTCTTTTAACATGGGCTTGTCATTTCTCAAAATATGGAGATTAGTCATAAGGATGCAAAATGTGAAAAAAAAATTTGGGCTTTAGACAAAAAAACTTTAAGTGTGAAATTGGTCTTTGACGATTGTACAAGCAATACAAATTGGGCCTTCTAAAAAATGTCACTCTTGAATATTGTAGTAGTGAGTATCCATTTGCACATTTTATTGAATTTTTTTTTTGTGACAATTCCGATGGGGTAATGACCATGAATTATATGAAGAAGTAGAGTGTGTGCCACTGTTTACGCGTCGACCTTGCTTTGACAGGGGCCGAATTTTAAAATTATTAATGTTTGTCTCTTTTGTAATGTGTGTGGATATGCTCACCATTGTAAATAATTTTTGAAGTGGATCTTAAATTTATGCAAATCTAATTATACTCTCATTGTAAAAAGGATCACAAGTTGACAAGGTAAATGTGTACGACCATATAAGAGGAGTCTTTTCGTGCAATGCGATGCGAAGTGCATGAAAATGAACCTAATGAAGACCTTACGATGCATGATGATTTTGTATGACAGTTGAATGTATGTCTAATGACATGAACTTGTGTTCTAAAATAATAACGAGAGAATAAGATTTACATGTACTGGATAACACTCTAAATGCATGCATGCATGAAAGACACTTTTAACGTAGCATCAATATGCTAGATAAGGCACTTCTAATCCCATGTATTTATTTCCAAATCATCCTCTTTTTTTTTTGAAATTGGTTGACAAGGACACTTTATGAAATTATAAGGAAATAAAGAGGTCTTTGTCAACTCATATACACATCACCGGATAAAAGATGTAACAACATGATCACGTGGATACTTAAAAGATTTTTTTTAGTAAGGCTGGTCGACATGGATAATTTGTGAACTTGTACAAAGTCATACGGCCCTTATCAACTTTAGCGCATATATGTGGAATGTAGTGTGCAACAAGCCGAACACGTAGATACTTGGAATGAGCATTTTCGAGTTCGTATAGTACAACGTCGGTGGGCACGAACATAGCAACTTGAAAATATTTTATTCCAAAGTTGGTCGATGGGTAGACTTTGTGAATAGTTATAAAACAAAGGGGTACCTATCAACTTAAGCGCAAATAACTGAGACATAGCATTCAACAAGATGAACACATAGGGATCTTAAATGATGAATTTGGTGGTCGTTTAGTACATCGTCGATGAAGGCGAATATGTCATCTTGAAATCAGTTTTTACGAAATTTGGTCGATAGGTATAGTTTGTGGGTTTGTACTATAAAACAATGTACCTATCAACTTTAATGCACATAAATGTGAAATACTATGCAACAAGATGAACACATAGACATTTTGAACAATTTTTTTATTTAGATCCCGTTTGGTATACCGACGATGAGGCTAAACTTGGTTAATGACACTCAGTTGTTTTTACGTTACATGACTCAAATCTCGACTATTATTTGTGTAGGGCTGCTCTATTGAAGTGAAAAATTATTTGGCTCCAATAAAGTGATAACGATAGAGTTATACTTCTACTTAACAATTACTCTATCCTAATAAGTACGTGTATCACTCTATCTCAAATTACACATAATCTGGGCAGGGGTGGAGGTGTGATGCCAGAAGGATGCTTACTAGACTTTAGGAGTAGTGCTTACGACCAAATTGCGAGAAATCTAATTATTTAATACAAAAAATCAAAATGCTACGCCAATGCCAAAGGGATGCCACCCGAATGCAAGACCTTTAAAGATGCATAAAAAAACACGAGACCCTTATCCTTGGTAGAAATCCCATCTAATAAGACGCTAAACTAGCATTACGCATGACGACCAAACAACACAAAAATTACAAAAGTGCAGATTAATTGAAATCACAAAAACAGGCCACGTAAACACATTAAAAAAGCATGAAGTTGCTATCCTCTTTCTACATTTGCCTAAGAGGGTAGGTTTGGTTAAGGCTTACCCACGACTAAGAGTATGCTCTATTGCTTTGCGGAAGGACCGTGGCAATAGAGTTACTCCCCTATACTCAACGAATGGACGAGCACAGACGTCAATGGGGTGAAAGACTAACCACGATGCTCGTTGTAGTGACCAATGGGCCTAACGAGGAGGGGTGTCTTTCGTGGTCAAAACCACGGGTTAATAATTGGGTAAATCCTGTCGCTCGCGTACTAACGAAAGCATGCAAACTAGCTATATGTAAATGCAATGTCAATCAATTACTAAAAATTTATTAAGGATCAATTTTCAAGTTTTGCAAGTCACCAGCGGAGTCGCCACTGTGAGGTACCGTACCGGCCGGGTGGGCCTATTAGCCCTCCATAAATGAATTGCTATTGACCAGGAGTCGCCAGTGAAGTTTTCTTTTTTAGGACCCCACGAACCTAGAATAGGTCCGTGCAAGGTTATGGGTTGGGAAGGTGTTAGGCACCCAAACCGCCCGTCGTGGTCGACGGTCTCTACTAATTGATCCATAGTAAATTAAAAGTAATTGAATGACGACGGATGCACATCACACGTTACATGCATAAGAGAAATAACATCATGCGAAACGAATTATACCGCAATAGCATAGATAACGTACGTACGAAAAGGAATCACCATAATCACCATTATGCATATACACTTCAATAATCACCGATTGACATGTTATACTAATATGACATGCTTAATAAACAAAGCCATGTTAAAAACCAGTCAAAAAGCATGCTACGGAAATCAAAACATGCCAAAGAAAACATGCGTAATATATCATCATATCAACAACATATTAAGAGGAAATTACTTTTGTAAAATCGTTTGTCAATTAAGGGCCCTCAGGACTTATCTGCAATGTTTCGCGGATCTCGGTTTTGTATGCCAACGAGCCCAACCCTCATATTTTGACCCTTGTATGCCGCTTAGTCCACCGGTTTAGCCTTGCTCTCGGTAGTCTCGCAACACTCTTAGCATGCAATGTGTGTTTGAATGTGTTTAAGTGTTTTCGTATGTGTATAAGTAGAGTTGTACGTAGTATGTTTGTCATGCGTCGTCGTTGTTCTCAGCCATGTTTCACCCCATGATTCACCGTAGGTTAAAATGAGGGTATGAGGTTCCTATATATAGGAAAACTAAGCTAGGCTAAGCTACCCTAGACTTAATCTCCAAGAAACTAAAGAGGTAGAGTTTGCAATGGTATGAAAATGTGTATGGATAATAGCAAATCGGAGGATAAAATTATGAAAATTATGAAAGGATAATAGTTTAAATTATGGTGGATAATATGAATTGTGATATGAATATGGGAATAATGAACTTTATCCGGATAAAAATGGCATAACAAACTCCCGAGGAGTACGTGTGCAAGTGAAATTCTTTTGGATGCTACGTAAACCTAACCATATGGCTTTGGGCCATGAATGTTATGAACATTCTACCTTTTTGGGCTACGGTGAACTCAAATCCAATACAAATATGTGTATTAATCCACTAACAAAGGCTTGGACTAAATGATAAATTAACGGTAACATAGGCTTAAACTAAAGTATAAACCCATTGGCAAACAAAATCGATTATCGCGTATTAAGTCCGTTTTCATCATCGGGCGCTGTAAAGGAAGCCCCCCAAGTAGGGGTGTCTACAATAAGCTACTGTTAGAAACGTACATTTTAAAAGCTTTTAGAGTGCATGTGTGCTTTAAGATATAGTATCTATATGAAATCTTGTGAAACCTGGTTCTGCAGCTAGTACCTGATCACTTTGTGAGAATTGAAGAACTTATTTATGACAAGCTGCATTGGTATTGAGGTGTGTATACAAGATCATCTGTACCTGCAACAATGTTTTGGTTTTTCTTTACATGCTATCGCTTATTAGGCCATGTTTGCTTGAAATGATTGACAAGCTCTCCTGTAAAATATTGATAGTCTCTTGGTTGAAATGTCTTATCACGTCTATTAGCTCAAAATGGTGGAGCATTGTGCTATTGCACAAGGTGTGGGTTCGATTCCCACATAGACGAATGTTGGTATCAGTGACTCCTTTTACCTTATTGAGGGACACTAGCTGTTAAAGCACGATCGGGTCTGGGCCGCACCCGGACGGAGGAGAGAGAGTCCATGTCATAAGCCCAAGGAGGTTCCATCCTAAAACCAATTGAGTAACTCCTTGGTTTATAAACATATCAATTATCTTCTCTTTTTCCAATGTGGGACACTCACAGGTGAAGCTCACTCTAACACTCTCCCTCACGTGTGAGTTCCCTTATTACTCAGTAGACTGGGCTTGGGGCTAACCGGGGCTCTTCTAGCTCTCTTCGGTTCCCACATCTCTTGCCCATCTGCGCAGACTGGACCTTCACAAGCTCACCGGGGCTCTTCTAGCTCTCTTCGTTGGCTTCGCAAACCGGGGCTCTTCTAGCTCTCTTCGGTTGCATAAACTTGATCCATCTGCAGCGGGCCCATTTCATCTTCTTGGGTCCCAGGTCTTTAACCATGGGCTCTGATACCATGTTAAAGCACGATCGGGCCTGGGCCGCACCCGGACGGAGGAGAGAGAGTCCACGTCATAAGCCCAAGGAGGTTTCATCCTAAAACCAATTGGTAATAGGTAGAGTAACTCCTTGGTTTATAAACATATCAATTCTCTCCTCTTTTTCCAATGTGGGTCACAGGTGAAGCTCACTCTAACACTAGCCAACATAATGTATTGTTGTTGTTGCCTCATATAATATGATCTGATGTTTTGTCTAAAACATACAGGGACCTTTAAAAGGTTCTGCTCGACCTTTATTGTCACGCCATTCAATGATATATGGAAATATTTTTGACAGTTCACACAATACTCATGTAGGCTCATGTATCTATCATATACAGGTCTGAATCTTTTGAAACAACAATTCAACATTACTCCAGTCATCTATATATAGCAAAAATAGAATGAAGAAAACGAAAAATGAAAATGCAATTATATTTGTTCTAGTTCTGATTTAGGGATAAAAAAATCCCAGATATCTTCAACTGCAGCCTATGTGAGACTGATTAGGATGTTCCTGTTCCGATTTATGCTTGTGACATTTGTTTTTGTGAGATTCAACTTCCAGGGGAACAGGTTCAGTTCAGCTCTTTCAACCAAACCTTTCCTCAATATAATCACACATACTATCGGATAGAATCACACACCATCAAATAATCACACATACCATCGGATAGAATCACACATACCATTGGATAGAATTACACACCCTTCGATAAAATCACACACACCATAAGATAGAATCACACACCATCAAGTACAATCACACATACCATCACATAGAATCACACACACACTGACGAATAGACCATTGGATAGAATTACACACCCTTCGATAAAATCACACACACCATAATATAGAATCACACACCATCAAATACAATCACACATACCATCGCATAGAATCACACACACACACACACTGACGAATAGAATCACATACATCATTCCACAAAATCACCACACACTGATGCATAGAATCATTCAACTATTTAATGCCGCAGTAACACATTGAATCACAGAATAACAAATTCAGCTTCTACATTCCTTATCCACTGTTCCGAACCACCAGGGGTATTGATTAAAATAGATTGAGGGTTATTACTTCCCTTTTTACGCGTCTTCTTTGCGGGTTGAGGATATGAGAGAAAAATATACCATACTCTCGGAAATACCCTCATAGATTTGCTATGCAAACAATTGATGAACACCATACTTTGGGAGTTTGGGTGTTATAAACTGAAGATGATAATAATTGATATATTAAAAAGAAATTACAAGAACTTGGGTCTTATTGAATTATTTTAAATGTTTTTTAACTTGCACTGATGAATGATCAACATATTCACGCTCATCAAAATAACCGTGAATGCTAATCAAATATTCGTGAATTGCTTATCAAAATAACATGAGTGTATATGGGTTAGAGAAACTATATATACTCAACTAAATCACAAGACGTGTTGGTTTTTTATTCACTAGACCAACCTTAATCCTCTCACCTTTTAATTATTCATTGTTAATAATCAAAATGTTATAATATTACGGGAAATCAAGCTGCATAAATTTACGGAGATAAGTAAGAAGATTAATTTTAAATAAGAAATTGTTATAGCCGTACACATGGGCGAAGCTACTTGGTGGCGGCCGCCACCCCGGCACCCCGTCGGATTTTTTTTTTTTTAGGCTAATATTTGATACATATAATTATTAGTGAATAATAACATTAGAATGATGCATATGGTGTAGTGGTGAGAATGGAAGTCTAATACCTTAGAGGTTGTGGGCTCAAATCCTAGCTATAGCAGGTGTCATTTCACTTTTTATTAGTTTTTTACTCTTATTTTTTAAAACTTAAAAATTAATGTCTTTATACTATTGACGGGATTAGGATTCAAACACATGACCTAATAAACCTTAACACCAATCCATAAGGCCACCAATACAACAAATGATCATTTGATCATTTTTGTGCGTTTAATGTATTTATATAGTAAAAAAAAACTGTACTTTCTTGGTTCACGCTAAAATTATCTATTGGGTAGTTTACCCCCTTATATTTGTTAATAGATTTATTAACCCAAATTCAATAATTACATTTGTGTCTCTGAACACGAGTAACATGATTTGTAAGAAAAAAAAAGGCTCAAGTAACATGATTTGTTAAAAAAAGCCGATATTTTGGCATGTCGTCTGATATATCTAATATGTTAACATTCGGCCGATACATATAACCGCGACGTTCGGATTCTATCTGAGACCCTGACCAAACCAAAATTATAACCGAAAAATGCGATTCGAATCCGCCACCCCCGGATTTTAAATCCTGGCTTCGCCCCTGGCCGTACAACGCACAAGTCTTAAACTAGTACCGCATAAAGTGGGAATACTCTTTCAACAAGTTCTTCAAAATACATTCTCCGTCAAAGTTGTCTATTACTCGTCAACTCAACCAATTGGGCATCGCCCCATCTGTGTCAAATTACGGACTCTCTCCTTAGAACCAAAATTAATGGTAGCTCTTTTTACCTGCTGACGCTCCCATGCTTGCAGTTCAGACATCATTGGATTCGCCTCATTGTCAGAAGCATCAGCATCTCTGTAACGCTGTGTAGCCACTGCAAACCTATTCTTCTGGTTCACGCGTCCCTCATCATCGTATGCATCAGGTATCTTGTACTCACCAGCATCTTCTGCAGTACTCGGCCTGCTGACAATCCCATAAATTTCCCTCTTGCGCTTTAGATCACGTCGTTCTGATTCTGTCAGGACAACTCCATCAAACAGACGCTCCTCATCCTGTAACTCATCTCTCAGTTCCCCCACCTTTTTCAACACCCTTTTTCTCAAGTAATCTTCTCTCGAACGCTTCCTAAGCTCTTCAACATCATAACCTCTCTGAGCAGACTTTCCTTTCCCCCTCTTCGACTCAGTCAGCTTCCTTGTTCTACCAGCATCCTTTTCTCTCATACGTCTCTCCAATTCCCGCCTTTCTCTCTGATCAATAGACCTTTCTTCCTCCGACTCAGACCCATCATCATCACATGAACTGCCAGAACCTTTAACCTTCCCTCGTTTACCTTCCTTCGCGCTCAATACGTACAACTTCTCATCGTCATCTTCATCTTCACCATAATCGTGATCCGCGCTCCTCTTCCTAAACCTCCTCGATTTCACACCAACACAACCCTCGTCAGCAGGAGCAGGCGCAGGCACATCATCAACATCTAACAGACTGTAAGCCTTCTGTTTCTGCACCAGCATTGCCGCATCCTCCTCCTGTTTCTGATAAACATTAGCATTGGCATTGCCGCGGGGCACCCTGGCGTACACCTCCTCAGCAAAAGCAAGCGTCTCGCCTGACGACAAGCCGAACGCCACAAGCTCTGATAGCACATCAGCAGGGGATTTAGCTTGTTTAGACAAACCAATGATGAATTGCACTATAACAGGCGTTGAGTAACCAACAAGAGACAGAATTTGGTCTGACACCCATGTTTTTAAATCATCTGTTTCGCTCATGATCATACTTGTAATGTTGTATAGAAAGTATAATATAATATGTTTTTATGGATTGAGTTCGTACGGTATGCCGGTGTAAAGGAGAAGGTACTTATTGGCGGTCTAGAGTGTTCTTTGTTGTTGATAAGATGTAGTTAGGGGTTGAGAAATATACCTGTGTTGTTTCTTACTATTGATGAGGGGTGAACTCCTATTTATATCGTTACAATAGCATGTACCGCAAGACGGAGATCTACTCCTATTATTCCATAATACTAATCCTACCATAGTCTATATATTCCCTAATCATATTCCTACCACAATATAAGAATAATTCCATAATATCTAACAGTTGTACACAAATTGGTAAGTTTTATTGATTTTTCTTGGTGAACAAGGGCCATCCTTTTCCTTGACGGTCAAGGAACTGAAGCAAAGGTTAGGAAAAAAAAGAAGGTTGCGGTTCAAGGGACCTATTCGTAGAACTCGTGTGCATTAATATCACCTCGTATTATAGTGTAGCGTTTTCTTTTCTTTTGACGGGATAATAATGCCAAATTATGATTTTCGAATTTCCATACGTGTATTTATATGAGCCAATAAATTACACAACTTATTTTGTGACAAACACTTACCATAAAATAAGGAAAGGATCAAAACTAAATAAAAAAACAAGGAATCGTGATTTTAGAGGACACATTCCACCGCCTTAATTTTCTCATAGTATGACTAGAAAAATACAAAATTAATGTAAAAAATCAATAAAAATAATAATAAATTTAAGAAACAGAAAATAAAATCCAATAATTAAATTATACATTTCCTTGGAGCCCAAGCAAAACTCTTACTATAAAACCTGAACAATTAATCTCTTTATTCTCATAAAACTTTTAACCTAAACCAACCGAATTTGAAGAACTTTTCAAGAGACCTAGTTTAGTCCGTTTTTCTTGTGTAATTAATCTATATTGTATGATCCAAGACCCGACTTGAACCAATTTTGACTTTAAATCTTAACAAGTTGTAGTCGTAAAAAACTACAAAGTTAAGATCACGCTGGAGCATGATCAAAAAAGTTAAAGGCTGTAAAACTTGATGGTGAGTAGTACTTATTGTAAATAAAGGAGTTAATCTGACTTATCTGACAGTCGAATCGAATAGCGGAATTGTTGTGCCGAGGTTTTTAGGCCTCTGTACTTAAAGACGATTTCGTCGAGCCACGGTGCAAGCTCCTCCTGACGTTCGCCCTCCAGGTTACACAACACCGAACCTCTTCTGCACTGAATAAATCCGATTGGTATAACAAGCCCCGTACGCACGATTTAAGCTTAAAGGGATCTCACTCACTTTGACACCTTGGGACTTTATGGGACTCTTGTCTATTTTTCTGTCTCTAGGATATGAGAGCCAAGGACTTATATACAGTCCCCTAAGAAAACAACAACACGGAAAAGGATTTAGGAAAACGCGAGAAACCGCCGACATCACTCAGCGGTCCGCCGAGTCACAACCCGCGGTCCGCGGAGCTGCAGGCGCGGTCCGCCGAGCTCCAACGCACGGTCCGCGGCGATGTTTCTGTCCTTCCTCTCTTTTCCCTTTGTGTGCGGCCCGACTTCACAAAGACGCGGTCCGCCGTTGTCCTTAGTTATAGCTTGTTAATTACCAAACTCCAACAGTACTTCGTGGTAACATGATCAAGAGCATGCAAATGATCTTTTTACTTTGTAAATCAACAAGCAATAATGTATTACACTAAATAATCTAGCATATACTAAAATCATAAATCCTCACCATGAGCGTCCTTAAAGTAACGAAGCTCGAGGTTACAAAAATGATAGTCTATACGGTTAATCTGCCAAATAATTGCCTTTGTATTTTACGTACCAAGTCTATTCCTATAGGCTGCTATATGGCCAAAATTTTCTTTGCTGATTAACAGTTTATCGTTAATTTCTAAGGTATCTCAAATTATGATTGTCTTAACTTGATAAACTTAATCGTGGTATATTTAAAAGTACTATCCATGTAGAAACTAAAAATCCCAGAGTTTGTACTTTTATATGAAATCTTCGATTTTTTATGTATGTGAAAATCAATTTAGAGTACAATTTAGCTAAATAGTTAACAATAGATTCGGTTATGGTAGTATTTAGAATATGTGTTGTATTAGAAAATATAAGTGTTTTGGTAGATTTAGTTATGGTAGGAGTATTAGTTGGCGTCTTAGCGTCCAAGTCACCTTAATAAAAGGATATATAAAATGGGATTGGGTAGTCCTTTATCTACTCTAACTCTACCTACAAAGAGATCAGAGAGTCATTCCGATCCTACTTATGGGTAGTTTATTATTATTCATCATTAGAATTTACTCTTACTCTGGAAGAGAGTTCATTATTTGAAAACATTTCTACTATATTAGAAAATTGGAGAATTGTAGTAGTAGTAGTAGTAGTAGTGATAGTAGTAGTAGAAGATGAGTAGTAGTAAAATGTTATTAGAGACGGATCAAATTTTTATGTGTCCACGACTCATCAAATAATGGATCTTGAAAAATAGTTAGTCGATCAACCGGCCCGCGGTAATTTTTAGTACTATTAGTGAGTAGGAGTAGGAGTAGAAGTAGTAGTTGTAGTATATATGAGTAGATTGAATTATAATCATAGGAGTAATTAAGATCAGAGTAGGAGGAGTATATATGAGGATAGCAAGAGGAGGAGCAATAGTAAGATATTCAACAGTGGGCAGTTGTAGTAGTAGTAGTAGTAGTAGTAGTAGTAGTAGTAGAGTTGTACAAGGCTATTAGAGTTTGGATTCTATGTATTCCTACAATCTTACCTAATTCTCTAAGGATGCAAGAGGTATTCACGAAGGATTTTAATATAAATTATATAAGCTAGATTGAGAATCATCAGCTAAGTTACAAAACCAAAGGTAAAAAAAAGTGTAATAAATATTATTGATCATGGTTCAATTAGAATCCTTATTAAATTGTTATCATGACGGTTGAACACAGTGGCGGCTTTTACCCTGGGCGGGCTGGGCCACTGCCCAGAGCCCCCAAATTTCTTGGCCTGATTGAGTGTGTAGAAGCCCCAAATTAAAAAAAAAAAAAAAAAATCCAACAGAGGGAGAGGAATGAACGCATGACTCCTTCCCCAAAATCCCCAGATTTCTCTCTCCGAAAATAAATAATCAAATCTTTTCTTTACCATATTAATATCACTTACTTGCTAGAGTCACCTACTCCGTATCTTAATTCTTGAAATTCCCAAAAAAAAAAATTGAGTGTTTTAAGCTTTTGGGTTGATTTTATTGCATTTTCGTTTGAATTTTGAAGCAAGATTTGTCATATGTACCTAAGATTTTTTAATAATTTTTACAAAACCTCATGGTCTACATCATCTTTGATTCCCATGAGCAGATTAGAAAATGTAAATTCCGAGCACAAGAAAGTTTGGCTAACAATGGTATATTCAATTTTGAGGTGAATTCTTCTCTTATTTATTTGTGAATATTGATTCCACGGTTTTTAGATTTCGTTTGTTTGTTATTCATTTTATGAATTTAACTAAAGTTTTCGAATTGGATAACATTTGGATTCAGTTGAACATTTTTAATTAATTTGACTTATTTGTTAATAACATTCAAACTATTATATCGAAGAAATTGATAAGTTAGTTATGATAACATTTTATTGATGAATTTGTGACAGAGTATGCATAAAGGTTATCATTTAAAAAGATTGTAACAACAAATTATGGTCAGATCCCATAGTGTAAAGACGGGTAGGGCCCCGTTCTTAAACTTCGCCCGGGGCCCCGAAAGTTTCCTAGCCGGCCCTAGTTGAACATGTCATATTAACCTAATTCAATGTATAGGGATTAACTTATTAATTAATGAGCCTAACAAGATCGACTAAGGGTCTGTTTTACCAAACTCGAACTTCTCTAGCATTACTTCATTCTGAGAAACAATTTATGTTTAAAGAGTTCCAAAGAATATAAGTTTAAAGAAGTAGATCCTACATCTGCCTATGAGAGTATGTACATTGTCTACATTGATGTTATTGAAAATAGATTAATCCCACAGCTAACCATAAATATCACTTTTTGTATTTTAACTATATGAAGTAATGAGTATTGTGCACGTTTTAATTTCTAAAAGAATAAGTATGATATATATTTTTGTGTCAGGTATATAATGTAAAAAAAATACATTTATCCTAGAGGTGATCATGGGCCGGGTCGGGCCGGGCTTAGGGTAAAAAAGTAGGTCCGATGTGCGGGTCGGACCGGGCTTTTCTTTCGGGCCTAATCGGTCACCCCAAGCCCGGCCCATTCGATACATGAATGCGATCGGGGGCCACGTGGGCATGGAACACAAATTAAATTGTAAGTGTACGTGTATTATTTCGACAAAACTAGAGTAATTTTCTAGAGTAGTAAAAATTATGTAAGGTACCAAAATAGTATGAATGCGAATCAGAAAGACACACACTTCGTATCTGACACCGAATTTTGAATAAACATAACCGATTTGAGTGACATGCTTACAGTTAAGCAAATCGATCACATGGACATGTATGAATAGATTATTTCACTTCAATAAGTTTAAGGAGTCCAATCAAATTATTAAAAAAGTAAACTAATTTATATTAAAGAAATACACTAATCATGAGTTTAAATCAAGAGTCCCTGCAACGCACGGGCATTCAACTAGTACATAATAATAAAGGAGGGATTTTTCAGGGGCCTACGTCGAAAGTTGAGGTTTTTGAGCGACCAAAAAATTCGATTTTATTTTCTTGCTTTCTAAAAGAGTCCATGATTTGGAAAAAGATCAGAAGGAAACTTTTCCATGGAGGATGTTAATCCTATCGCTGAATCATCTGATGGCTGCAATAAGATTTGGAGCCTTCTCTGGAGTGCAAAGGCTCCACCAAAAGTTCGAAATTTTGGATGGCGTCTCATGCATAGAGCTCTCCCAGCTATGGTTGAACTAGCAAAGAAAGGTATGCAGGTTGATATGAGATGTCCAAGATGCGAGGAAGATACTGAAACTTTTGAACATTTGTTGCTTAGATGTAGAGATTCTCAAGTGATATGGAGGCTATCCCCGTTACGGCTAGATCCCCCTCAAGAAAGTGCCTTGCCGACGTGATGGTGGCTGGAAGAAATCTTGGTGAACCAGAAAGATGAGAACTGGCGTTCTTTATTCCTTTGCCTAGCATGGGGTATTTGGTGCAGCCGGAACAAGTGGCTCTTTGAAAAGTCTATTTCTGACCCGAGGATAATTGTTGACAGATGTACCCGCCTTCTCCACGACTATGCCAAAGCCGCAAACCACAATCCCAGAGTTCTTGTGGTTAGTGCTGGTAGCCCGAAGTTTTGGTCTCCTCCCGATCCTAATACCTATAAAGTTAATGTTGATGTTGCAATGTTCGTGGCTGGAAGATCGAAGAGGGTACGATGTTTTGGTTCGAAATTCACGGGTTGAAGTCATGGCATGTGCATGTAAAACCGAGGAGGGGAATGATGATGTTAGTGAAGGGGAAGCTTGTGCCGCAAGATATGGTGTAGACCTCGCTCGTGAGATGGGCTTCCATGACATCGTCTTGGAATCCGATTGTCTTAGACTAATTACGCAACTGCGTTGCAAATTCACGAAACGTTCAAGTTTCGGCATGGTTGTTTCTAATATAAAGTCTTTATCTTCTAGTTTTAGATTGTTCTCTTTCTCTCATGTTTGTAGGAGTGGAAATAAGGGAGCTCATGAGCTTGCCCAGCTTTGTAGATCTTTTGAGGGGGAAATGACTTGGATTGAAAATCACCCTCCTCAAATCAATTGTGTACTTATTAATGATGTTCGTAATGAAAGTTAAGTTGTGTTGACCGTCAAAAAAATAATAACACATAACTCTACTAATCCGAACACGTAACTCTAATACGTAAACTTCGTAACGCCACTAACTTTACAATGCAAGATGTGTAACTCCACTAACTCTAAAATACAAACTCGGTAACTCCACTAACTCTACAATGCAAACTCCCTAACTCTACTTCACAAACTCCGTAACTCCACTAACTCTACAATTTAAACTCGATAATTCCACAAACTTTACAATACAAACTCTCAAGATAACTCCACTAACTATACAATCCAAACTCCCTAACTCTACTTCACAAACTCCCTAACTCCACTAACTCTACAATGTAAACTCCGTAACTCTACTAACTATACAATGCTAGGTCCGTAACTCTACTAACTTTACAACACAAACTCCCAAACTGCACTAACTCTACTATACAACTTCCGTAACTCCACTAACTCTACAAAGTAAACTCCATAACTTCACTAACACTACAATGCTAACTTAGCTTCATAACTCCACTAACTCTACTACTAACAAAACATAACTCTGCAAACTAAAATGCATAACTTTACTAACTTCGAACACAAGATCCAAGACAGACGTACAATTCACTCTAAAAAATCATGTAAAACAAAGGTCATAATCAAATGCTTGAAAGCAATCATTCTTCCAAAAATAAATCGAAATATATCACAGCAAATTAAAATAAAAGAAGGAAGAAGCAAGGGACCTGATTCCATGGCACATTAAGGAACTTTCTCTCCGATTTTTGGCTTGATTCAGCTTGCAATTCGTATTAACTTGTTTCTCCTCCTCGAAATTGTATGTTAATCAGCCCCAAACTCGATTTTAAAACCCTAAATCCCCAAATTTTGTGAGATTCAAATTTCTGGGAATGTTTTTGAATGAATTTTGTTAATTGTATCGTTAAGGTATCATTTTTGGGGCTTGCATTTTCAATGAATTTCAGAAAAAGATGATGCGAATCAATTTCTTTAGCTTTGGTTGATGAAAATCATTTGATTTCCATTGATAAGAAAGTGAGAGGATAGAAGAGAGAAAGTGAAAAGAGTAGAAAGTCTGTTGAAAGTCGCTGGCCCAATCGACTCCCGCCCCCAAGCGCCAGATCTTTTGGTAAAGATTATTAGTGTTACCATTGTTGAGTTGGAGTTTGCTATTAATACTGTTGAACCATGAACCAAACAATACGATGGGTTTCACAGTCAAATGACTTCATCACGAAAAAAAATTTATACATCAAATTCATATATTTACGAGTAAGATTTTCACGCGAAATTATGTAACCGTTATCTTTCAACTTTCACCCGTAATTTAGTATTTACAACTAGTATTTTATTGTAATCTGAGTATGTTTTTTATAATCTGAATATGTGTGTGTGTGGAGGTTGAAGTTTTTGAAGTATGATGATGTGAATGTGTTATATGATAAGTTAAATATGTTATATGGTAATCAGAATATGATTGATCATGTTCAAAATAAAGCGTGACCCTCGTTGAGTCATGTCTAGAATAAGGACTCCATAACATACTTGACTTAATTTGAGTCTTGTTTTAAACATGGTTCACCATTTTTCTGGGATTTTTTCACATAATCCATGAAAAAAATAGGATACCTAATGGATTTTTGGGGTAATTTCTTCACGTATTTTTTAAAATTAATTTACATAAATTTTTCAATGAGATGGTGCTCAAACTAGATCCTAATTTCTCACTTGTTGATCACAACTACCACACTTTATCATGGTTTGATAGTGACGAAGTCTTATTCTTGACACGCCTCAACGAGGGCTACACTATATTTTGAACACGATCGAAAATATTCAGATTACCGTAAAACATATAGATTACCATACAACAAATTTAGATTGACATATTTCAACATTTTCAACTTGCACACATATTCAGATTGCTGTAAAACATACTCGGATTACCAATAAAATACGAAAACTATTTGTAAATACTAAATTATGGGTGAAAGTTCAAAAGTTACGGTTAAATGATGCATTAATGCCTCAGGAGAATATTACTCGTGAAACAAATGAATTCTCATCTATATGTCATATATATGGTACTTTGAATATACTCCATGGTAATATGTATATGTCATATGCACAAGTTAATATCTTTTATGATCACATTAATACATGGCCATCTCATGTATTTTAATTGACGTTATTGAACAACGATCTATGATAATTTGTGAAGTTTAGATTGAATTATTTACGTGCATGTAATTAGTAGTCGAAAATGAGAAATTGGAGTAGGATCAATAAGAAATTCATACTGTGAGATTTTTATTCTCGAATTATATGTAGGTAATGATTGTTTACAACATTATCGAAAATGTGCAATACAAACTACTTAAATATAATTATCTTATGATTTGTTACGTTGACGTTTTTACATCTCGCCCAATGAATTGAGATTGTATTGGAATTAATCGAAACTAATAATAAAATTGATTAGAAGATTAATCTTAAACTTGAGTTGCGAGTTAATTTTAATCCCTATGTCATTCCCAATATAACTCTAAGTCATGGTCATCAAAACTTATTCTTACACCATGGAAATGCCAAGTCGAGTCCTTCGTATGTCCATATACACACGTCGGATTAGGTGATGTTAGTTGATGTTATTAGGATATAGACCACATTATTATGTTTTCATCTCGGCTATTTAGTTGACGTTCTTGAACAAAGATCCATGATGATTTGTTAAATTTCGTTTGAATTATTTATGAACATGCGTACACAGACCTTGACATTATAAATTCAGTCTTGCGACTTTTAAAAATAAAATAGAAACATATAAACACACTCACATAACCATTATGTTTACTCAGACCTTTAACTAAGAACTATGATACTAAACTACTCACACATGCAACATGCATACTCAGAATGCCACTACGAGTTCACCAGTGCCCGGTCGTATTGCCATTACGACTCGACCTAGGTCCAACCGTCTTAATCATACGGTTTGACTTGGGTCCAAAGGTATTTTCAATCCGACCGAAATTTTTTATGGGTTTAATTATTCCTATAATCCATGAAAATGGAAAAGTTGATACTATATATTTCAATTCTCAATCATGTTTAAATCTCAAATCTTCATATCTTGACGAAGGATGTGATGTGCCAATTTAAATCTCAAATCTTCATATCTTCATATCATGTTTGACAATTATTATAACTTTTAATTTAATGACTAATATCTTGTGGGTATTGTAATGGAGAGAGAAAGATTGAAAATGATAATGATGATTGATGAGGAGAGAGGGGGAGAAAAGATGATGATGATGATGATGATGATATTAAATGATGGAGGTGATTTAGAATGGAGGTGATGTACAATGAGGGAATGAAAATGATGTCAATGGAGGTGGAGGAAGTGAATATGGTATTGAAGAAGAAGGTGGGATAGAGAAGGTAGTACTCAAAGAAATTTTTCAGGTAAAATATTATTTCGGGAATTAATGTGTTTGGTTATGGGGTATTGATGATGAAATGAAGAAGTGAAAACAGTTGGGGATGGAAGATAGAGAGGAGAAGGGTAAATAAGGGAAAACAAGAAAATCCAGAAAAGTCAAACCAGGGGCATTTTCGGCAAGTCATATTTGGGGCGCTCAATCAAAAGGAATCTTGGGGCACCCTTTAGCAATCCAGTATATCTAATGTATAATCCGAACTCGCTCAATTCTCACGCTGACATGTGGCATATAATATAATTATTATATTGTAAATAAAACTCCAATTTCTTTATTCTTTATAATTATTATATTGTAAAAAGGAATCACGATGACCGGATTCCTCTTGCGCCCCAAACCCCCATCATCACTCCCAACGCCTCCCTCCCCTATGCTCCAATTTCTTTATTCTTTATCTATCCAAGGATGAACCCAGATTTTCGATCTTCGCTTCGCAGGCGTCATACATGGTTGGTTGTATCTGTTGCGTAGGGTGTTCGTGAGGGAGATCGACGGTGTGGCTACATGGTGGCTCGTGGTGGGATGTAATAACCCTAAAAAAAAAAAAAAAAAGGACAAGCTTCAAAGGACAAGTAACAACAAAGTTGCGTGAGATTTTTTTTTTTAGGCATTTAATGCCTTTGAAAACATCTCCCTTGATTCAGGGAAGTGAAAAACATTCACCTTTGGTGAATTGCGTTTCTCAGGGGCAATCAGCTGCCTATAAGTAGCATGCTTCACATTCGGTTCCGACGCAAATCAACACACAAGTGTTGTACTGAGTGAAATAAACTGAAATGCTTCAGACCATAATCACACCACATATAAAGTAAGTTCCGAGTATTATAAGATTTTGTAAAAATAAATTACGAAATAAGTAGTTGTTACGTACGTGCGAAAGTGACATCTTCTTAGCAAGGCTCTGTCGAAATAGTGATCGTCACTTAACGTAGCCAAGGTATAACACTTAAACTGCTATGAAATTATTATCGTTAGACAACGCCGTTAATATTTTCGTACACGTTTTCGATAATTGATTAACCTTGTGGCGAATAGTTATTACGGTGCAATTAACTCGGTGGAATTACCCCAGTTTGTGAACGTCACCGTATTAACAACTAACCCAAGAATAAAATATGTTAGTGGTAAATAGTAGCTCCATGATTATAAAGTAACCCGGAGGAATTACCCCAGTGGTGAAAATAATCTTAGAGTGAATGATGTCCACTAAAAGACGATAAATAGTAAATTAACAATTTGACTAGATAATCGCCACTTTTAGAATTCGTACGTCGTAGGACCCTTGGACAGTTAATTATCAAATAATGACAACATGATTACTTTGCCAATATAACCTTAAATAAATAACTTACGCGACTTTATTTACTTAGAACTAGAGAACGCACGGAGTAGTATCGCGGTGGTTTGGAATTCAGGTAAGGGACTCTTTCTGATTTAGCTTATAGTATTAATTTGTATACTTTAATGCTTATTTTTGAAAGAGGATCGAGTACTGCAAACTCTGATTATTTTTGAAACTACTTCGATTTTGTGGGTTAGTTATGTGTTCTGGCTAACTTTGAAACGAAGATATCCGTCTGGCTCTGCCAAGGAAGTAAACTGGCACTGACTGAGAACTTCTGAACTAACCAGAACTACACTACCCACTACTGGAATTACTTATACTTATACGAATTATTATTGTTTTACTATTTTAGCAGCTGCTTGATCCGGTTGAGTCGGAAACTGTCTTCTACTGGGCTGTCAAGCTCACCCTTTCAAAACTAAATTCTTTTCAGGAAATCAGTACTGGCTGGAGGTGGGAATTTGAGTGAGCTACCTAAGTCGTCTTGTAACATAAATAATGGCCTTAGTAATCGTTTGTACTATAGTATTCGTATGTATAATATTGTGTAATATATGTTGTGTACCTTCGACTTTTGAGGAATAAGAATGGCTTAGCCTACTTTTCGTAGGTTGCCGTCTGTTATGTTCCAATGATGGTTTTGGGGCGTGACAGATTAAGTGGTATCAGAGCAATAGTTCGACCCTAAGAACACAATACAGACCAGAGAGTATGGGTAGATTAAGTTTGGTTAACTTAACTTGTTATGGCTATTTCAGTCAAGGACTTGATGATTAATGTTGCGAAAAAAAAAAAAAAAATTGAGCAAAGTAGTACAAATCAGGGAAGAAGTTGGTAAGTACTGAGTATAATTAGTAGTTTTATAGCTTGCATTATATAAGTTCTATCGTCATTCTTATGAACGTAAGCGTCTTATGATAATTTTACTATACTAACTTGAACTATTTATAATTATAGAGGGATCGTTCGAGTTGCTATAAAGAATAAGAAATTTGAATTTTAATAGATCGAGACGAGAAACAAAATAAAACATATTTCATACGAAGTGTGGATTTCGTATTACAAGTACTAGCCGCTTACAAGAGAGTCGAAATTTTGAAAACGAAATACTACACTCTTAATCATAGCAAACTATCTACTACCACTTCGTACAACAAATAAACGTTATTAGAAATATTATCATAAGGAGACCAGCCATGAACAAAGGCCCCAACACTTCGTCATCCGTCAGTTTAACCCCCATGTTGCGCAGAAGATGAAAAATGGTTAACGCTTAAAATATCGTACCCACGATGGAGCAGAGGAAAGGATGAGGATCCCGAACAACGACAACAACGAGGACGATGATGATGGTGGAACTAAGGAAAGGAGAGGGAGAATGGGAGCATTAGAAATGTGAGGCGGGTTGAGAATTGTGTCGGTCGAGGGTGTTATAAGGAAAGGGGGAGCAAGGGTTGGGTGGAAAGGAGCGGGAGAATCGGAGAAAAGAAAGAGGGGGGAACGTTTTTTTTTTTCGCCGTGTCAAAAAAGAGCGTCAAAAGGGTACAGTGGCAATAGTAGAAGACGGCGGAGATTCCAACTCCTCGAAATAACCCCAAGGAAAGAGAGAGCTGAGTTCAGCCATTAGTTTGACACCTTTTAGTTCATCCTGAGAAAGATGACCTATACAGACTTCCCAAATCTGTAGTCGCATAAGATGTAGAACGTCCCATAACACTGATTCAACTTCGTGAAGAAACACTTCAAGATTAGACAAGTGAGACTTGAATTGAGGGGCGTCTACGAGAATCTCTAACTCCTTCACCTCTAATCTTTGTGCCAATCGCAAACCCTTTTGAAATAGTGACAAGACAAAGAAAGAGAATGATCGATTTTTCCCTCTTGCACTAATTCCAGCTTGATAAGTACCATCAAAAGATTGTAAGGTTAAACCACCTTTAAAACTTTGAGGACCTTCAAATAGGATAGCAATTGAAAGGACGTGTTGTGGTGAGTCTTTTGATATCCAAGGGATAGAAAGAATCGACCTTGAAAGTCTATCGATAAGTACAAAGAAAGCCTTACGACCCAAAGACCAAACAGAAATATGTAAGTTATATAAAGGGAAACCCGAGGGAGGCAACTAGTAGAGGAAATCTCTAAGGGACTGCTCAAATTGATGGTTACTACCCATTGATATCCTTAGACGACTCGAGGAGGTGAGGTCAAGTAGAGTTGGCCACTGAAAATTTGCAGAACTATGCTTAGGACCCTTACTCTTACGAATTATAGTGCCTTTCATTAGACAAGTGGGACGAGCATAAATGACCAGATTTACCATACCCTTAGCAAGATGAGTGATGGCACAGAAACAATGGTTGCACCACATGAGTAATAAAGGCAAAATATTCTCTTTTTGTGGACATACACAAAAATCCGTCAAAGAAATTTGGGATGACACTCTGTGACCGACCTCATTTCCTGATAATACTACCAAAATGGCAGAAGGGTAGTAAACCCTGGTCATAACCCTTAATTGGAGAAGAAGAAACTCTTCAGACCAGGAACGTGCATCACAAACTAATACCCTGAGTATACAAGAATGAAAACTAACTGGGCTTCCAGATAGAATCCTAGATAACGGTGATTTTTGTTCAGATATTAAGATGGACGGAGAAAAAATAAAAGGAAAGGTTAGGTGCAATGACATAGCAAAAACCTTATCATCCGCGACGAATAAATGCGCTAGAGAATAAGGGTCATGAAAAAGGAAATTCTGAGGACAATCGCCAACCAAGACGGGCATAGCATGTTGAGGAGGTGATCGTTGTATCCACTCATGAGTGTTAGAAACTTGGAGTGATAGTTGAAGATCAATTGGCGATGATGGACGTGTGACCGGAAGTTCAATAGAATGGGTGTTCTGGGTAAGCTCGATAGGAATTTCGGATAAAAAGTTAACGTAATCTGTTGGTTCTCTTGAGAATTCTTGTTCATCCAAAATTTGGTCTGAACTGTCGGTATCCATACTAGAGGAGAGTTGGAACTTACTAAAAATGTGAAAGAAATTGTTTTGTTGACTGCTTAGTACATGAGACTTGTTCTTTTATATAGATGATGGAAGAAACTTACAGGATACACAGACAACCTCCCATATTTTACGGAATAAAACACCATATTGTAACATAGATAATCATGTTGAGGAACATGGACACGTAATAAATGGAGTATTGAGAACTTAGGACAAGCAGTGTTAGTGTAGGGGTTGGTTGATGACAGTTCGAATTAGGATCATATGGCTTCTACGGTTGACAAGTAAACTGACAACATACCCACAAGTGATGATTTTCGAGGATCACTTTAGGAGACAAGAAGTTAGTGCGTTTGTTGTATCAAACAGAAAAAGACTCTACGCATGCAGCGTGATTTTAGGTAAGGTTCACACGAAGTGATAGGTCTAGATCTGCACTTAGAGGTTGCATATCATCTCTGATTTAAAAGTAGTCTAGTAAAAGTAGCCAAACTCAAGAGGATGTGTTCATGAAGTGGGTATTAGTATTGAGGAGTTCATAGGATTGGAGACCCTTATGAGGTGTACTACAAACACAGACCTAGATACCTTGTGCAGAATACTTTTAGTGTCGAACACGAATGACATGACAAAAATTGAAATAGAGTTGCCGAAGAGTTGTGTCAACCTAAAAGTGCGGATATAAAAGAGGGAAGACAAGTTATATCCGAGTGTCTTATCAACCAAAAGAGTGCACCGAATTGAGATTCAGAGGAAACCTTTTCAAAAAGTCATTCTAAGTCGGAAAGAACCAAATTTAGAATTGGAGACTACCCATATTTACGGAGACTTGACTTTTTATGTACGAACACAGGAGCGTGGTCCATAGTGTCAATTTACGATTTGGCAAGCGGTATTCGACACGAATTAGAAAAAGGGTCTTACTTCAAAAGGCAACGTTCCTACTCATTCGAATCTTTTTTGGTAAGTTTCGGGACAAAACTTCTTATTAGGAGGGGTGGATGTAATAACCCTTAAAAAAAAGGAAAAAAAAAAAAAAAGGGACAAGCTTCAAAGGACAAATAACAACAAAGTTGCGTGAGATTTTTTTTTTAAGCATTTAATGCCTTTGAAAACATCTCCCTTGATTCGGGAAAGTGAAAAACATTCACCTTTGGTGAATTGTGTTTCTCAGGGGCAATCAGCTGCCTATAAGTAGCATGCTTCACATTCGGTTCCGACGCGAATCAACACACAAGTGTTGTACTGAGTGAAATAAATTGAAATGCTTCTGACCATAATCACACCACATATAAATTAAGTTCCGCGTATTATAAGATTTCGTAAAAATAATTTACGAAATAAGTAGTTGTTACGTACGTGCGAAAGTGACATCTTCTTAGCGAGGCTCTGTCGAAATAGTCATCGTCACTTAACGTAGCCAAGGTATAACTCTTAAACTGCTATAAAATTATTATCGTTAGACAACGCCATTAATATTTTCGTACACGTTTTCGATAATTGATTAACCTTGTGGCGAATAGTTATTACGGTGCAAGTAACTCGGTGGAATTACCCCAGTTTGTGAACGTCACCGTATTAACAAGTAACCCAAGAATAAAATATGTTAGTGGTAAATAGTAGCTCCATGATTATAAAGTAACCCGGAGGAATTACCCCAGTGGTGAAAATAATCTTAGAGTGAATGATTTCCACTAAAAGACGATAAATAGTAAATTAACAATTTGACTAGATAATCGTCACTTTTAGAATTCGGACGTCGTTGGACCCTTGGATAGTTAATTATCAAATAAATGACAACATGATTACTTTGCCAATATAACCTTAAATAAATAACTTACGCGACTTTATTGACTTAGAACTAGAGAACGCACGGAGTAGTATCGCGGTGATTTGGAATTCAGGTAAGGGACTCTTTCTGATTTAGGTTATAGTATTATTTTGTATACTTTAATGCTTATTTTTGAAAGAGGGTCGAGTACTGCAAACTCTGATTATTTTCGGAACTACTTCGATTTTGTGGGATAGTTATGTGTTCTGGTGAAACGAGGATATCCGTCTGGCCCTGCCAAGGGAGTAAACTGGCACTGACTGAGAACTTCTGAACTAACCCACTACTGGAATTACTTATACTTATACGAATTATTATTGTTTTACTATTTTAGCAACTGCTTGATCCGGTTGAGTCGGAAACTGTCTTTTACTGGGCTGTCAAGCTCACCCTTTCAATACTAAATTCTTTTTAGGAAATCAGTACTGGCTGGAGGTGGGAATTTAAGTGAGCTACCTAAGTCGTCTTGTAACATAAATAATGGCCTTAGTAATCGTTTGTACTATAGTATTCGTATGTATAATATTGTGTAATATATGTTGTGTACCTTCGAATTTTGAGGAATAAGAATGGCTTAGCCTACTTTTCGTAGGTTGCCGTCTGTTATGTTCCAATGATGGTTTTGGGGCGTGACATGGGGCCGAAGGAGGAGGGAGTGAGAAAAACGTGGAGAGTGAAATAGAATAAAGGAGACAAATGGAGGATATGAGGAGGAGGTTGGTTGTCGTGGTGGTGGTAGCGTTCAAGCCGGCTGCAAGAGGTAGTTTCATTGGTTGTGGGGGTCTAGGGGATAGCGGTGGTGGTGGCTGGGTGGTAGGTCAGGTGGTTCGGGTTGAAGGGGGAAAGGGAAGAGGAAGGAAAGAGAAAAGCTAGAATTAATTGTGTCAATTAATTATAAATTTTACAATTAACTAACGGTGTAAAATTTCTGTCATCATTTTTGACAAAACGCAAACCTCAAGGGTACCATGGGAATTTCGGAAACCTCAGGGGTACCACAGATAAAGTCGGGAACCTCAGGGGTACCATGGATAATATCCCAAATATGTATGCTAAGTAGATAATATATGGTAATATTATTCCAATAAAATAACATTATTACTTGATTTATGAAAAATAATTATGTAATATAGTAATTATTTGATTTATGTCAATTTGATCAACTATCTCACGGGTGTTCAAAATGAGATTTTTTAGGTTTTGTAAGGTGACTTTCCATCTATAAGGTGTTATGGAATTATATATAAGATGCTCGTGCATCAAGGCGCCTACTATTATATTTGAATATCCCACGGAGTGTTCGATATGAGATTTTAAATTTTTTTATTACTTTACAAATATCCACGGGATGTTCGAAATGAGATTTAATATACTAAACGGAGTGTTTGAAATGCGATTTCAAATTTTTTTTATTACTTTTATAAATATCCCATGGGGTGTTCAAATTGGGATTTAAAATATCTCACGGGGTATTCGGAATGAGATTTTAAATCTTCTTATTGCTTTACAAATATCTCACGGGGTGTTTGACGTGATGTGTCGTATAATGAGTCAATGAGAAATCATACTGAGAATCTATACATACATATTTGCTTTCATTTCTCAAAACACTAGTTTTAAGCCCGTGCATTGCACGGTATAATTAATGAATTGTTTGCTCGATTAAAATAAGTAGTTATAGAATTAATTAATCTTTTTTATTACATTAAACTTTTTTTTGTTTTATATCCGTTGTATATTGTACCCGTTAAATAACTCTTTAAAAATGAACCCTCTTTTAGAAAGGCTCTCATACGCAATGGTTTATTATCTTTGAACTTTAATTGAATGATTGTTGTAGTAATGCTTACAACATGTTTCCGATAACACAAAGTCAAATCTATGTCTTGGTATGATGTGATCAACTCGGTTGATAGTTCTACACAATGTATAAAACTGTAAATTTATCATTATTTTACTATCACTGACAACTTGATATTCCGATTTATTTTGGAACAACTTCAAAACCTGGCAGAGTAGCATGAATGTATTCCCCCTATAACAACAATTAGATTGTTAGTGTAACATTAGAGTGTCGAGTATAGAATGAATCATAAACGACAACCACTTGATTAGAAAAAAAATAACCATAAAATACCTCTTCATCAATAAGAACCATATTAATTAGATCAACTTTTTTTTTTTTTTATGTTTATGCACCATCTTTTTCCAAAATGTATAGTATCAATATATTATTTCCCAAAACGTATAGTATCACCTTATTATTTTCCAAAACGTAAAGTATCATTTTATTATTTATAATTAGTTATATATCCTTTACCTAAATTTGTAAAAATAAAAGATTACAAAACTCTAAAAAAATTCGAAAGTAATTGCATTATGTTGTGGACCCAACTGCTATTTGTAATCTTTAATGTAAACTTGTGTGTCTATAGTAATTGCATGTTAAGATCATACTTACATATAAGAAACTTTAGATCAAATTTACATAAAGATTAAAGTAGAAAACTATAAAGATTATGGACACATTCAATGCGCTCAAAAAAGTTTGTGTGGATGACAATCGAATGTGTTAAGATCAATTTTACATACTCTCTTTGTCTCACTTTAAACATATTGATTTTTATTATCTTCTCTAACCTACTTTTTACTAATCTTCGTATTCTCTCTCAAATCTATCTCCTACTTTTTACTAATCTTTACATTCTTTTCATTTTTTTTTTCCTAGTTTTGTGAAGTACCACCAATTAATTCGACTCAGAGTAATTCGTAGTTTAAAGTCGAATGAAAGGATCGAAGTTCAATACTTGTTATCATTGTGGTCCATGTGTTTAGTCACTTAGTCTCTAAGAGTGTTACACACTTACATTGTTACTCTATGGCCGTTAAAAGTTGCTTTTGTCTCACTTATTGTTGATTGTTTGAACATTGGACAATATACATATGATTACATCCCAAGAAATTAAAATAATTAATGAAAATTACAACACAATATCACAATGATTCATACTTAACGCAGACGTACAAACAATTAAAATTACAATAATGCTAAACATAAGCCAAAAAAATATCTAATAATAAAACTACTTGAACTACACTTTAATATAAGATCTTTGGACTTTGATGCTAATGCTAAACATAAAAGCAAAAAGAACATCTAATAAAACTACTAACTACACTTTTATTAGTTTGATATAAGATTTTTGATGTCGTACACTGTGCATATCTACATCTTCTACACTTTGATTAGTTTGATATATATGATTGTAGATATATGATTATATTTTTCATACTCATGGGACATTGATCTTAACTGTTAGGATGTATATATCATATGTATGGTATGTATACAATGTAAAAAGATTTGTCATTCACATTATCTTGCATTCTTGCTAAAACTACCACTGGAAAATATAAGATTCTATATAATCATTCCAAAAAATAATAAGTACATAAATCACAAGGTCACGTTATTAATTGGCTTTCCATAAGGTAGACAATTTTATATTTTTTTGGATCATTCTGTAAGATACACTTTTCAGGAGATTTTGCATAACATACATTTTCCTAAATGTCAATTATCATCCTATATGTAAAGATTTTTGCTTATATATTCTAAGATTCTTATATTTTCTTTACCATCATCCAATATATGTAAAGATTTTTCCTTATACGTTAAGATTCTTATATTTTCTTTACCTAAACTAATTTTTTTAAAGATTCTAAAGCTCTAAGAAAATTCGAAAGGCTCTAGACGCGTTGAATGACCACGAAAAAAGCTTCGTTTATATATATATATATATATATATATATATATATATATATATATATATATATATATATATATATATATATATATATATACTAGTTTAAAGCCCGTGCGTTGCACGGTTACATTAAAGTATTATATATTATATACGGACCATCCATTATCAAAATCCATTATGGTACAGCTAATTTAAAATCATAACTATATTGTAGATTTCATATTCTCATTTTTAATATGATGGCTATAGTTGTATCACTGTGTCAATAGATAGGATTGTACATAAACTTTTTCAAAACTCTAGGGGGATTTCATTTGCGTTGTGTGGGATTTTCCCTATTTCCAAACGCATTCAATTAAAAAAAAAAATAGTTCAATTTCTAAGAAGATTACATTAAGGTGGTTGACCTAATATTTTTGGCTGATAGTAATAGTCTTAGTGCAAAGAGATCTACTCATATAAATTAATTTTTTCCATTAAGGCACAACTCAACTAATTAAACTCAGTTATCTTAATTTAGGTCTTTGAAATGTGCAAATCAGATCAAACAACTTGCGATTTAATAATATACATTAATATATACCAGATCATAAAGAACTTAAATAACCAACACACAATCAATTATCATGCCAATAACCTCATGCTAAGGTTCCCCAATTAATTATAATTATTTTTTAATTAATTTAGATCAATTAACATCTGAAATGTTCATATCAGATGAAATAACTTCTCATCTAACCAAATATCTTTCACAAATAGAATTTTTATTCACCAAAAACGGTAATAAGATTTTATTAACTTTAGACGCATAAATAGTTCATAGTTAGATGCAGATAAGAACATATTCATTCGAAAATAGAAAAACTGCTTATTCGTAGATTGTGGCCAATTGTTTATACATAGAAAAAAAACATAAATTAAAAAGAAAAAAAAAAAAAGAACATACTTATTAATATTGGAAAATTACTAATAAGTTGAACTACTATCCATTTATAGTAGATGAGTGACATATCGTTATTAGTATTACTATCTCTAGTTCAAAGTTTACCATTAAAAAACAAATTAAACATTTGGTTATTATATTTAGCAAAATGTAGATTACGTCGTCATATTTTTTTTGTCATGTATTAAAATGTATGTTTGACGTATGGAATATTATCTTACTATAACTCATAAAAGAAATTTTTTATGTTGATTCATATTTTTAAAATTATCATAAACCTACATATGGTAACTACATATTCATAAGTAATAAATGAATTCTTTACATGATTACCATAAACGTACATATGTTAACTACATTTTCATAACACTTAATTAATTATTTATTTACCTAAAGCTATAAAAAAAAATTTGAAGGGCTTTTAACCTATTCAATATAGGTGACTTATAATTGTTAGTATTGAGAAATTCATTTGAATAAGTTAAACGGCTACCCATTTATAGTAAGGTGACTTATAGTTATTACTATTGGTATCTCAAATTTATGTGTCATCATTTGTTGCTTATATGTACCAAAATATAGAAAATATCATATTAGACTTTTGCTTATGGAATATTATCTTGTCATAACATATAAAATAGTTTCATGATTACGAAAATTTTATATCTTCATGGTTACCATAAGATTATTTTCATGATTACCATAAGTTTATGTATGATATACTACAATTCCATAACATAAATAATTTCATGATTATCAATTGTCATATCTTCATGGTCACCATAAACGTTTTTCTTGATTACCATAAGCTTTTTTCATGATTACCATACGCTTATGTATGGAATAGTACATTTCCATACTAATATATGAATTTTGTAAATGATTACCATAAACTCACATATGATAGTATAACAACAATTCCATAGCATAAATTAATTGTTTATCCACCAGAAGCTCTAAGAAAATTCGAATTGCCCGGCACCTCTTCGATGCCCACGAAAAAAACTTTTACCTTTATCCGTAGTTATTACTATTGGGGAGTTCACATGAATAAGTTCAAAATTCTTTTGTATTATCTTACCATTTCGTGATTAAATGTCATATACTCCCTTCGATTTTTTTTATAATTTTCTGTTTTGTTCTGTTACTCATAAACGAACTTTTTATTCACCAAAAATTGTATTAAAATTTCCTTAACTGTAGACGTATTTAAAAAAAAAAACATTTTGTTCTTATATTTTACCAAAATGTAGAAAATGTCGTGTAGTTTTCTCTTATATTAAATTGTAGGTTTGACTTTTTTTTTTTTTTTTTTTTTTTGCAAGCAGAATTTTAGTGCTTTTTATTCTTCCATGAAGGGAAAAAAAATCAAGCAAGAGCCTACAAAAAATTAAACCACTATGGGATCAAAACAATGAGGAGCTGAAAATTTCCTCATTTTCGAGCCCTTTTAAGTAGCTAAATATTCGAATACAAACATAGAACTTAATTTGCCTAACAATAAACTCCACAATATGCTCTTCTTCACGAAAAATTCTGCAATTTCTCTCCCACCAGATCATGTATATCGTTGCTATCAAGCCACATATTGCCCACTTACTCTTCCAATGTCTCCTCCCAATCTTCTTACCATACCAATTTAGGACACTTCTAAAACTGCTTCTGCCAGTTGAAATTCTCAACCAACTCTGAGTTTGCTGCGATTTCCCCTGAAAAACCACACACGAAGAATAGATGCAGATGACTTTCTTCCCCAGCTTTACACAAACTGCATCGGTTAGCCAAGCTCATTCCTCTCTTCATTATGTTGTCTATTGTTGCCAATTTTCCTTGATAAGCCAAGTTTGCAGTAAAACAGTGCTTTGGAACATTTATCCCATTCCATATTACCTTATAGCTCCTGCAAACCTTGTATTTCTCCTTAAAAAACTCATAGGCCTGAGCTGTGCTGAACCTGTCACCTGCAGTCCAGGAAAGTATGAGCTTTTCAGCCTGATCCACAGAGTTAACTCTAGCTAAAATCACATTCTTCACACTGATGATGCCTTTCATCAATTCAGAGTCATGACTCTTAGCACTAATTTCCCAGATGGAAAGTGCTTTCAAATCATAGCTCTTAACCCATTTGCTCCAGAGACTGCTGTTATTGGAATTCAGGCACCAAATCCCCTTCGCAATCAATGCCATATTCCAGCTCAAGACCTCCTTTATATGAAACCCACCTTCTGTTTTTGGAGCACATGAGCTAGCCCAGCTCTTGTATAGCATCTTCCTGCTACCCTCCTTAATTTCCCAAACAAAATGCTTGCACATCCTGTTTATCCTCCTAATAACTCCTTTTGGCAGCAGAAAACTCGAACACCAGAAGTTTTTCATACCAAAAATGACAGAGTTAATAAGGAGACACTTGCCAGCATAAGACAGAAACTGGTTTGACCAATGCATAATCTTGCTTCTAATCTTCTGAATCAAGTTGTTATACATATCCGCAGCCAGCCTTGAGCTGTTTAAAGGCACTCCCAGATATCTAAATGGGAAACTACCTTCTGAATTATTATTTTACCATAACTTAAAAAGGAAATTTTTATATTGATGTTTTTTTTCTTTTTCAAAATTGCCATAAACCTACATATAATATACAGTAAAATATATGAATTTTATACATAATTACCGTAAACATGTGGTATAACAAAAATTCCATAACATAAATTATTTCCTTATTCACCAGAAGCTATAAGAAAATTCGAAGGGCCCTAAACCTCTTCAATGCCCACGAAAAAAGCTTCGTTTATGAGATATATAGGAAATCTATCAAATGAGAAGTATTAATTTCGTGAGAAGTGAGAAGTAATGTCACCCATCCATCTCACTTGATGTAATGACCCACATTAAAAACAGAAATAAAAGACAATTAAAAACTAAAAATACACCCAAACCCCCAAATCTCACATTATTTTCTCTCTCCTCCCATTTCCTCTCTTCTCTCCCCACGGACCTACCCCCGCGCCGCCCACCACCACCGCTGCGTGCACCGGAAAACAACCATCTCCGGTTACGACACCACCGGACGACTCATCGGACTAACGCGAGTCCTCGTCGCACACGAGACTCCTCCGTCGAGCATCGTTTGGCCGCGAAAAATGTCTTCTCCTTCACTCTTTTTGTTTTCGTTTTTTCCAGATTTCGCAGCCGCCGTCGATCGTCACCATCGCCGGAATCCTCTCTAATTTCCGCACCTACTCCCAATCGTGTCTTCGCCGATCAATAACGGCCTCTGACGTGCATCATTCCGCCGCAAAACACGCTTTTCTTTCACGTTTTTTGACCTCATTTTTGTTAAATTTGGCCGCCGGCGTTCTAAACCCTCGTCCTCCGCCGCGGTTGCTCGCCGTCGTTGATCTACACAACTCCGACATCGCCTCTCATTTTCGCCGTGGTTAGTTGAATTGAAATGGTGGTAATGCGAGGAAAGAGAGGGCAAACGAGAGGGCGGACATGGTGGAGTCGGCGGTTGGAGGTCGTGCCTTGGTCTGCCGACGACTGAGTCACGGCCGGAGTAGGTTAGGGCGGGGTTGGGGCGGAGCAGTAGCGGGGGTAGGGTTGGGGTTGGGTGGTGTGGGAGGAGAGAGAAAATGGTAGAAGATTGTTTTTTTTTTTTTGTCATTTTCATTTTTTTTGGAGTACGTATTTTTATTATTTGGAGTTACGTATTTTTAATTATTGGAGTTAAGTGGAGGTACGCGTTTTAGTTAGTGGAGTTATGTGTTTTAGTTAGTGGAGTTAAGTCGGAGTTACGTGATTTACGTAGTGGAGTTATTAGAGTTACGTGTTTTATTTGATGAAATTAAGTTGGAGTTACGTGTTTTAGTTAGTGGAATTAAGTGGAGTTACGTGTTTTAGTTAATGGAGTTAAGTCGGAGTTACGTGATTTAGGTAGTGGAGTTATTAGAGTTACGTGTTTTATTTGATGAAATTAAGTTGGAGTTACGTGTTTTAGTTGATGGAGTTAAGTCGGAGTTACGTGATTTAGGTAGTGGAGTTATTAGGGTCACATGTTTTATTTGATGAAATTAAGTTGGAGTTATGTGTTTTAATTGATGGATTTAAGTCGGAGTTACGTGATTTAGGTAGTGGAGTTATTAGAGTTACGTGTTTTATTAAAGGAAATTAAGTTAGAGTTACGTGTTTTAGTTAGTGGAGTTACGTTAGAGCTCATGAATTTTCGTTGAATTTGGTGGAATTAGTAATAATACTGGAGTTATAAAATTTAATTTGTGGAGTTAGCTCACCGGAGTTACGCAATTTAGTTAGTAGAGTTACAACTGGAGTTATGCAGTTTACTTACTGCAGTTATGCGAAATCAATGGTTGAGATTACTTCTCACTTCTCACCAAATTATCACTTCTCACTGGATATATATATATATATATATATATATATATATATATATATATATATATATATATATATATATATATAGGATGTTGTTCCCATAAGAAGTGATAAAAAGGACTCTTAGATAAGAAATCGGAAGGAATCTCATCCACTCAATTCACCTAGATCCGACGGTTCATATTTAATATTAAAAGAAAATTAAAAATAGACTCATCCCCCAATTCCTCACATTTTCTCTCTCCTCTCCTTTCCTCTTCTCTTTCCACTCCCACGACCCCCCGCCCCGCCACCACGCGGCGCAGGCCAACACAGACCACCACCGGAGCCGGGTCTGTCGCCACCAGCCGACTCCACCGACCACAGCGAGTCTTCGACGGCCATCACCGTCCTTCGTCGATCATCACATTACCGCAAAATCCGCCTTCTCTCTCCTTCTTTTTTCGCCCACGCTTTCGTCAGATCCGGCCACCGCCATACCTCTCCGCCGTCATCTAGGCCCTCGCCGGTATCCTCTTTAATTTCCGCACCTATTCTCATCCTACCGCCCTCCTACTTTCGCTTATATTGAAGGAAACCAATGAAATTTGGGGAAAAGCGAGAAGATGCCGGCGTCAAAAATTGGACGGTTATGTCTCGATCGACGACCGTCACTATGGTCGGCCGCGACTGTGGTGGTTCAAGAGGAGGTGAAGGCGGTGTTCGGGCGCCGAAAGGAGGTCTTTGAGGAGAGAGACGCATGAGAAAGGGGAAATGGGGGATGAAATGGTGGTGGAGATGTCGGCGAGGAAGGGGATGCTGCTCGCCGGACGATGAAGATCGTTCTGGTGGATCGGGGGTTGCGTTGGTGTTGGTCGGTGAAGGATGTGGTGGCAGCTGGGTGGTTTGGGTGGTGGTCGGGTCTGGGGAGGGTGAGGGGAGGAGGAGAGAGAAATTAAGTTTCTTTATTACTAAATGCATTTTATTTTTATTCAAGTGCATTTTATTCAAAACACCTTTTTATTTTTATTTCAAGTAAAATTTATTCAAAATGCATTTTATTATAACTACAAGTGCATTTATTATCATTAAGAATCGACCAAATGCATTTTGTTAAATTATAAATGCATTTGTAAGTATATGAGTGCATCTTTTCAAATTAGAAGTGTATTTTGTTAAATTAGAAGTGCATTTTGTTAAATTGGAAGTTTGTTTATAACAATAAGTGTTTTTTGTTAAATTAGAAATGCATTTTTATAAGTCCAAGTGCATTTTGTTTGACTAAAAGTGCATTTTATAAAACTAAAATGAGAAAGTGTATTTTGTAAATTAGAAGTGCATTTTATAAGAATAATTGCATTTTTGTTAAATTAGAAGTGCATTTTATAAGAATAATTGCATTTTTGTTAAATTAGAAGTGCATTTTATAAGAATAAGTGCATCTTGTTGAATTCGAAGTGCATTTTTGTTAAATTGAAGTGCATGTTATAAATTTAAGTGTATTGTATAAGAATAAAACGACTAAGTGCATTTTTTTTTATTAGAAGTGCATTTTATAAAACTAAAAACGACAAAGTGCATTTTGTTGGATTAGAAGTATATTTTATAAAAATAAGTGCATTTTGTTAAATTAGAAGTGCATTTTATAAAAATAAGTGCATTTTGTTAAATTAGAAGTGCATTTTGTTAAATTAGAAGTGCATTTTATAAAACTAAAACGACAAAGTGCATTTTGTTAAATTAGAAGTGCATATTATAAAAATAAGTGCATTTTATTAAATTAGAAGTGCATTTTATAAGACCAAGTGCATTTTGTTAAATTAGAAGTGCATTTTATAAAACTAAAACGACAAAAGTGCATTTTGTTAAATTAGAAGTGTATTTTATAAAAATAAGTGCATTTTATTAAATTAGAAGTGCATTTTATAAAACCAAGTGCATTTTGTTAAATTAGAAGTGCATTTTATAAAAATAAGTGCATTTTATTAAATTTGAAGTGCATTTTATAAGAAAAGTGTATTTTGTTAAATTTAAATTGCATTTGATAAGAAAAATGCGTGTTGTTAAATTAGAAATGCATTTTATAAGAATAAGTGCATTTTTTTAAAAGTAGAAGTGCATTTTATAACAATAAATATTTTGTAATTAAAATTGCATTTTATAATAATATAAGTGACTTTTATTGAATTAAAAACACAATTTATAAGAATAATGTCTTTTTGTTTAGATGTGTTATTGGTTTTGTAAGTTTTAATCGCAGATATTGATAATACTATATAAGTACTTCTTACCTTCCTACAAATATATAACTTCCTACCAGAACGTGCCCCTATATATATATACTAGTTTGACAGCCCGTGCAATGTCCGTGCTACTTATGTTTAAATGTTAAAATTATGTAAACGAATTTTTTATCTAAAACCTAAAATCTCATTTCAAACACCCGTTGGATATTTGTAATGTAATTAGATGGAAAGTCACATTTAAAACTTAAAAGTCATGTTTCCAACACCCGTAGACTATTTGTATTGTAATTAGATGAAAATCCACCTTTAAAAACCTAAAATCTCATTTCGAACACCAGTGTGATATTTGTAATTTAATTAGAGGAAAAGTCACATTTCAAAAGCCAAAATCCCATTCTGAAACACCCGTGGGATGTTTGATCAAATTGCCATAAATCAAGTAATTACTATATTACATAACTATTTTCCATAAATAAAGTAATAATGTTATTTTATTTGAATAATATTACCGTGTATTTACCATATCCTATTTTGAATAAACATTATTTACAATATAATAATATATTATATGCCACGTGTCAGCATGGGAATTGAGCGGGTTAAGGATTATATATATATATATATATACTAGTATATTGATTGCATGTCATCAACCTCGTCTTCACCCAAAAAATTCACATTTAAGCTGTAAATCGATTAAAACATGTATTGAAGTGGTAGTGATTATAAACGAAAATGTTTGCTACCTTCACGTTAGATATTCTTAACGAACCACGTTGCACACTCTTAATAATATGCAGTACTCGGTTAACACAAAAAATCACACCATCAAATATCATATTCAGTATACAACATGCGTACTCAAACTACAAATATTTATTTAAGGGACATGTTTCACTATACAACTCATACTATCAACATGCATATGAAGGTCAATAATATGCGTACTCAAATTACAAATACTTACTGAACTGACGTGTTTAGTTATAAAACTCACACAATCAAAATACATTTCCAATAAACAAAAATGCGTACTCACGCTAGAATTATTTAATTGACATGTTGCATTTGGTGGTAGCCAACGCAAACTCGGACATTGACGTCGAACATTGTTGATACGCATAACTGATCACTTAGGCAACAAGTATACATACTCAAATAAAATGCGTACTCAAACTCAAAAACTAGAATAATGTGGATCCAAATCCAAACCAGGCATTTGGGCTTTTGTGTAAACCCATTAAAAACCAACCCACAAAAATTCCTCCCGCCTGCCTACAATTTCGAATTTCAAAAAAGAGCCGTTATTCTTGAATCTTACAACATACGCTCCACCCAATATATACACATCCCCATCCCCTCTCCACTTCCGCAACAAAAATCAATCAGAATCACAATTCAATCTCAAAATCAAATCAAATTAGGGTTTCGGCTAGGAGAGAGAAAGTGACAAAAAATGGAATCAATGGGAGGAGGAGGAGGAGAGAAAGTGGCGGTGTCCGCCATGGATGCGTTCGAGAAGCTTGAGAAGGTTGGAGAAGGAACGTACGGAAAAGTGTATAGAGCACGGGAAAAAGCCACCGGTAAAATCGTCGCATTGAAGAAAACTCGCCTTCATGAGGATGATGAAGGTGTTCCTCCTACTACTCTTCGCGAAGTTTCCTTGCTTCGTATGCTCTCTCGCGATCCTCATGTCGTCAGGTTTACGCTTCTCTCTCTCACTCTCACTCTCTCTCTTCTCGTTCTACGGCTTTTCGAGTATTTTAATTTGTTATCGTATATAGAATTTGGGGAGGAATTGATTGTTTTAGTTCACTATTCAAAAGTTAGGGTTTCATGTAGTGATCTTTGTGTGATTTCTGATCTTTGATTGTGTTGTTGGATTCAAAATTTGGGGGAAATTATACGATCGAATTTCTGCAAAGTTTCGTGATTTTGTACATTTGATTGATGATTAATTGGGTTGCAATTTTTTTTTTATCTTTGATGATAATTAATGTTACGATTTTTCGATGTTTGACATTTGATTGATGATCAATTTGTTTGCGATTTTTCGATCTTTGATTATAATTAATGTTTGACAATTGATTGATGATCTATTTGTTAGTCCAAATTTCTGGAATTTGTAGAAATCATAATAGCTGATTATAATGTTGAATACGAAGCACTGAATTTGTTGATTTTTGATCAGTTCGATTTAGGGGTATTTGTCTACAATGTAGCCTGTAGATTGGTTAGGGTTTCGCCTTTACGTCTTTCGTATAACATTTTGTGTTGAATTTTGAAAGCATAATTAGGGAAGAAGCATAGTTAGGGTTTACGCATTTCGGTCTCTTTCCGTTAATTTGAATGAAATGTCCCTATGTAGCCACTAATCATTCTAATTTTCTCGAAAATTTTCTCGTAATCATAGTCATTTACGCGATTTTTGTCAATGGTTTTGAGTTAGTCGACCGTGATTTTGATACTAGAACTCTAAAGTTAGGGTTTTGCTAGCGCTGATTGATTTCGTGTTTAGGTTGCTTGATGTGAAACAAGCACAGAACAAAGAAGGCAAGACCGTGTTGTACTTGGTGTTCGAGTACATGGAGACTGATCTTAAGAAATACATTCGTAGTTTCCGTAGCACTGGAGATAATGTCCCTCCTGAGAGTGTTAAGGTATGAGTGCACCTCCAACTGCCAATTAACTAGTTTTAAGATGTGTTTTCTCGTGTTATTTCAATTGATAGGGCTCTGAAATTCGCTATGAATTAAATTTTTCGAGTAAGAAATCTTTGTTGTTTGTTTGGTGTTCCAGAGCCTGATGTATCAACTCTGCAAAGGTGTTGCATTCTGCCATGGTCATGGTGTCATTCACCGGTAATAATTCTCGTCTCTTCACAGTTGGTTATCGATGTCTCCACATTCATGTCTTTTCTGCGGCCTGAATTGCATACTGATTCTTTGTTCTTCAGTGACCTTAAGCCACACAATCTTCTGATGGACCGTAAATCAATGGTTCTCAAGATTGCAGACCTTGGACTTGCTCGAGCATTCATCGTCCCCATCAAGAAGTACACTCATGAGGTCCGCAGTTCATACACTATTCTCATTAGATTCATAGCAAGTACTCGGCTTTTACAGCTATTCTTTCTTGGCAGCTACTTATCAGTCATGGTTTCTTTCCTGATTGCAGATCTTGACCTTGTGGTATCGAGCTCCTGAGGTTCTCTTGGGTACTACTCATTACTCTTGTGGTGTCGACATGTGGTCTGTTGGCTGTATATTTGGTACATACTCCTGTCTAATTCCCACCATCTCTTTTCAATTTCCTGTCTCGAGATATCTATTTAGCTTGCAGAACATTTTCCATGCCAAATACTCATAAAACTTGTTGAATTGCCAGCTGAGTTGATAAACAATCAAGCACTCTTTATGGGAGACTCAGAGCTTCAGCAACTCCTTCACATTTTCAGGTTTGTCACAGCCTCTTATTTCATTCTCTCACTGCTGAAGTTTCTGCAGCAAACATTAATCTTTGTGTATCTGCAAACTTGTCTTTCTACAGGCTGCTGGGCACCCCTAATGAGCAAGTATGGCCTGGTGTAACGAAACTGAAGGACTGGCACGAGTACCCTCAATGGAGCCCCAAGGACCTGTCCACTGCTGTCCCCGGGTTGGACAAAGAAGGACTTGACCTGTTATCTGTAAGAATCGCAAACCTCTTCTAAAATTTACAATCGTAAACCAATGAGTATATGCTGCTAACAGATCGGTTTTTGCTATGCAGAAAATGCTTATCTATGAGCCGTCACAGAGGATCTCGGCTAAGAAGGCTATGGAGCATCCTTACTTTGATGGTCTGGACAAGACCTTCCTTTAGAAGAAAGTTGTAGTGTTTGGCTAACAGCACCCTGCTGTAACAGATCTGTGTTGCTTCTCTCAAGCAGTATGTCCTAAGAGGCTTGAATTTTCTGGTTTTTCGGAATGTTCAGCTTATTGTAATGCTATTACAATTTCAGGCAACTAATTGTGTAGAGCAGTGTGCTCTTTCTAATATTCTCCGAGAGTGTAATGATGCATAGAAAACATATGTATAACAGCTTACCTAATCGTGAATCTCCCTGTTTTTCTCCTCTATTCCTCAGACATAGAGTACTGCCGATTAAGTCTGACAACATAGCGTAATTCTTGTTCATATTTTGAGGGAAACTATGGATCACTAGTGTTAGCAGTATTGTTTATAAGAGTTATCAGAAAATATAGGTAGTCCAGAACAATAGAAACTTGGTGATGTGTGTTCAACAACAAGAAACTTGGTGCTGTAGACCTATATCTGCTCATTACAGAAGAAAAAAAAAATCCAGATTTAGATGTACACAGTTTTCTGTACTTGATACTAGAAAAAGAAATCTAGAGGTAAAACTTGGTGCTCTTTTCGAATCGTTGAGCTTGCGCTCTTGCTTGAAAGCATTACACAATATGTGCCTTCCAATTCTTAGAAAGATGGCAGGATAAATTTTCACCTGTTTCCTTGAGTTTATGTCACCAGCCACATGAAGAATGTGGACCAGACAGTGAGCGCAACAGAAGCCAGAACGTAACTCCACAACATAATTACTGAGCATTCATTCTCTCCGGCTCCAAATAACTGGGTTATCGTAGCTATAATCACAAAAAAAAACGACAGTGAGTGAAGTTTTCTGGAGAAAAAGTGATGTTATAATCTTTGAACTGTTCTGAATCTTGAAAACTCCCACTTTTATCCTGGAATTCTCTATGACCAAGATAGCTGTAGACTTACCTATATTCATTGCCGGTGGAACAGCATACTGAAGCAAAAGAACGAATTGATACAACGGATCTTTAGGAATCAGAGCAAAATGAATGGCAATTTTCACAAGGGCAGTGCCTATAACAGGCAGTATTACATAACGAGCTACGATAATGCCAACAACAAGCCGCTTTTGTATTTCTGACCTCCGTATACCTGCATTGAAGGGAACAGTTACTATATCAGCAGCTGCACGGTATGCCAGTACCAAAGAAACGTCGTGGTGAAACATACCCTTCAGAAGATTTCCTCCCATGACAAGAGTAACAGAGGGAATGGATCCGTCCCTGTGTAGTATATACCAGCAGAGATACATGTCAGGGATCTTGATGATCATATTATATGACTTCCAGATGCAAATCTTAGAAGAGAAAAAAAAATTCATGTAATTGAGAAGAAATGAGAATGAATATACCCCAGTAGTAGGGCCGTGTCCTGTATAACGTGAAGAGGTGCATGCTGACCAATCAGTAAACCTCGTATGGCTGGGACTAGTCCAACAATAAACCCGATAATCTGTGAATGAAGATAAATGGGTCAGATAAACCTTGACATCTAACCAAGAGAGCTCATACATTTGTTGAATGAATACGACAAGTGTATCTTCCTTGAACTAAATATAGCTGTGTCGTACACGTTAAACCAATCCCCAGGAAAGTCCTGCAATCTTAACATGATCACAACCAAGAAGGGTTCATCTATGGCATGTAACTGCGAAAGCTTTAGAATGATTCAATTATTATTCTCAGATGATTTGCTCTTGGCCTCACAGGAGTCACACTGGACTGCTCTTCCTTCATAATTTCTAGTTAATTCCATTAGACAACTTTTTGAAGCTGTGATCCCAGTTAAGCAGAAAGTAGACAAATGCACACATACCGCTCCAGTGGTTGAGGGAGCAAATAGCGCCCTCAGGTTTATCTTCCGCAATACTTTCCTTGCATAAAACTTCAGCTTATCCATCAGCCTCACCTGCCATAGTACCATCAAGAGCAGGGGTCACATCAGACAACAGTTCTGAATTCTTGAATTTTACAGCATGGCCTTGATCATTATAACATAAGTTGGCTGTTCGTGAGAACCATCTACCATTACCAGGTGCAACTGAATGTTTTTGTTAAGATATAACCAATTATTGGGCCTCATCCATCAGTCTAGACTCTCAAGCACACAGTATGGGCGGGCCTGTGCATTATCTCCACGCTTCAAGTCCAAAGGGCATCCGCGTGAAGGGGCGTGTTAAGGTATTAAACCAATAATTGGTTATATTGTAACAGTTTTAGTCAATAGATATTAGATATACAAGCCAGTGAGAGCCAAAAGTCCAAAACTCCACAATGTGTCTTAGAATTTTCGCACTAGTAAGTTCAGGCATCAACGACCACAAGCAATTCAGCCTCTATGGATAAAAAGAATATGATTTTGAGAGGACAACAGCAAAGACATTACCTCAGAGTTCTCGGTCTGATTAGATGATGGTGCATCTTTTTCTGCATGCTGCTGGATTGGAATTTCGTACTCCTTTGGCGGAAGAAGGGGCACTTTGCAAATTTTAGTGTCTGCCGGTGATGTTTCAATGGAGGAGTTTCCAACAGAAGAATTATTTATCTCTACTTCTTTAGGATGTTTACTTATGCACATACGTACCATGTTGTATACATACGACCACAGATAGATGGCTCCAATCTGAAATGGTCAATCAACTATATAAAACATATTTAAGCTTGCTAACAGATTACTGTAAGTAAGATGTATATGCACCCTGAAAACCACATGTTCTAAATCATTGCACCACACTCTGCAGATTTATTTGAGCCTTTTCCAGACAATTTATAAAATCAAATGATTTCTTGGTCAAAAAGTCACCCCATAGGTAAATACCAAAGTTTATGGAATTAGCTTGTAATAAATCAGTAATAAGGATAGTATGACCAGCAGGCGGAGCAGACATACCGCCATTGAAAGTGAGGCATAAGCCATCCCATAAGTATGACATTCATCAGGAGCGCCAAATGGTGTTCCTTTCTCTTTACAAACTGCTGGAATTATGATGAAAAGCATGTTTCCCATGTTTCCTGTCAGTTTCCAATGAACTTATGAGGCTTACAACATCACATGATCTTTGTATGTAAACTATCTAGTTCTGAAGCAAACAGAATCGGTTTTACTGTTCCATGTACTTCTAATTACTACGAAATGATACAGTCAAATCCAAAGTTGAAGCACAGGACTCACTTTCTCTTACACTTGAAATTTACAGTAAGCTTTCCGAAATGTAAGTATTTAACATTATCTAAGGCATTAATCCTAGAGTAGCTTGACATAAAACATACGCAATTTGCAGATTACGACTGAAATGGAATGAAAAGAACAGTAAATGTAGCATTGTTTAAGTATCTTAAGCACATGTTTGAAATGCTGGATGACTGATAATGCTCACCTGCAGCACAACAACCCAATATTAGACCTCGCAGGTGAGGTGGAGTCCTTGTGACATGAATAATTATGAAGCCGAGAACAGAACCAATCACGAATGTAATGAGAATATTCAAAGCCATGAACCACCTAGCACAACAATTAAGTCAAGAGAGTGGATAGAAAATCGATTAAACTGAATGAAAACCCTGGAAACATAATCCGTAAATATCATTGACAGCAAAATTATATTACAGGGATTAGAACAGCAAAATTATATTCATCATTGCTTATATGAACTCATTCAATTAAAAGACAGTCTCTTCCTTTTGATGATACAATCAGAGATATATATGTGTATACTCACATCATTCTCATACTCTCATGTGTCAAAGCTTTGGCCAGATTCGACGATACAAGGGCAGGATTGAAAACAAAGAATACAATCTGTATGTTCATGAAACCAACAAGCTAAAGTCAATAATCAAGTCACTCTTAACATGCATGCCAAATGCATACTAACTTATTAATTTCTGATCATAGATATCAGCAGTAACATATATAGACCTTGTTCAAATGCTTCCTAGCATCTGATCCCAGGACATCGACTCGATCCAAAGCAAGTAATGAGCCAAGTGCTGTGATCAACAGCACCTTGATGACTGGCATTGATGATGCAGCTAACAATTCTACTACCGCCATCGGTATGTATGTAACTTCTACAAGCCACTGCTTCTGATCAGTCTATCTGGTCTATAATTACACCTCTACTGATCAATCAACACAGTTGTTATCTGCGTCAGCATGAATTATTCAAAATCATATGTATATATATTCAGGAACACTAAATCCAGAAAAAAAAAAAAAAAAAAAAAAAAAAAAAAAAAGGTTGAATTGCACGTAAATGAAGGTAAAGGGCCAAATTGCACAATTCAACCTTTTAAGTGGTTCAATTGCACAACTGAGTAAAGTCGTGACTTGGGGTCAAATTGCCACTTTCGCCGAAAATCGAAATATCAACCATAACGAATCAAAATTGTCATAAAAAGTTGGTAAACTATCAAGTACATGCGCCAACATTGGTGCACAAGGTTTCTAGCCTAAACATTATGATTTCCGAAACTTTAATTGAGCTAATCACATTTGTAAGTAACCCATATAATGTTTGACTTAGATCGTAGTACACGCACTTTTTCTGTTTTCCGAGTGATTTTACCAAATACCAGCTGAAAAATTCGCAATTCAATCTCGTAAACAAACAGTAATGAAGAATTTCGATATTAATCTACGTACTCGACATCACGACATCATCATTACACCAATGCCTTTAATTCCATAGTCAAAATATTATTGTGCATTGTTACTTACAACCTAATATATGTGACACCCTAATTTTATTTAATTTGTATAGTTTGATCGGATGTTGAAAGACAGATAACTAAGCAGAGAAACTTACATGTCAAGGTTTTAATAACATGCATACCATCCTCGCGTGACAAGGTTCACAATCAACTAAATTTTGCACCAGAAAAAAAAAAAAAAAAAAAAAATTTATGGGTTTTGATGAAATGAATTGGATTTCGTGAAAAAAATAAAAATAAAACCCCAAAAACTGAGGGGTGACTGTTGAGCATAACTGCATAAGAAGCAGAAGAAAAAAAAAAAAAAAAAAAAGTGAGTGACACGTAGATGTGAAAAAACGGTGAGGAACACTTTTGACACTTGCATTTTAGTTGCTACTCTATTAATTAATGAAGTTCAATAAATTCAAGTTCTTAATTAGACATCACACTTTCGGGACGTTGTCCTGAAGAATTTGAGCAATGAAGATGGAGAAAGCCATAGCAGAAGAGTCTTAGATAAAGATGAATTGGTTTTAATTTTTTTTGTGATTGTCTTTTTCTCATGTTGCATGATACAGGACCATGTATATATATTACAAAGAGTGTGATGAGAACAAGTCTCAATTGTTTCACTAATAGGGACATTAGCTATTCTTACACTAACAGCTTCTGATGACTAATCCCTAGGGAGCTTGACTTTCCTCTTATAGAATTGATTCACATGTTTTCCATTGGGGAGCTATCCTATGTTGTTTGTAGTTTGCTGAGGTTGACTCCACACACACCAAGGCTGTTTCTGACTTCGTCTTCTTCTCCTTGAGCTGTCACTGTCTTCCTCGACATTCCTAAGCTCTCTGTCTGCTCTTCTTTACACTCCTCCTCAAGTTGTGAGTAAGGCTTTGTTGTAACTCCCAGCTTCCTTAGAAGTTTGTTGTGTTGTTGAGTTGTTAGAGCTTTGGTAAACACATCTGCCAGCTGATCCTGGGACTTAACATAGGAGGTATGCATTTGACCTTGGGCAATCTTTTCCCTTATGAAATGACAATCCACCTCTATATGTTTGGTTCTTTCATGATGGACTGGATTGACAGCTATGGAGATCGCAGCTTGATTATCACACTTCAATTCAGTAGAGCCAAGATGTTTTAGTCCCAATTCCTTTAGAAGAGATGATAACCAGGTGATTTCACAAGTGGTTAAAGCCATAGCCCTGTACTCAGCTTCTGCAGATGACCTTGCCACAACAGTTTGTTTCTTTGCTTTCCATGAGACTGGTGAGTTCCCTAGCAGTATACAAAAGCCAGTGGTGGATCTCCTACTAAAGGGGCAAGATGCCCAATCAGAATCACAGTAAGCAGTTAGCTTAGCTGCTGAGTTGCTGGCTAGCAAAATTCCCTGACCTGGTGCCTGTTTGATGTATCTCAAAAGTCTTCTGCCTGCTTGCATATGATCAGATGTAGGATTTTGTACAAATTGGCTTAGTAGCTGCACAGTGAAGGAGATATCAGGTCTTGTTATTGTCAAATATATCAGTTTTCCAATCAACCTTCTATAGACATCTGGCTTTGGGAGAGGTGTTCCTTTGTCTGGTGAAAGTTTGATGTGAGAATTAAGTGGTAACCGAAGAGATTTAGCATTTTCCATTCCAAATTCTCTCAACAAATCTTGCACATACTTCCTTTGTGACACAAAGATGCCTTCTTCTGTTCTGTCAATCTCCAAGCCTAAGAAATATCTTAATTCTCCAAGATCTTTGATGTGAAAAGCTTCACTGAGATGCTCTTTTAGTTTTGATATTTCTTCCTGACAATCTCCTGTGATGATCATGTCATCTACATACACCAGCACTACTGTGTTGCTTGTAGCTGTTTGCTTTTTAAACAATGAGTGGTCTGATGATGATTTTTTATAGCCACACTTCATTAGAGCAGATGAAAGCTTGTGGAACCACTGTCTTGGAGCTTGTTTGAGCCCATACAGGGACTTTTTGAGCTTGCACACCCTGCTTTCTGTTTTCTCCTCCTTTCGACCAGCTTGAATCTGTCCTGATGTAGTGTAGCCCTGTGGAAGTTCCATGTAAACATCCTCCTCCAAATCGCCATGGAGAAAAGCATTGGATACATCCAATTGATTGGTGAGCCAACCTTTGACTGCTGCAACAGCTAAAACTGCCCTGACAGTAGTCATTTTTGCCACAGGTGCAAATGTCTCCTCATAGTCTATCCCTTGTCTCTGTTTGAACCCTTGAATCACCAATCTAGCCTTGTGTTTATCTAGTGAGCCATCAGGATGATATTTGGTCTTGTAGATCCACTTGCAACCTATAGCTTTTCTTCCAGGTGGAAGTGTAGTAAGGTCCCAAGTATGATTGTCTCTTAGTGCTTGTAATTCTGCATTCATAGCTTGAATCCACTTAGGATCCTTGATAGCTTCACTGAAATGAGTCGGATCTGGTTCAAGTGTGATTTTGTGAACAAAATTGACAAACTTAGAGGATGTGTCAACATTTACCAGGTTGGAGACCTGGTGAGGTGCCATAACTGGATTGACTACTTCATAGTCTTTGCTCCAGGCTGGTGCTCTTCTGTTTCTTGTGGGTCTGATGGTTAGAGGAGCATTCCCTTCTCCTCCTAACTGTGGAGGTGCTCTGTCTGTTGCATTGAATTCTGTAGGCATATGCTCAAAATCATTAGTGGAAGGTATGGTTTGGAGAGGAATGGATTCTCCACTATGTCTGAATTTTGAGCTCCAGGTTTTGTAAGGAAATATATGCTCATAGAATTTGACTTCTCTGGAAATAATGCATTTCTTGTTCTTCAAATCAAACAGCTTGTAGCCCTTCTGATTTGAGGGATAGCCTATGAATACACATGGAATGCCTCTTGGTTCGAACTTATCCTTTTTCCGACTAGGATTGTAAACCATAGCTAGACATCCAAAAACCTTCTGTCTTTCATAATTAGGATCTTTCTGAAACAATTGAAAGTATGGTGTTTTGTTGCCCCTCACACTTGAAGGAAGCCTGTTGATGATATGGGCTGCTGTTTGCACACAGTCTCCTCAAAAGCTCAAGGGCAGGCTTGACTGAAATCTGATTGCTCTACTAACTTCCAACAGATGTCTATGTTTTCTTTCAACAGTTCCATTTTGTTGTGGGGTGTCTGGACAACTTGTTTGATGAACAATGCCTTTCATGTGTATGAATCTGCCACAATCACCCTCAACTATTTCTTGAGCATTATCTGATCGAATGATCCTAACTGAAGCACTGAATTGATTTTCCACCAGGTTTAAGAATTTTGGTAACAGATGTCCTACCTCACTTTTATTTTTCATCAAGTAAATCCATGTTGCTCTTGAGAAATCATCAACTATAGTGAGAAATGATCTGTGTTTCAGCCTGGTTTCTTTTCTGTAAGGGCCCCAGACATCAATGTGAAGCATTTCCAAAGGCTTCCTAGCTGTGAATTCCCTTAGAGGATATGGCTGTTTTGTGAATTTAGCCATAGGACAAGTTAAGCACACCTTTCCTCTGTCTTTCTTAACAACATCAGTTAAATAGGAAATAGCTTTAAGTTTTTCCTTTGATGCATGACCTAGTCTAAAATGCCACTTAGCAAAAACATCTTGCTTATCATTTATCATAATCTGATCATTACATCCATCACTTGTAGCTTTACAGAGATCTGATTCTAAGCAGCGGCGAAGCCAGCTGGTGGCTTGGGGTGGCGGCCGCCACCCCGGCCGGGGAAATTTTTTTTGAAGTTTTTTGGGCAGAATCCCTTTATATATATTTTAGAGCACTAATTTAGCATAAGATTTTGTTAGTACAGTGGTTAGAGTGCTGTCATTGTAACTTGGAGGTTGTGGGTTCAAATCATCTTAATAGCAAGTCTCATTGTTTTTTTAAATTATTCCTATACTTTTTAAAAATAAGCATAACTTTAGTTAGTCGACGATGAGAGGATTTGAACTCTTGACTAAGGTCTGAGCAATTGTTCATACAAACCAGTAGGCTACAAACATTTCATGCTACCTAATGCATGTCTTTGATATATATTCTCATTTAGATTGTTCATTTCTCCACTTATGTTTTGTTCGCATTTACAATATATTTTTTCTTTCTTATTCCATAATTTGTTGAGCATGTACGTTTGATTCAAGATCGAATTTAGGGGGTAGCCTGAGGTGCACCGGCTACCACAAATTCCCCGAAAACACCTAATTATTTCCTTAAAAATTCCAAAAAATTAGGAAAAAAATCAAAAAAAAAAAAAAACTTGTACTAAGATGGTTACCCCAAATTTTTGGGGTTAGGTTCGCCCCTGCCTCCGTTATATTTCTTATTAAATAGGATCGTATAGTATCAGTTTTTATTAGAAACAATAAACGATTCCTATATTATCCGTTAGAGATACCGCGTATACAGTTATAATCCGCCACCCCAAGTTTTTAATCCTGGCTTCGCCCCTGATTCTAAGCTATCAGGTGCATTCTCAAGCAAGGATTTATAAGACAATGGGTCTATCCTGCTGTCAGGATCAGTCCTTTCTTGAACTACAATAGCATTAGCATTACTCTTAACTACTGGAGATATAGGTTTATTCACTAACTAATATATACCCTTGTGCTCTCTTCCAATCCCTCTAATCCTCAAGGTCAAGCAATCCTGTATCACACACATTCTCTTGTAAAATGTCACATAACATCCTTCAGATTTGATCAACTTTTGCACAGATAACAGATTGTTTTTGAAGCTTGGCACAAAGAGAACATTGTTTAGCATCATTCCAATTTTCAGCTTATGGTTTCCAGTGTGAGTAACATGCGAAACTTCTCCATTTGGCAGATTAATTTTTGGTTTCTTAGCAAGTTCTTGAGCATTTTCTAACATCCTCAAGTCAGAAATCATGTGATCACTAGCCCCTGAGTCTATTATCCAACCATTTTTCACATAATCAAGGAAAACATTACTACAACAACTGTTACCTGCAAAATGTGCCTCCAAATCTTCTTCGGTGAATGTTGGTTTATTGGATTTTGAGTTCAGCAGGCTCAGGAACTGTTCATGTGATAGAGTGATGGAGCTGCTACTACCCTGAGTTCCTTCACCATGTGTAACATTACTTGCTGATTTGTTCCAGATTTGTGCCAGGGCTTCTTGTTCTTGTTGTTGCCCTGCCACTTGTTGCTGAAGGATTTCTGATTTTCTCTTCTTGGCGGTGGTCCAGGGTTATTTGGAATGTCCTTGTTCCACCAACATTCTTCTTTTGTATGCCCTTTCTTTTTGCAGACAACACACTCCATCCTGTTGGTGTTGTTGTTCCCATGATCTCTATTGTAGTTGTTGGTGCTGTAGAATGCAGTTTGATCGATGTCCATCCTGTCAACCTTTTCCAGCACTTGTTTCTGTATTTCCTCTTGTTGTAAGAGTGACACAACTTCTTCCACCCTATGTAATAGCCCGATCCATCATACGTCGCAACACAACCCAATAAGCTGGGAAGTCACTCTTAAGCCCGAATATCCTCACGTGGACTTTAAAAGGTGAAGGCCTTGTTGATAGTATGATGGTAGGAATCTATTATAAACTGATCATATGAGCTTTAATTTCCCAATGTGGGATAAACCAACTCCATAATCTACTTTCCAAATTTCGTAGTGTTACAAACTCCCCCACTTAAAGACCGCAACGTCCCCGTTGCGCCTCGACCAAACCATACCAACATTAACACAGGTCCAAGATCTCCCCCGCTAGACGGCTGACCTGGGCCTAACCCCAGCACTCAGCACGCGGTCGCAGGGTTGCTCTGATACCATCTGTAATAGCCCGATCCATCATACGTCGCAACACAACCCAATAAGCTGGGAAGTCACTCTTAAGCCCGAATATCCTCACGTGGACTTTAAAAGGTGAAGGCCTTGTTGATAGTATGATGGTAGGAATCTATTATAAACTGATCATATGAGCTTTAATTTCCCAATGTGGGATAAACCAACTCCATAATCTACTTTCCAAATTTCGTAGTGTTACACCCTAGGCAGAGGGTCTCTCATGAGCAGGTTGCTTCTCAAAGGAGCATAACACGGATCTAACCCATTTAGAAACTTGAAAAGTTTCTTTTCAGCATTCCTTCTGCGCCAAGCATCCATGAAATCATTTATTTCTTTGTTGGTTTCAGTGATTGAGGGCCAATCTTCCATGATCTCCAGAGTTTTCCACAAAGTGGTGAGTTGATTGTGGTATTCAGAGATGCTTGTTGTGCCTTGAGTGAGATCTTTGATTTCTTGTTCCAGCTGATATTTTCTGGCTCCATTGGTCTTGCCATATGTGCTGCAAAGAGTATCCCAGATCTCTTTGCCTAAGGTTATAAACCTGACAGCAGGTTTGACTTCAGGGTCGAGATTGCTCAGCAACCATCCTACAAGCAGGCTGTTGCAAATGTCGAAAGCCTCAACTCTGAAGGGATCAGAGTCTGATCTCTTGACAATGCCAGTCAGGAATCCCAGCTTTCTTCTGATGGCTAGGGAAATTTCCATTTCCCTTTTCCATTCGTAGTAGTTTGACATTCCCTTCAGCTTTGGCTCAATGAGCAGGGGTGTGGTTATTTCTGAAGGATGAACATACAGAGGATCTCTGCTGCTTTGTTGGTTTTTATTTGTTGTTTCTAGATTTCCTGCCATTTTTGCAAGTTTCTGATTGTGATTTGTTGGATATGGTTATGCGAGCAAGTTGTAAGTTTTTGAGTGAGTAATATAAAGCTGTACTGGCCTCCTCAGTCCTTCAGGCTCTGATACCATGAAGAATTTGAGCAATGAAGATGGAGAAAGCCATAGCAGAAGAGTCTTAGATATATTACAAAGCCATAAAGATGAATTGGTTTTAATTTTTTTTTTTTTTTTGTGATTGTCTTTTTCTGATGTTGCATGATACAGGACCATGTATATATATTACAAAGAGTCTGATGAGAACAAGTCTCAATTGTTTCACTAATAGGGACATTAGCTATTCTTACACTAACAGCTTCTGATGACTAATCCCTAGGGAGCTTGACGAACTCTTATAGAATTGATTCACATGTTTTCCATTGGGGAGCTATCCTATGTTGTTTGTAGTTTGCTGAGGTTGACTCCACACACACCAAGGCTGTTTCTGACTTCGTCTTCTTCTTCTTGAGCTGTCATTGTCTTCCTCGACATTCCTAAGCTCTCTGTCTGCTCTTCTTTACACGTCCATTTGGCATGGTGTTTCTGTGCTAAGTGAGTTACCAATGTAGTAAGCCATTTCGGATTATAAGGTATCGGCTTTTGAGTGAACTCGTTACATGACATTCGTAAAACATTGGCACTAGGTGCTAAACATAGCTAAACATTGGCATGGGGTTTCAGAGCTCGTAGGCACTAGGTGAGTTACCAATGTGGTATGCCTATTCGGATTATAAGGAAGCGGCTTTTGAGCGAATCTATTTTATGGAATATCCAGAAAGATCTGTCATTCTATCAAATTAGCTAATAAAACTTGATCGTGCTATATAAAATTTGGTCGTGGATACTGCTTTGCTCGGATTTGAAAACTAGTTAAATTAACAACAGTCCGAGAATTTACTACTACTAATCAAAATTGATTGCCAAACAAACCAATTTAACTACCAAGTAATTAGAATGTTTAACGGCCAAATGAGATTGTTGTGAAGTACTAGCTCTTTAATGTTGTAGCATACTAGCATCGATCAATGACTTCTAATAAACACAAATTCCTTACATACATACATACCTCAATGAAAGATACATATTACAAATAAAACTATCAACAATTCAACATGATTCCTACTTTGATCTTAAAGAAAAAAAACCATACTTGGGGGACACTTACATTAGATCAAAGAGACCAATTTTACAAAAATTAAAATTCAGAGTCAATTTAGAAATTAAACAGTGAAACTAATTGAACAATGAGAGATTACCACCCTATGAAATTTCTATTGTGCAGCACATTGCCTTCTAAAATGGCTTCCTACTTTGATCAATGAATAACCAAAACTAAAATGGTGGGCGTGGAGCACTACCACCCCATCCCCCTACACTGTGATCACCACCTGCGCCGGGCGGAAACGGGTAATTGTAACCTAATCCACCACCAGAAGTACCTTCACCAGCAGACCCTTGTGCAGACTGATGTTGAGCAGCACCAGAAGGGTGCACTTGCTGCTGCACCTCCTGATCTTCCTGCTCTTCCTGTTCTAATGGCAGCCTCTCGAAAACAGCATTCGCGAATGAGGCTGCCATTAGCAGGACAGGTCCAGATGCCAGCAGGGGTCCTGCAACTGCACCTCCAACTACCTGACCCTGTCCTCCTGATAGAAAGATAGACAGCCCGCCTGCACCAGGAGGCGCAGGCGGGGGCAGGATAGTTCCTGTCAATGACAGTATCTCGAATCTGCCGTGCAGGGTGACAACACTTGTACTGTCACTAGGTTGCTTCAGAGTTACATCAACCACAGTTCCAGTCCCACTGACAACACTGATACCTCTACATCTCTGACGAGCATACAAAACTAATGATTCCATTATATCTGAACCTGATGACACCTCCAACATATGTGATCTGAGCGCATTTGGAGTGTCCCTGGTGACGACTATGGGTGGTTTCGGCTTGTTCTTCGACCCTGCAGGCCGCCCTCGAGGTCGCCTCATCGGTGTCATTGCACCAGATCCTGAACTGGTCGCTGCAGGATCTGATGATTTTTCCATTTCCTGAGATGATGATGTCGTCTGAGACTCTGATGGGTTATTGCTATGCATCAGTTGCTGCAGATATGACGGGTGATGATGAGCTGCAGATCCTCCATATCCATGTCCTCCTCTTCCTCCTGCTGCTTCATAGCCTGACATGTTCCCTAAAATCATTTGTATAAGACACCGAATTGAAGCTTCACAGACTCGACAAGAAATCGCTGACTTGACGATCTGATGCCAGGCCAGGTGACAATCTTCTGATCTATAACGCCCGAACAATAATAATCTTTGTAATGAAAATATAAATCATGGGCAAACTTTAAGATAACTTATAAGAGAAGTTGTAGGAAAGTGGCCAACTTTGATTGCTTGTAACATACAGCAGCAGTGCTTTCAATGGTCAGCTACTAACTCTTTCTTCAACTTGTTCCTGCATCATGTTGTCATCTTCTCAAGGGTTGACCCAAAACAAAAACAAAAGGAAAAATACACAATAATTTCTACAGTTAGTTTTGTTAGCAGTATGTGTGTAATCTCATCTACAAAGGTTTTGACCAAAGAATGAATGAGCCCCCTCTTTTGGACTTTTTAAGAACAAAACTCCACCTTTGCACGTTTGTATATTCGATCTCTTATATAATGTATATAATATAATGGTAATGTAAGACACAAAGTGAAATATGGTCAAAAATGAAAAAATCTTGCATGTGTGAAGAAGTACTAGGAGAAATAATCCATGCAATAGAAAAATCTGAATATTACATGATCATGCTTTAGATTGTAGGAAAGTGGTAATAAACTCATGGGATAGATCTCAACTAGGACTATTCACTTTATAAGTATATAATTAGTTCAAGATGAATGAAAGAGTTGGACTTTGTTGGAAAAAAGAGAGTAATCTATACTGCTTGAGTCATTCCCTCGGAAGATTTATGTTGCATATAGTTAAACTAAAACGTTAATGCCCTTAACGGTCTAAAAGAACGAAATAAGTACGAGTATTGTGTAGGTGGAAATGTGAACATGATGATTGGATATTAATTAGAATATGTAAACATGAAATCATAGAGAAACAAGTTGCATGCATATGCCGAAAGGGAAAGTAAAGCCACTTGCTTGACTATAATGATAATGGTACTTATTTTGAATAGGAATGCTGTTTTAGTGAGAAACGAGAACTACTCAATACTTGTGAAACGTTTCTTCTAATATACCGAAGCGCCTTAATGTCACTTCATAAGTCTAACTAGGACTATTCCTTCAGAAAAGAAAAAAAAAAAAAAGAAAAAAAAATCTTAGCTAGATCATATAAGAAATTCTCAGGAGAATGAGGGTCAAATGGTATTATCAAATACACACAAGTAACACAACACACCTAATATTGAAAAGGGGTCATAGCCACATTGAGCCATTTAGTATCCGAGCTTGCTTCATTAACTTCGAAGTAATGAAGCTCAGACTATAAGAATAGCTAAGGTTCGAGTAAATATTTAACTAACTCAAAGATCTTATGGCTCTTTTGTTCACAAGATGAAATTTCCTTTCAGTTTGGGGCATTACAATTAACCCCGGTAAAGAAAGCAACGTCCTTATCGCACTTGGAAACTAACTACTGTCTAGCCCCAAAACGCACCCTACACATCAAACCCCCAAAAGTAGCCACATATGGTCACAAAAAACACGAGTTTTCCGCTCATTACGGTCATGTGTGCACTTCCAACTCATTGTTCTGTTTAACACGAGTTTTCCGCTCATTACGGTCTCACAATATGACAATACCCTCACACGTGTGCACCTTCTAACTCATTCTTCTATTTTAGTACGGCTCATTTGAGAAAATCGTCTCAACCAAAAGTAAAGACATAATTTATTTTCCCGACGCATTTTAGGCGAATAATTCTGATCTCCAGGGGAACCAAGTTGAATGTCAACTGATAACGAATTGTGATATATAGTCATGCAGAAAAAAAAAAAAAAAAAAAAAAAAAAAAAAAATGACAAAATGGGCAGCGGGGGAGGCGAGGCATCACGTGCGGTAAGAGAAGAAAGAAGGTTGCCGGTGACAGACAACGTGGAAGACGGCATTGGGACTTGGTCAACATCTTATCCCTCCCCAGTCCCCCCTTCAATCAATAGAATCATCGTATTTACGCAACAATCTGAAGTCTATGCATCCATCATATTCATTGCATATTTGTATGGTACATTGTGAACCCAATCACAATTCGAACATTGGACCTTAAATCCTATGCAAATTGACCTGACTCGAACTGAGCAGAATTTGCCAACACATACATGCAGTCCTTTCGATTATAACCCAAAGTGGAGTCGAGATTAGACTAGGTCACATTTTTACTAATTCAATCGAAATATCACAACTCAAGACAATCCAATTCATAACCCGATGGATCTAATCTGTGACGACCCCATTTGAAAGCAGACCTCAAACATTACAATGTTTTACACATAATGCACACTTACTCGAATCTCCTGAAATCAGTATAGTCGATGCAAATACATGTAAACCGGATCATTTTGTTATAGCAGAATCACCAGAATGTTTGAGGAAGTGCTAAGTGGGGGTCGGTTCACGTGATCAGGTTTGAAGGTCTTTGCGACAGCCATACTCTCACGTGGACATGTTTCCATCATAATTTTGCACTTTCCTTTCAAGAACTTGTTTGTTACATTTTTAATCCCATGCATAAATGACAAATAGACTGACTGATTACTTAACGTTTGATTTGAACTTCTCTCAATTATCCACATAACGACCATCTAAAAGAACGATATGCAAAGATCAGCGGGATTTAGACAGCTCACACTACCAATCTTCTTTTTCTTGAGAGCGAAGGTAATAGAATTTCATATATGGATTTTTACACTTCTCCATATACAGGGAAATAGAGAGGTGAAATGGAAATCAAAAGAGTGTAACCTATATTCACAAAATACCCAATCAGCCCGAGATTTTACAGAAGTCCCAACACCAGGAAGAAGATTTGCTAAACACAGACAGCCAGACAGGTACTGGAAATTGGACAATGTCGATAACCACAAGAACTCAACTAGTCATAGAACAATCCAACTTCCTAACCACTTTTCAAATGCAGTACATTACTTTCCAAGCAACGTGGGTGATCGCAACTCAACAGCCAGTACATAAGCTGCAATCAAAGTACAGTATAAAATTTCTCATGGATACGCAGCAATCTCCAACAAGACCGCCGAGGCTAGTGAGGAATGTACTCAAGACAACTATGCAGTCAAAAATCATACAGTAAATGGTATTCCAGATTTATAGGTCTGAGAATTCCTACTGAATTCAAGAACAATGACTGGATTTCCAATCAAGTTTCAAACAGTGAACTCAAGAAAATTTGGCTAAAAGGTGGAAATCGCATGCTTAACCAGCAGCCAAAGCAGTTGAAGGCAGGGGACAAATGTGACAGACCAGCTGACTGACAAGACTCCAAACTTGGTTTCAAGAAGGCTTTAGAAGACAAATTGGATGTTCTTTGAATTTGAACCCTTAAAGTACCACACGTCCACAAGCACTAGATTTCCATCAACTCTAACGACGATCACAAAATTCAATCTCTAATTAGTGACTTGAGGACATCACGCCAAAAAGCCAGTTCGAAGCTGAAATCGATTGATTTTCTGTATTCTGACATCGACATTGCCTATCCTGTCTCCATACATAACAAAGTTGCTAGAATTCATGGACAGGACAGCAAACTCTATAGATAGGCTAAGGTTCATGACTACAAAACTTAAATGGTAACCGGCTAATCGAGGTGGTTTTTAATCCTTCAAACCAGCTCTACCTTACTTGTAACCACCTATATGTCACTGCAATACATCCAGTTCAGGTCATCTAACATCATCTAAGAAAGGAAAAGAACCTGCTTCAAGCTCTATTATACCACCACCTAGCTAATAGTATATAATTTATTGTAATTAGGTTAATACGTAATTACTGTTATTTCCCTGTATATTCGGTATATATATATGATGAAAGTCATTGAGCCTCATTGAGGACTCTTCCCTAATCCCATATTCCCATACTAGCATCTCTATCACAATCCAACTTAGATGACTAAACATACTCAATAAGCACTTATTGGTTGCTTAATTTCGTGTACAATGCCCCCCACCCCACCACCAAAAAAAAAAAAAAAAAAAGATATGGGAGTTGAATCTACAATCTAGTTTCAACTATCTGAATCTCTTCAAAAACAAAGCCTAAGTCACAGGTTAACCATTTGCATTAGTTAACTGATTGTCATGCCCCGAAAGGTACATTCTTTCACAAGCTGCGTAAAAGTTTAACTATCTCCTAGAGAAGTATACCTTCGGTAAGTTGATATCATTGAAGAAAATAACAGAATCGGCATCATGCTTACTATAACCCAACCCCCCCCCCCCCCCAAAAAAAAAAAAAAAAAAAAAAAAAAAAAAAAAAGCTTACCACAACAACCACAGAATCAACCAAATTCAAAACCAATCTTACTTGAAACATAGAAATCTAGCCCCCCTACAAGAGAAGCATATCCCTCCAGTAATATGATATCATCATCACCAGAAAGACAGGGTCAGCATCTAAATTGCATAAAATAGACTCTCAGTCCTAGGCACGAACTTGACCATAATTGAAATGCTTCGCAAGGCTATATTTCTTCGTCCACTCTGATAAATTCGCTCTAAAACAATCTGTTCTTGAAACATAACGACAAAAAATCTAGGGAGGCTAAAATACGATGTAGAATAGAAGCACAACTAAGGGTCAAAGAAGTATTAGCAAAAAAAAACTCCAGAATAAGGATCATTCTAAGAGAATTGTACATAGGCTCTTATAACACTAAAATTGAAGCAACAAACAAATAGGTATTTTCCTAAAGCAAAAATATAGTAGTAACTTTAAAGAATTGGACCGCAGTAGCAGAATTAAGACCTAAAAAGCTAGCCTTTCGAATGGGTGGAAACTGCAGCAAGGAAGGTTCTACAGCATATAGCAGTCATCAGGCAGTAGAAGTCAGCCTAAAGTCCACCAAACAACAAGAGAATTGACACGACCAGTAAAATATTCCAGGGCTACATTCAGGCATTCATCATCTTAACCTGATGTTGAACTCCAAAAATTTTACAATCTCTAGCCAACTGCGTGTCTGCGTCTGGTGTAGAGTTAAAAGGTCAATGAAATATTGATATAAAACCTATCTCCTATGTTGGACAAGAATCCTGTAAATCACAAGTACAGTGTCTGCAGGCTCCTAAACTTTTACTCTTTTTATCTCAACGGTGCAGCTAAGGCAGTCGACATTATCCCAGTGCCTCCCACTCGAGCAGAGAGAATTTGGTCAGAAGAGTGCAGCTTTACGTTTTAAACTACAGGGTAATTATTTTCATAGACCCTCTAAATAATAAGAGTGTGTGTCTGATTATTCAGAATAACCAAGAAGCATATACAATATAGAGAGCCATTTATTGATTGAAGCTCCAAAGCTCAAAGAATAATGAATATTTTGGCTCCATCGAAAATAAACTCTCAACATCCAAGAAACTTAAATGACTACTCAAAAGTAACAATGGATCATCAGGGAGGGTCGGAGAAATGTTCAACTGACGTCACGATTTGCAATGGAGGTATAGTCTGATAACACAAATACAGATGAGATTTTTTTAATGTTGCAGACTCAAACACGTTGTATGCTAAAACAACATAAATGTGACCTCCAAATGCAATCTCATAATGCAGAAGGCATCTATCTATGGCAAAAAAGAGCATTAATAGCATTTATTAAGACTACATGAACGGAAGTAGGGAGCTCAAACCACCAAATACCTTTGTCAAGAACATTTACACTCTTCCACAAAAAAAAAAAAAAAAAAAAAAAAAAAAAGAACATTTAAACTTGGGTGCATAAGAAAATTTCCATGCATTACCAACCCAATTATCCTTATTCATCAATGAAACTTTGTGGAAATTATATATATCCTGTAAAGTAACTATAGGTTATAACACAATATGTTTCACATCGAACTACCTAGCCTAGGAAGACTAGCAAAAACAAGTGGTCTTTGGTGTCACATTAAATCGCAACAGGAGTGCCAAAGTAATGAACCAAACCCTTATCCTAGGGAAGTTCATATAACTTCTAACAAACTTACAAAATGAACAAAAAGAGCATGATCAACCCTCAGTATCAGTAGCTTTGTTCTTGCTGCCATACTTCAAACCATTGTCCTGGAAACATCAATCAACCCCAAAAAGTTCCAATTACAATCATAAAAAGGCTAATACATGTACATTCGGGTGACAAAAAAAGGCGATTTCACAAATTCTTCTTCGAGACAAGAAGTACGCTATGAACACCAAAAAGTAAACCTTCAAATTCCATAGCCAAAACACAAGTTTTAGTTCTAAAGCTCACCTATATCACCTTTAGAACCTACAAGGGAAACTTTTGATTATCTCATACACGAAATTGTACCATACAATACTAACAAGAGTAGCATAAAGCACACTATGAAGTATGAAGTACCTAGAGGCTAGAGGTCAGCTACCTACAACACTGCCAAGTATCAACACTCGGGGTAATTTATGAATCCTATCGTAATCGACATAGTATCATACAAGAGTACGAGTAGTATACAACACATTATGAGTTACCTAAAGTTTAACGACAACACTATCAAATTCCTAAACTCAGGGAGTCAGGGCACCTACGAATCGCCTCGTAAACAACACGAAACCATACAAGGGAAGCATAAAGCACATTATGAGTAACCTAAAGTGTAGCTACAACACTATCAAATTCAAAACTCAGGGTACCATATAAAAGATATCGTAAACGACACGATATCATACAAGAGTAGCATAAGAACATTACCTGCGGATCAGGAATGGGTTTACGCTTTTCGACATACTTATACGGATCAGAAGCTGCAGCAAGTGCTGCCCTTTCCTGCAAACCCACAAATCCATATGAAATTTTCATCAATTTCAAAAAAAAAATCAACAAACCAAATCATATGAAATTGATATGATTGAATAATGATATGAATAAGAAATTGGGGAAGAAAGAAACCTGTTGATCACGCTTGAGGTCTTGGGCGGGTTTGACCCAGAGAAAATAGGCTAAAGTACCAGCAACGACCCATGAAGCTAAATTGGATCCTCCTCTTAACCCACCCATTGAATTCCCCAAGAAGCTTCTCACATTTCCAAATTTCTTCTTCCAATCCCCACCCCCCATTTTTCGCAATTCCAACTCCTATCAATTTATCATCAAATGTTGTTTATTATTTTTAATATTAATGGCGTTTCGGTGATGGAAGGGATTTTCCTCGAATATTACCAATACTAAATGATTATTAAGGAGTATGAGTGATGTATGAACTTGGCTTGACGAACAAGTTTGGGACTTTTTTTTTTTTTCTTGGACAGTAGAAGGGAGGAAATGACAGAAAGGGTTTATGAGTGATTTCTGGTTTGGACACGTTAACGAGTTACTAGCAAAATTACGGTTGCCGGTGGCAATCGGGTTGGTCGAGTTTTCGAATTGGGTTAGGCTAATCTCACTTTAAGTTGAAATTAAGTCGGTTTGACTATTTGGGGTTCGGTTTTGTTTAGGTTTCTATAGGCTTGTTATCAGGTCGTATGTTGCTGATAAAACTAGCTAAATTTGAGTTTCATAATTATAAGTCATTTTAAAGGAAAATTTGACACATAGAACCTTTTATGTTTCCGAATTTAACAGCTAGCACCTTTTATGTCCAATTCTGTCAAATGACACCTTTAATTTGCCCTTTTTTAATACATCACACCAAATCGATCATTTCCGACCAAAATCGAATTGACTCCGGTGTTGACCTCATTTGCCGATCATATGTTGCGTATTTCCTTATTTTCTTTTCATTTTCCCTAAATCAAACCCGATGCTCGCTTCTCTTCCCCGACATTTCACTTCATCTCTTCAATTCTTCCTTTTCTCCTTCTTTCTCCTTGTTTCTATTGATTTCTTCCCTCTTCTTAATTTTGTTATTTTCTATCTCTTTCTACTTCAATGAGGTAAGTTATTTACTTGGCTTTACTTTCATTGTAAGTGGAATTTCTGGTTATACCTAGAGTTTTATTCATTTCAATTCAATTGGGGTTTTTTTATTTTAGGGTTTGGATTTGTCTTGAATCAGGTCCAATGACAAATGCCTGGCCTAATTGTCATTGTGGTATAACTGCATTCCTCTAAACTGCTACGACGAGGGCCAATTCGGGGAGACAGTTTTGGGGATACCTCTACTATGACCACGTGAAGAAGAGGGGTATGTGTGAATCTTTTTGTTGGTATGATAGGGTGATACCGATTGGCAAAGAGATATCATCAATTCGCTACTCTTCAATTCGGTCCTTTTCATCACTAGAAGGAGAACTCAATAGAAACAAAGAGAAAGAAGGAGAGAAGAAGAGAAGAAATGAGGAAATGAAGTGAAATGTCAGGGAAGAGAAATGGGTATCGGGTTTCATTTGGGGAAAATGAAAAGAAATTGACGAAAGACGCAGCACGTGATCGGCACATGAGGTCAACGCCGGAGTCAATTTGATTTTGGCCGGAAACAATCAATTTGGTGTGATGCATTAAAAAATGGCAAATTAAAGGTGTCATTTGGCAGAATTAGACATAAAAGGTGCTAGCTGTTAAATTCGAAAACATAAAAGGTGGTATGTGGCAAATTTTCCCATTTTAAATCTTAAACATTCGATTACATTCCTTGGTAATTTCGAATGTTTAAAATTTATGAAGTTATTCGCATTTTCTGTGTGATTTTCTCCGACATAGATCGGGCTGAGTGGGATCATGCTCATTTTGGGTAAGAAGTTTCGGTCGTTTCAAATCGAGTGACTTCGAATCTTGATAGTTAAGAGTTGTCAACGGGTCGAGTCGGTTCTGGCTAACCTTTAATTTTGTTCTTATCGCCAGTTTCCGGGCTAATTTCTCACACCGTGTCAAGTTTGTCCTTCCTGATATTACATCTCATGACAACTATGCCAATTAAGGTTCTCCTCAACCGCGACTCACTGATATAAGTCTTTGCGCTGCAAGGAAGCTTCTACGCCTTAGAGGTGATGAGAAAACAAGCATTTGGGGTACTCCTATATCCAGAATTGTAGTCGAGGGCGAGCCCATTTATTGGCTGGCGTAATTCAGTGAAGTGCATAAGATGAATGACATTGTATAGTTACAGAAGCCAGCAAAAAGAATGCTAATCTACAAACACCTGACAGAACTTTCTTTGTACAACATCAACAAAAACGACACATTCCGGAGCCTTCATCACCAGCCCGAAAAAAAAAAAAAAAAATATACACAACACACTGATTTTGGAGCGAGATTTCACACGACTCATCCACCTGACAAGAAAAAATGGCCCTGTTATACACAGCTATTCACGCCTCGCTGCCTGCACTCTCACACTGGTCTTTGCAGCACGACATGGGCCAGGTTCACATGCCCTTCAACATAGATACGGATTTTCCTCCGCTTCCCTGACCCACAACTTAGGGCACGATTTCATTGTAGAGCCATCGCTTTGGTGTTCTAACTAGTTCATGCGCTCAAGAAGTGGCTTTGGAAACATCCCTGCTTGATCTGTTGTATTTCATGTGGCTCTTCACCAGCTGACCAGCTGCAATGGCCGACATTAGTGACAGCTCTCCAGCCAGAACAGACCCAGCAACTATGGTCGCAAGCAGCCTTGAGTTTGTTCCAGGTGACCCTCTGCTTGCACCCTTCACACCAAGAAGGTTCAAACAAGCAGCTTGAGATGCAAGCTGTGTGCCCCCTCCAACTGTGCCCACCTACAGAAAACGGCAATGAAGAGGTTAACTTCTAGCTCCAATTAGTTTGTCCACCAATTTGGGCCAGGTAGTTGTCTCATTCCCACAGCTAAGCAAAGACAAGGAATTCATTATCTTAAAAAAAAAAAAAAAAAAAGGTAACTCAAAGCACTAGAAAGTAGAAACTGCTTATGAACAGTCAAGAGACTCAAGCCTATCTATATAAAGCTACCGGGCAAAGAACTTGTTGCCCAAATTATAAGCCATATTCCTCAAGCCCAAAACGAAGCTTCTGAAATTCAATTTTCAACTACACTAAAATCGCTCAGAACCACAGTTCTATATCTCTCCATTTTACCATTGTGAGTATTAAATTGAAATTCACGAGACATTTTCTAGAGTATTAGCCTATTAGGTCCAATGAATGATCCATACATAAACAGCACTAGGTTAATCATTAATGAAATAAGAGAAACATAAGGCATGCAGACATTTCAAGATCTGACTTTACGCGTCTGCACTTACGAAAGAAAAGAAGGTTTGGTTTAACATACATAATAAATTTAAGCACATTTACCTCAATGGATGGCATAGACACAGAGATGTGAAGGTCTTTGCCATCATTCACAGCTTCCATCATGGTGATGCAGTGGGAACTTTCTACATTCTGAGCTGGATCCTGTCCAGTGGCTAAGAAAATTGCTGAAACTATGTTGCTGGCATGGGCATTAAAGCCACCAAGAGCTCCAGCCATGGCAGACCCAGTAAGATTCTTGAGCACATTGAGCTCAACTAGAGCAGCCACATTGGTTTTTAACACATTTTTCACCACCTCTTCCTGGATAACAGCCTCACAAACAACAGACTTTCCACGACCCTCAATCCAATTTACTGCAGCAGGCTTTTTGTCGGAACAAAAGTTTCCTGTAGAACAGAATATACATGAGAAACAAAGGACACGAGAGTTGAGAATTATGGATTCCATCTACAACACAAGGTGAGAGTGAAGACTTGCAAGTAAATTCAGAATCAATATAATGCTGAAGTTTGTCATTCACAATAATGTAATCAGATACAAGCGATGCAGGAAAAGAGATTGCCGTTTAATGTTGCTTTGAAATATATCAATAGGTCATAACTCGTGGAAAGCTTACACAATCATGGTCCATCAGATTACAAATTAGTAAGGACAGTCTATCTACTTGTTCACCGCCTTCCTCAGTATCTTAAACTTGATTAAACTATATCTTCAAAGAGAAATCATTTCAAAATCTTCGATGCTTTTACTCCCCAGTTTCTACTAAACACGTCTTTCTTTTTTTAGATGAATGGGGGTATTAAATACATCGAGATACTAGGAGGTTCAGATACGTTCTGATTAATATTTATTAGTTATCATGAGATCAGAGCAATGACAGAGAAATTGTATTACCAGAAACCACAGAATAAGTAATTAAGATCTATTTATTATAAGCAATGGTAAGACATCATAGAAAGAAGAAAAAGACTTGTCACCAAAACTATATAACCAGGAAGCATCTTCACAAAAAATTAGAGCAGTTAGGTGGTCCTAAACTTACAGGGCAGGTAAGCATTATACAGCTATGAGATCATCAAGGCTAAACAAATTGAAATGCAAAAGATGTCATACAATAATAAACTTGAAGCTACCTAATGATGCTCAAGGATATCATCTCGGAGATTCTAGAAAGACTCAACTCAGTCATCCCACTTGACAGCCTTATAATGGAAAATACTTTTATGAATTACATCAAGATCAAGACAGATGAAATGATGAACGAATTGAACGTGATTGTATACAACAACACTTAACTGAAAATTGATCCCCACGCTAACTCAAATAATAAGAAATGACAAATGGAACATTTTTGTCGAGTTTTCCACCTATATTCAGTTTTATGTTTGAATATTTACTTGAGTGAAAAGGAGGAGCTGATAGTCCGCAATCAGTCCTACAGAGATAAACTGAATATGTACTGGAGAGTAGTTCGAATAAAAATAGAAACGTAAAAAATAAATTTGAATAAAACCAAACAGAAACCGTGAGCTTTCCAGAAAGGCACAATGAGCTTCAACCTCAACAAAGTACATTTTGAGTTCTTAATCGCAGAATTCACATGGGATAACATATATATACTGCTCTTTGTTTCCACGAAGGGGGAAGAGCAGATAAAGGTTCATATCACACAAGAACAAATCAAAGTTTTAATTGTCATAAGAGCAGATAGAAGTTCATAACACCAAAACTCTTATGCCACGTGATCAACTTGATCGCAACCACAATGCATTTTTGGTTTACTTTTTTGTTTTCACACCTAAGCACTTGAGAAGCACTAGAAACATTTTAGCTGTTATAATTTCTAAGAAGTTAGCACATGTAACATAGAATCAATGAAGCCACGGGAAACACACCACAACCCAATATCCAACCTTTGCTTTTCACTGAAAGGCAGCGCAAAAACCAAAAAACAACAAGAAAACTCTATAGTAGCTATTTCAGGCTTCCTCTTGTACACAAGCAACTGAAGAAAACTGATAAAAGACAATTGAAATGCATAATAAAAACTAAGCATAAAATGTCTTCACTCTTCAGGCATAGTCGCGGGGGCAGACATAATGAACAAAAAAAAAAAAAAAAAAAAAAAAAAAAAAAAAAAAAATTGGAGCAGGTAGGTGGTCCTCTGGAGGGGCATGCATAATTCAGCCACATGAGTTCACAAAGGTTGACTTCAGAAAGATAACTGATACAATGTTATGTATAAAACAAGCCTAAAGCTCGCTATTGGCGCTGAAAGCATATGATCTCAGAGATGTTAAGAGATTCCTCACTCAGTCATCCTACTTAATCAGGCATACAAAAGATCATAGTTTATGAATAACATCAAAATCAGAACATATAAAATGACAAGCAGGGTAATAAACAACTAACTGAACTACTCAATCATCTACTTCATTTAAAGCAGGTAACGGCAAACACAACTTTAAAGGTACATCAAATGATGACAGGTGATTGATGAAGTGATCAAAACAGAAGCATTAATCAAAATTCAAAACAGAAGGAAAAGAATTTATTTTTGTCTGTAGCTTGTACTATCCGGTTTAATCTATGTTCAGTCTAGGTTCGAGTCGGGTAGGGAAAAGATAGGGAGGCAAAGGACAAAGAGAGATATTTTTTTTTACTCTAAGCAAACAATAGATAATCATGATCTCAGTTTTCAGAGGCAAGCTGACACATTTAGTACGAACCATCTCCAAACAGCATAAAAAGTGAAAATGAACTTGATGAAAAGGAAAGTTAAGATTCAGCACGATTACTTATCCAGCTTATAGATTATCACTATTCACTAATATATATCTACACAGCTGCAATCTGCATGTGTCGCTATGAAGTGTTAGAAACAATCTACATGTTAAGTCAATAATGAAAAGACCCTGCTGAGTCTTCCTTGGAAGCTAGCAATAAAACAAATTGTATTATGAGTTGGATCAACATCAAGACAGATAAAGTGACAAGGATGGTCTACCAACTTGTAATTCAAAATCGGGTAATAGATATAATCTAGCTGTAGTAATATATGAATTGAACAAAAGGTACTATAACACAGTGAACTGAGAAATGTAGTAGTGTACCACACGATTACGATGAACAACACAGGAACAGAAAGCACAAACTCTGGTAAATGGTAGGGAGTCAATAACCTTAACTATGTCAACTGTCAATTATTTGACCAAGTCCAGCTTACACATAAAGTGTTCAATATACAAAACATAAAAATTCATGATTAGCATGTAAATCTCATTCAACAAAACGCAAGGAAAGTCCCAGTAGACAAACCTGAAATGCCTATAACATCCATGTCAGGAAAATCATCTTGAAGCAACTCGATAACGTTCTGTACGCCTTTGGACACCATGTTCATCCCCATAGCATCCCCTGTACTACAGGTAAATCGCATGTACAAATTCCTCCCAGCAATCGAACATTGAATACTCTGCAACCTAGCAAACCTACTTGACCTACAATATAAAAATTTACAAATTATCAAAACCCCATTTCCTTATCAACCAATCAATATATTGTAAAAGCCTAGGTAAGACGGTCTCATGGCACGACCTATGCTAGAAAACATCGTGCCAAAAGACCGTCTCACCTACGACCAACTCCTAATAAAACACATGAAAACGTGCATACCGATTAAATACAATAGAAAGAGTTTCAAAATTGATGGGGTCCTCAAGGAAGAACTTCAATTGAGCAGCTCTTCTCGCAGAAGGGAAACGAACAACAGGAGCTCTAGTCATACCATCCTTCAATATAAAACTCGACGCCCCACCGGAAACATAGATAGCCTTACACCCACGGTTCGTACTCGCAACCAAGCACCCTTCTGTGGTCGCCATTGGGACCGTATACTCAAACCCATCCAGCAAAAGCGGCCCCGCCACTCCCACCGGAATCTGAACATACCTAATTATAGTAAACAATAACAAATCAGCATTTTAGTCTAAAATGTACACAAATTCCAGCACATTCGAACATTCTAATGACTGTACAACCTCCAACCTTAGAAATCTCTATCAGCAATTTTGTTCTAAGTTATACGCAAATTCCAGGTCAATTTTAAACCAAGTGCGTCTGGTGCATTATTAACGTTCCAAATGTCAACCTCAAACCTTAAAAACCCACCTTGTCTTACAAGTTACAACAATCATACCTCATACGCTGTCTTCAAAATTAACACATTTCAAGGTAAACATGTGTCTAGTATCAGCAATAATTTTACCAACTACGCAATTAATTTTACTCCCTTCATTACGAGTACAAATTAATTTTACTACTTCCGATCTCAAGTTTACTACTACTAGCTAAATCGCAGGTGAGACAGTAAAGACGGGTGACTTCTTTTCAAGACTCGGACCTTAAAATCTCACCAACGTCTTATAATAAGCATTTTGCCAACTAAATTAAACAAATTTCAGGGCTAAATATAGAATATTAAAATCCCAATTTCCAAGTGAGACGGTCTAGTGGTAACACGGGTGATTTCATTTAACCTTGAATCCAACCTTAAAATCTCACCACGTCTTATAATCAACATATTACCTTGAACTAAATTAGATTAAACAAATTCTATAGTTTGAAATCTCATGTAAAACGGTCCCATCATAAAACGCGTTAATTATTTGTTTAAACCATATCAACACGAACTTTAAAATCTCGCCACATCTTAAAATCGAACACGTCTCAACCGAGAGCAGCCAAAATAAAATAAAAAGAATTCTTACCCAACGGGCAATTCGCAGCATTGGTTTAAAATCGAATTATAATCAAACCGATCAAACGGCAACCCCTCAAGAGACTTCCCGGTGATTCTCTGAACCGCCTCACGCCTCACCGCTGCCGCACGCCGGCAATCATCCAGTTCCTTCTCGAGCACGTAAGACGGCAGCGCACCGTCAACCACCGACGTAATCAACGACTCATCGTCGACGGAGGCAGGACAAGGGACGTATCGCCGCGCCTTCGCAACGACGGCGTCATCATCACCACCACCGCCGCTATTACACGACGGCGGGGAGGAGGACGATGGTGGCACGGCGGCGGAGGACTGAACGAAATCGATTCCGAAGAAGCCGAGGAGGTAGATGAAGGAGGCGATGAGGGTGACGATGGCGGAGAGCTCCGGGAAAGTGACGACGTGTAAGGGGACGGAGTTTCGGATCTTGTCGCGCCACCTGTGGAGTAAGTAGTACGCGACGGAGAAGAATAGCGTGAAGAAGATTGTGTTTGTTAAGTAGAGAGGTAAAGGTAGTGCGTCCGACGCTTTGGGGAGGTTATCTTCGTCGACGACGGTTGTTTTCGCCGTGATTTCTCGGTGTTGGTGGCGGCGACGCCGAGTGTTGTCGGCGTTCATAATTATTTTCCGGCGAGAAAAGTACTAATTTTGTGAGGTTGGGTGGAAATTGAAAGAGGGAGGAAATTATTGGAAGAGGGGAGTTTTAAAGGAGGAGCGAAGATGTGGGAGAGCAGTTAGGCAGTAATTTTGTTTGATAGAGGATGAGACAGATGGTGACAGTGCGCGTGGTTTGGCACTAACCTAAAAAACGTGAATTTGTTGAGGGACCGCCATTCTTAGTGAGATGGTAATTCGAGTTAACGGATCTTGTTCCTGTTATTTTCGTGTCGTATTTTAGTACAGAATAAAGATTTTTATATAAATAAAAGAATATATCTTTAATACTTCATCTCCAATTTAAAGAGATTTATCTGTTTCCGTTTCTACATGTAACTTTGAGGTGGCATGTTAGCAGTTAATTTTAGACCAAATGAATCATTCACTTGTTGCAAAAATTTGTAAATATTTCATTCTACTCCGTACATTATAATCTACCAAGCCTACTTGATTATAAGGCAAACGAGTGTTTCATTTGGTATAGAAATAGTTTCTAACATGTCAATACAAAACTGTAACAGAATTTAGGAAAATCTCTTTGAATCGGAGAAAGTATGTGATATATACTCGCAACCAATATATAAACATGTGATATGGGGTGAAAATTATTTCGGTAATTTAGGATCGGACACTTATCATATCGTGGTGTGGGATTTAAATAAAGTTTTTTTTTTTTTTTAAGTTATGGTCTCACAAATTTCTGGTAAGATCATGATTGTTAGCATGGACCAGACACCAAATCAGTCGCGGTTATTTTGGATAATGGTATTGGCCTCTCAGTAAACATGAGAAACTTGGTGAATAAGAAAAGGTCGTCAATGAAGAGGTCACGTACGTGCCTGCCTGTGCTCTTTGCTTCCACACTGCTGATCAGAATTCGGAAGAAGTGTGTGGCACTTTTACCAACTTGTAAGGGTTTCTAGCTAGTTTCTACACCATTCTAGGTTTCCATTAAAGTCCATTATTATGAGTATGACTTATAAAAAAAATGCATTATAAAATATGCCTATAAATTATAAAGTATTATAAAACGTGGATTTCATTTCCCTAAGAATTGAATTAGCATGAATTGTTTGGTTGCTATAAAATATAGGAATTGGAAATTTTTAACCATTTCCAATTCCACAAAGTGTAGGGATTTTTTTACCTTATACTCTTGGAGGGGTTAGGTGATTAGAAATCCCCATATTTCTCCGTGCTACCGTGAACATGATGATCATTTTCACAATACAGAGTATGGATCACGCTTAAAAAATAATTTTTTATTTTTTATTTTATGGCTCTGCTCATTTGTTGTGAGTAGGAGCACAATGATTCTTATGCTCCCGAAGTCACCATGGTATAATTTACCATGCTTTCTTCTTCTTTAGGTTACAAAAAAGGGTGGACTCTGAAAAGAAAACAACTCATTAAATTAGGTCGAGAAATCCCAAGAACATCCTCTGTAAGGATGAGCCAAAGCTCATTAGGTGGATATGGAAGAACTACCATCTTCTGAGTTAGATCCGTGCCACGATTAGCAAGCCAATCCGCTGCTGGGTTGGCTTTACAATACGTATGCTCAAGCTCCAGCTTCCTCTTCGAACGATGGCCTTGCAATCGAGAATGATGAGTGGACTAAGAGCTCCTGAAGGTGTCATATCATTTTTTATTAGACCTAAGCAAACTGAATTGTCCGTGTGACATGAGAAGTTAAGAGTGTCCTAACGAACAGTGAGTACTGTAATGTTCTAAGTTCTAACCTAAAATAAATTTGAAATAAGAAAAGTAGTCCACTAACCGATGAATTATCAACACGTGGATTGTTGTATTTCTCAATACGAGAGTAGGTATGAGTTAATAAGTTTTCTAAAATCACTGTCAAAATTTGAAGACAAAGACAATTGTGACATTCCGTAATCGTAGCGTGTTTTGATTGCTTGTATGGTCGTACCATATATGCGATTGAGTCATTGTAAAATGTGTCGCACTATTGTGATTTATTTTTGGGTATTTATTCAAAGGTGTTAAGAGTTTAGGGATCACATTTGTGCATTCCGGTTTTGAGATATCTCGAATAAAAGTCATCAAAAGAAGCATATGTTATAAAATAGACATGACACTAGTTTGCATGTCCAGTCCGCGCTCGGGTTGTATATCTATATTGTTGTACTCATTTTGTTAAATTGAGTTATCTTTGTTATAATATTATTAGCAATACTATTATTTTCCATAAATTAATTTACCACCATAATCACCATAAATTATACGGAGTATTATTTTTCATAAATTAGTTTACCACCATAATCACCATAAATTATGCTAGTATTATTTTCCATATATTAGCTAATAATTTCCATATTACGTAATTACTTAGTGCGATCCAATTAATGAATGTCAAGTGTCATTTTAGGAAAGACTTGGTTTCAGGTTTTAATATATAGTATTAGATTAGATTAGATTAAAAAACTAAAATAAGTTTAATGTTAAATTCGAAACGAGATGATCTAAAAAAACCTTGCAAATTATTCCAAATGGATGAGATCCAAATTGGTTTAGATCGTTACAAACTTACAATATATGGAAAACGAGCTAATCTAATCCAAATTTTACCGAATTCGGTAAGCTCAAATTGGTCAAAGAACGAGTCTTTGTCCAACTCGATTGCGCGAACTTAAAATTGAGTCGAGCTTTGACCAAGTCGATAATAGGGCATAGGGGGCTTGGACGCTTGGCAATCAAGCCCGAATAATTTTAGCGGCCAAATTTAGGACATCGTTGGTCATCTACCCACCCTCCAAATGTTCAAAATCCCACCAAATGAGTCAGCCGAAGCGTCATCTACAAGAGAAGCCCAAATTTAACAGTAACTCCTCCAAAGTCCAAACATTAGCAAAGGAAAATGGAGACTAAAGTAGTGTGCGTGACAGGAGCAGGGGGCTACGTTGCCTCTTGGCTCGTCAAGCTTCTTCTGTCTCTTGATTATACCGTCCATGGCACCGTCCGTGATCCTAGTAAGTCCTTCTCTCTTCTTTTTCTTTCTAGATATAAGTGTCAGACCCCTTAATTATGTTACGGGGCGACACTCGTAATCACTAGACCAACCTTGATTCTTTCCGATTATTATTGTTGGGTCTTTTATTGAACCCACTGGGCTAGCATGAAATGATCCTATACTGTATGGTCTATATGAATGTTTCATGTATTCTTTTTTTTTTTTTTTTTTTTTTGTTATATGAATTTAATGTTTGTACCATGAATCACCCCAAAGTTAATTAATTTCCATGAAAATTAATCATTGAGAAGTTTGACTGTTTTCAGTTGGTTGTTGGGGGTGTGAAATTGTTAATCTTGTGCCGGCACGGCCAATTAATCGCAATCCCGTCGTTCCTTGTCTAGACTTTTGGTTGAGTTGGTTCGTTAACATTTGCCGCAGTTGTGTTTGAGCTGATGTTAGGATTTATCTAAACTTGAAAGACCATATTCTGGTTTTAAGTAGAGTTGATCAACCCCACTAGAATTCACCTAATTACATTCACCTGACTCCACTTAGTAGGGCAGCCACATTATTGTTGTTCTGTTGCTACAATCTTTATTGTAACGCGTTCTTCCTTTCGTCATCCCCTTGTGGAATGGATTGTGTTGTCTTTATTCTACTAGTAATCGAGATTGCAGAACATCGAGTAGCTGCTGAGTTTTTAAATTGATAGTTAATTGTGGTGTTACCATGACTTTATGTGCATATGTCGAACATGATTGCTCATTCAAAAGTGGAGCTGAATGAATGTGATTAAGAAACACAAGACTCAAGGTTTTGCCTTTGTTGCGAATATGCTGCTCTTTTTTTTTTTTTTTTTTTTTCTGATGCACTGATGATTTAATTCAACGAGGTGGAACAAAGACCAATTAGCTAATACTAGTTGGTTATTGTGTAGGTGATTCCAAGTACGACCACTTGAAGAAGCTGGAGAAAGCATCTGAGAAGTTGAAACTTTTTAAGGCGGATTTGTTGGATTATGATTCCATTTATGCTGCCATTAGTGGATGTGTTGGAGTATTCCATGTTGCCAGTCCTGTGCCTTCGAGTTCTGTGTCAAATCCTGAGGCAAGCCTGCTCCTCCCGTTCTCCGTAACTTCTTAGTACTGGCCAAGAAATATGTAAAATGACCACAGACTGTGGACGGGTTTTTGCTTAATGGACAATGCTACTCTCAGGATGCTGGATCATTATGTCAAATATTGCTTCAGCCCTTTTCGTAAGTTTTTCATAGCATGGTAGTTACTTCTCGTTTGCATTTTGTCTATGACCAGGTGCAACTAATGGAACCTGCTGTGAAGGGTACACTTAATGTACTTAAGGCATGCTCAGAAGCAAAAGTTAAGCGAGCAGTTTATGTATCATCTATTGCTGCTGTTTACATGAATCCGAACTGGCCTGTTGGTCAAGTGAAGGATGAAAATTGCTGGTCTGATAATGATTACTGCAAAAGAACTAATGTAAGCATTTATACTTTTATAGTACCCACTCGACTTCCATATGTCATTGTTTATTCAATGTACATAACTTGCCATCATGCCATGCTTACTTTCTAAAAGAAAGCAAAAAAAAAGAACCTTGTATGGCCATCATTCAATCACAACAGAAAATCTTGATTAAACTGGCGTGACTTGTATTGATGGTCGGTCCAAGTAGCTTGAATAATTAAAGCTACATTGGTTCTTCCGGAAATCCAATCCTTTTACGCTTTCACTATCAATTAGTGTTAATAATCTTGTGTGTACTAACACTACTTGTTAATGTCATTGCAGAACTGGTACTGTGCATCTAAAACAGAAGCTGAGATGAAAGCTTTTGAATATGCAAAAACAAGTGGCCTTGATGTTGTGTCGGTTTGCCCGACCCTGGTTTTGGGGCCTATGATGCAGTCAACTGTCAACTCGAGTAGCTTGGTGCTCATTAAGCTTTTGAAAGGTAAACCTCATTATAGTTGCAGAAGATTTTCTGGTTTTATATTGGACTCCTAACCTCTGCCTCTTACTAAGAAGTTTTGAGGATTTGTCAAGAATCAGGATATCGGTCCTGAAAAGTGCTAGCATTGATGTCCCCTCGACGTTGGTTATATAGTTATCAATAGTTTTTCAAGTTTTTATTTTCAGTATCGCCCACTACAACTTACGAGTATGTAATTATGCTCGACACAATTGTTCCTCCTGTAGTGGTGGATTTTTTTGTTGAATCTGATTCAATCTATGGGCTTGTAGCTTACAAATAAGATATAGAGTGTTGACAAGCTGATCACACATTCACAATTGTTTTAAACATATATACGCAACAGAGGAAAGATTACAAGATATGGAGTACTTGATTTTTTTTTTTTTGGAATTTCCACTCAGTGCTATTGTGTTTCATGAAGTCAGCTTGTAGCTGAAAGTCTAAAACTCCCAGACTGGTCCGACTTGTACCCCTAAGATAACAAAATAATATCTTTTGTGACCGTTGGGTTAAGAATGTTGTTAGATTTAATGTGTCACCCCATCTCCTACCCCTCTACTGCCACAATTATCTTTTTAACAATTTACATCTTTATAACTCTCTAAACCTTCGTCTTTCACCATCTACCCTAGACCCCATGCACCCCTCGTACTCCCTTTTCCTGCATGCCCAAAGCCCTGGTTCTCTTTCAATGCCCACCCCGGATTCCCTCCTATGCATGCCCCTACCCCATCCCAACATCATCACTAACACCAAATGTGTGTTTCCTTAACCTGGAGTCCATCACCTACCTTATGCATCCCACCTGTATATCTAACAAGTCAATCATTAGCACTCAATAACTATAACCCATTCCTAAAAAACATCAAGAAGAAAGAAAAAAGTAGGTTTTATAAAAGACATGTTGGGGAAAGAATGTGGGAGGAGAATAGGAGATACATGTTCTGATAAACATTTGAAGCTGGGGAGGAGAGATTCAACGAGAGACAGGCTCGTACAGATGCAAGTGAAAGAGGTTAATATTCAATCCAAATGTCGAAAGGAAATGATTACAGGGTTAAATGGCAAATTGATTTGTTAGTTTAGGGTACAAGTTGGAATAGTGAGTGAGTTTTGGGTACACAATCTGGAGTTCGCAAAAGCTTAGGGGTACCTTGTGGAATATCCATTTTTTAACGGGCTAGTACTTGGTTTGCATAAATTCGTGATGCGATGACTGTAGTTCGCTCAACATGTGGCTGTTAGATCTTTTGTTTGTCTGCGTGCATGCTTAATTCAAGCCGTCCTTGCTGAGTGCTCTGCAGTCTGTGCTGAGTGAGCGTGGAACTACAAATATTAGGACATCCTGTGTTGTACTTGTTTTGTCCCTGGCTAGATTCTGTGGTAAAATGGATGCTTCTTTGAATTTTAAAGAATTTGACCCTTTTTTTCTCATGAGCCACAGAAGGATACGAATCAACAGAAAACAAGATTAGGATGATCATTGACGTGCGTGATCTGGTTGCTGCGCTGCTTCTGGTCTTTGAGAAGGCTGAGGCAGAAGGAAGATATATATGCACATCTCATCATGTTAGGGTGAAGGAAATAGTAGAGAAGCTGAAACACAGTTATCCCAACTACAAGTATCCGAAAAAGTACGTATTCTGTCTGTTTTCCCCGCTTCTCGGTTTCTTGAATAGTATCTGAACCTTTTGAGGATTGAAACCAGATGCAATAGATTTTACTCGCACATTCACGTCAGCATAATGTCTTTGTTATGCAAATGACAATGTACTGTCGAATAGCCTCGAAAGAATGTTGATTTCAGCAAGAAAAAATATAGTTGCCAGTCTTACCACGTATAGCATGTATGATTTTCTCTAATGTGCTTTGTGATTACTCTATTAGAGAGAACTTGGTATGTCATTTCCGCCTTAGGAGGGTTAGTTTAGTTCTAATTACAATCACATACTAAAATCATTCCCCTAGTCTCCAATATCCTTTATGCATGATTTTGATTGTGCTTAATTTCTTATTTCCGTAGCATCACTGAAATGGATGATGAAGCAAATATCAGCTCGGAGAAACTGCAGAGTCTAGGTTGGAATTACAGACCGCTGGAGGAGACTCTGATTGATTCTGTGGAGAGCTACAAGAAGTTAGGACTTCTAGATTAGCTATGAGGCGCAATATGAGGAAGAAAGGTCTTTCAGTCTAGTGTGTTTTCTTCGACATGTATGTCCTATGCTCCTAGCCCTGTCATCATTTGTATATGTTCGTGTTTTAGACATGTAGCAATGGGTCGAAGATGTCCATCTCATGTCTAAGTTTGTGGCTTAAGTGATAAGTCAGTTCTCCGTGACAGTACTCCTTCCAGTTAAGACTGTTGTATGTATGAAATCTGGTAAACAAAAAAACCCGAGTTTCGCCCTTTCAATAAATAGACAGCGGCTTCCTAAACAGCTTCCGTTAGCTCTCTGCCTCTCTCCGAACAGCTAGCAAGAGTCCAACGGCAACAAGTCCCCTTTGCTGAGACTTGAGAGCACCGATAGAGTCTTCGTGAAGCATGCCTCATGAAAGGCGATGATTTTTACGCTAGTTGAATTTACTCTTAGGGTGTGTTCGGCGCAGCTTTTTTTGGTAGCTTTTAGCTGTTGGACTTGGTCAAAAAGCTACTTATTTAAAATAAAGCGTGTTCGGTGCACTAGCTTTTTAGGTAGTGTAGATGAAATAGGAGCTTTTCCAAAACTTTACTCATTGTAGCGTTTCAAAATGGACAATGCTAGAGGTCTACAGTGTAGACACCCAAAAGTGTCTACAATCAGCAATAATTTTACCTCACCATCAAAATTTTACTACTCACACAGTTAATTTTACTACCTGAATTTTTCATTATAATTAATTTTACTACTCCGATCTCAATTTTGCTAACTACTAATTCAATTTTACATTGTAGACAAATTAATTGTGTCTACATTGTACACCTCTAGCAATTTGCTTTCAAAATAAGCTGTAGCTTTTCCTTTTCATTCTTCCAAGTTTGCCCCTTACATTGACTACTAGAGAATTTCAACCCCTGCCACGTTTCAAACTCTTATAATGTCACTCCCTTAACCTTCCTAATTAGTTTTTTTCTTGGTCAACCCTTAATTACCTTTATTTTAATTCTCGGTATGAACGGTCTTTATTAAATTGATAAATTACTTTCAAAATTTGATGAATTAGTATGATATGTTTATTTGTGTCCAATTATTTACATTATAAAATTTTATTGGTTTGTTTGATTGTTGACAAAAATATATAAATTCATGGATCGAATATGTAAGTTAATTTTATAAAACACAAATAAATGTCATTTAAAGTAATTTTGGTAACTCAACAGCTACTTTTATCGAACATGTTAAATAAATTTCATCTGCTTGTAACGCTACTTTGTGAACAGCTACCAGCTACTAAAATCGCTACAGCTACAAAAAACGCTACAAGCCTACAACTACCAACTACAGCTACTTTTGCCGAAGATACCCTTAATGGGAAGTTTGAGCTAATGACTCGTATGGAAATGCAAACAACAATTCCGAGAGTGCAATCCACATGAGTTTTCCAGCACTCATACTAAACTGAATAATTTACGAGATAAAGTATTGCAAGTGACTGTACTTGAAGAACATAGTGGAGTGTCGATAATCGTTCTCCGAAATTAATAAGTCGCCATGTAACTTAACGCACAAGATTTCCACCAAATTCGATACGCGAGGATTGTACTTGAAATTTGTATGTACATGCGTAGATGGGAGTATTTGTAGGCAGCGTAGTACAAAACTACAATGCTAGCGTATTGGTGACACTGTCGCGTATGCAGGGTGACGAAACAGAACCATTTACCCGCCACATATCTCCCATTTCCCACCAAAAAAAAAAAAAAAATCCCCAAAACTTCATAAATACGCTTCTCCCAAAGAACAAAACGTGGGACCCACCATCACCACCTCCACTCTCCTCCTTCTTTCCTTTCCTTCCTTCCTCCTTACTTTTCTCTCTCCTCCCCCCACCCAGCCCCCCTTCCTCGCCGTTATTATTGAACTTCCTCCCTCCCAAAAAAAATCAAAATAAATTCCACCTGTATATTATTTTTCCTCGCGTATACACCGTGTTTTTTTTCCTTTCTTATTTATTTATTTATTTATTTTACTAGTTTTCTAGTTTTCAAATTTCTGTTTTTTTTTTTCCTCCTCCATCTTCTCCTGATCCAAAAAAGAACACAGTGCTCTGAAAATACAAACTTTCTCTTTACTCTTCTTTTCCATTTTCAATTGTTTTTAATATTTTTTTGGGTTCAACTTTATGTTAATTGTATAATTCAACTTTAATAATTCAAAATATTGTTGTTGTTGTTGTTGTTGTTGTTGTTGTTGTGCTTTGCCATCCCCACCCAAACAGACCCTTAATAATCAATAAGAAATCCCCCCCTTCTCCCCACCCACCCAAACATGCCCTTATTGGTCAACAACTTTTCATCCCCACAAATTTCTAGGGTTTTTCTAGGGTTTTGATTTTCCGCTGCCGCCGAGTTAAATTTCATGGCGTCGTATCCGGGTCGACCCGTACCCGGTTCGGGTCTGCCGTACTTGAATTCGCAGTTTGGGGATACGACGTATACGAAGGTGTTCGTAGGTGGGTTGGCTTGGGAGACTCAGAGCGAAACGATGCGGCGTTATTTTGAGCAGTTTGGGGAAATTCTTGAAGCTGTTGTTATTACTGATAAGAATACCGGCCGCTCTAAAGGCTACGGTTTTGTGAGTTGTCTTTTTTCTTTTCTTTTTTTCGCCTTCGTAATTAATTATTTTGTCGCGATTGTATGTCAGCTAGCTTAGTTGGTAAAATGTTGTTTCGGATTTGTGAAATGATCATTTATGTGGTGAATGTTTTGATAAACTGTTTTTTTTTTTTTTTTTTTTTTTTTTTTTTTTTTTTTGTCGCGAATGAATGTCAGCTAGCTGAGTTGGTAATGTGATGCCATAACAAATCCGAATGAATGATCCCACTAATTAGGCCCCTTTAGACCTTGCACCAAGGCCATAAGTTTATTTTGTCGCAAATGTCAGCTAGCTTTGTTGGTAATGTCCAACTAATGTCGATATACTCTTGTGTACTATAGTTTTTTATTTTTCTATGTTAACGTCCTCTTCTCAACCCGTATCTTCTTTGTTCTGGAAATACGGCTCTCCATTTGAAAAATTTGGGGGCTGGTTCGGTCATGACAGGGACAACTGCTACAATTTGCCCGTTTCGGGGCGGTCTTTTTTAAAAAAAAAAGTTGACTGATTTCTTCTAGCTTCGAGTTGAAAAGGTTGGCACAAAAGCAGCGAATTCTCCAGTCTTTTTGGCCTGTTACTCTAAAGGCGTTCTCTTTACTGAATGTGCGCTCAGTAGCTTATACTGACTATCTCTTTGGTGGCGGATGGTAACTACTTCGTTTAGTTGGTACATTCGTCAGGAAATTATAACGAGGAGGGGTAAGAATAATCGTGTCGTCATTTTGTGTGGTAGAGGTTGTGGTGGGTTTCGAATATGTTTTTGAGTTGTAAGCAATCAGCAATGCACGCCACTAAGTTAGCTGGTTTAGGTGACCATTTGTTTGGGGACATATGTCAACATCTAGCTTAGTGATAAAATTCGTTTAGTAGGAACCTCTGCCTCCTAACTGCCTGCAATTTGAAAATTTGGAGGTACTTTTGCCAATGCCAGTATTAGGGGATATGAAGCAGTACTCTCACTTCCACCTTATAAGAATTCAATTTTATGTAAGGTATTGGTAAAGGATGTGATAACATCGTCGAGGGTTGGGGAAGACCCAATATGACATGGATGAGGGTGATTAGAAGTGATATGAGTGTTTTAGGGCTTAAAGAGAGTATGATATTGGATAGGGTGTTGTGGAGGGACAATATCCATGTAGAGGACTTAATTAGACTTTTATTGGTTTCTTTGTTTGGTTTTTTAAATATCTTTTTTTTTTCTCCGTCTCTTAAACTTTTTCATCTTCTCTCAAGCCTTTTCTTCTTATTATTTGTATAAAGTTCGTATCTTTGTCACTTGTTTTACAACTATATTTTTAATGTATTGTTTGCATTGTTTTTCTTTTCTTATGATGGCTTTTTAAAACTTCTTTTAAACTCGTTTCAGTAGTTTTAAACTTGTTCACTATGATCTTTATCTTATATGACATACACGAGACGGTAACATATGATGATTCATGTTAGCCGACCCCAAATCATTTTGAAGATAAGAATTGGTTGTTGTTGTTGTTGTTGTTGTTGTTGTATTGGTAAAGCATGTGGATTTTGACTTCTACATATGTTGGTTCTGGTTATGCCCACCACAAAATTCTTTGGCACTTAAGGTTTGTTTTCGTTTTGAGGATATTGATAGATGAATGCATATTTTGGTTAATATTTGTATATGTAGTGAATATTTGGTTAGTTGGTAAGGACTAGTGAAGTGGGCTATTACCTTATAAGAATAGCTAATGGCCGAGGTATTGTATGTATATGCTGGTGCCCTTTGCCGCTCATTGATGTCTTAGTTTAAAAAAGCGCGCCTGATTCGCAAGGCGCACTGAGGCGATTGCTCAGAAGCTTGTGGCGCACAAGTGTGCCTGAGGCGCACTAAGGCGCAGGCCTTGAGGCGCACAAGTGTGCGATTTCCAATTTCTTTCTCTTGTAACCTTATTTATACACTTTCCTTTGCCCCTTAATCCCTTGTTTATACTTATTTACCCATTGTCCCTCTTTAGATACCAAAAAAAGGTTTTTTTTTCTTTTCTTTTAAAATATGGTTTCGTAAAATATAATTTTATTCGCTAAATGAGGGCGCCTCGTGTGCATGAGGCGTGCGCCTTCGCCTTGCGCCTCGCGCCTCCTTAAACTAAGATTGATGTTAAACACATAAACTAGAAAGAGTTGTCGTTTAGATGTCAAGATATTTATAAATTCTGATTGATTAGCTGTTTTGATTTTGTTGCTTGGAGGGTGTAGGTGACTTTCCGGGACCCAGAAGCTGCGAGGAGAGCTTGTGTGGATCCTTCACCAATCATTGATGGTCGACGTGCTAATTGTAACTTGGCTTCGCTTGGTCGACCTCGGCCATTAGTCCCATTGGGCATTCAAGGTTATCCCTACTCCCCCTCTCACCCCCTCGACCCCTCCCCCCTATGTTAATTACGGAGTATAAGTTAGTGGTCATGTATTCATGTGTCTTGATGACTGTCTCTTCGAATGGTTGCATGGCCTATTTGTATTGTGGATTGCTTCTAGGACTTCTAATTTTTTTGCTTATAACTCCATTCGATTGTGTTTGAATTAACGTCAGCAAGTTTTTAAATGAACTGGCTAACCTCTTTTAAAAAAACAGATATTCAGAGACATCTTATATCTGAAGTGAACATGGTTAGTTGATGATGATGAACCTGTGAGAATTTGCTGCATCTTATTTGGCCAAAATAGTTGTCAGTCGCTAGATTTGACTGAAATTTTCAATGGCAGAGGCAACTTGATTAGTCATAGGCGCATGGACTGGTTGAATTAAATACTGCCCAATTTTTTCATCGTCAAAATTTTTTCTTTTAGTTGGAGTAAAAGATTGGATCATGTAATAATCAGATGACTGAAATTTCAGTTGAATGTTGAGTGGATTGAATGCTTCTAAAACAAGGAATGGGGGTGAACGGAATCAGCTGAATTTGTGGACTGCTTTTAAGATTACCACAGCTTTTTTTTTTCTTTTCCTTTTTTGGAGATTCTACTCATCTCTGACACTACATCCCCCCAGTCTCAACTCTACTTTTATATTGTTTCTCTCATATCCCTTCTTTGCCTCTGAGTAAGGGAGACCAGCACTGCTATTTAGAGCTGTCGTTCACATTGTTCATCATATCTGGTCCTTTTCCTCGAAACTCTCTTTGTTGTTAGTCAGCCAATTTTGTGGAGATGTGGGCATTAGCAGTGAGGCTGGGGATAGGCGATGGTTATATGATGACAGTCATGACATAATGGCAATAGGCGGGAGAGTTGTGATGTCTTGCTTTTACTTAATGCTATGGATGTATTGGATGTGATGGCCATGAATCATTTTGAACTGCTCCCTTCCCTCTGTAAATCTCTGGATGTATCTCCCCTCCCTTCCCTCTGCAAATCTCAGCCCCGTCATCAAACTCTCATAGTAACCATCTCCACAGCTACCAACTGTAGCAACTACTCCATAGCCATCATCTTCGTACTTCAAACCTCTCTATCCTCTTCAATAATTGCAGACCCAGCCGACCACACCTCCCCTCCAATACTCAACACCCAACATCTGCTCTCCCCTAGCTTCGGTTAAGCCGTCGCGTGACACCATCAGACTGGTGTGACCGGATTGGAATATGCGTGGAGAGAAAATGTTCAAGCCTTCAAGGAGTCGATGGAGGAGAGAGGGAAGAAGAGAGTGAGGAGTGAATTGGATTGGTAATCGTACGACTTTTGTGAGCTTTGTCTGGTAGCGTGCTATTGGAGCAAGTCCAATAGCTGCTATCTGTCTATCAGCCATTCAGCCCCCCTTCTAAACTTATATCTTATGTTTTAACTGATCAAAAAATACCGAAGCCTTGTATTTCTAAGCCTCCAATATATTTGGAACCGCTGTTCCTTATCTAATTTTATCTACTGTTAATTGAAGTTATTAGGGAGAAAGTAGGGGTTGCGTCCATCGCGGACAAGATGATGGAGAACCGACTGAGGTGGTATGGCCATGTAAGGAGGAGGCCTAGTGACGCGCCGGTTAGAAGAATAGAAGGGTGGGGAAGTGATAATATTAGTAGGGGTCGGGGAATACCCAAGATGACTTGGATGAGGTGATTAGAAGTGATATGCGCTTCCTAGAGCTTGAAGAGCGTATGGTGTTGGATAGGGCGGTGTGGGGAGACGCTATCCATGCGGAGGACTTAATTTGACTCTTTTTGGTTTTTTTGTTTGGTTTTCCTAAGTTGTTCCAAAACTTTTTCCTTACTTGGTGTTCAAAGTTCATATGTTTTTCACTAATTTTCAAACTTATAATTTTTTTTTATGACTTTCTAAAACTCCTTTCGAAAGTGATTCAACATTTCTAAATGGTTCACAACGTTTTTGAAATGCTATGGCGCGCACAAGACGATTGGATGACGATTCATGTTAGCCGACCCCAAATCATTTTGGGAATAAGGCTTGGATGTTGTTGTTGTTGTTGTTGTTAACTGATGAGCAGATTCAACATTTCTAAATGGTTCACAACGTTTTTGAAATGCTATGGCGCGCACAAGACGATTACTAGATGACGATTCATGTTAGCCGACCCCAAATCATTTTGGGAATAAGGCTTGGATGTTTTTGTTGTTGTTAACTGATGAGCAGTGCGCGTGTCGTGTTGAGCTGGGGTTTAGGTAGTGACCACTAGTTCACTAGTTGTGTGGGAAATTGTCAGCTCCATGATTGTGCCAATTCTTTTTGGAATTGGTTATACTCTGCTCTTCTTGTATGGGATTCTGAGTATAATTATGCATTCCTTATTGGGATAACGTGTAACCAACTTAGTGCTCCATTAAATATATTTCTTTTCTATGTTACGTGAGTGCATTGACCTTGTACATATCCTGTTTTGTTATTGTTCGATCTTTCCTTGTATTGGATTTTCTACATTTCCTTAACTGACGCATGTAGTTGGAACTTTGGTAGGACGTCTGAGACCAGCAAGCCCTTATGTTGGATCCCCTCGAGCTGCTTTTGGAGGTGTCGGCTATCAGCAACCAGTTCCGTATAATTACCAACAGGGATATATGTATTCGTATGGGTAAGTTTTTGAACCTAGTATATCTGCAGTTGCATAGAATTCTGCATTTACTTTGTTGAATGAGGATGGAAATCGTTATACATTGGCGTGTAAGGATGCGTGCACAATGTTCATGAAATAATCTGTTCATACCTTCTCTCATTCGAGGTGGTTCTCCATGTGCATAATTTGTATCCTTTTTTACTCCCTGTCTTTGTCTGGCTGCCTGTTTATACACTTACAAGTCTCTGGTCTAGCATGACATGTCCTTATGTTGATTGTAAATTTAATGTGAATCACCACAGAAAATCATGGCCATTTTGCTTCTTATGCTCTGCGAGATATTATGATGCTTGGTGCTTTTGCAGGCTCAGATATATAGGCTTAATCTATAGACCTAGATATGAAACCGGCTCCTATATATCTAATTGCTGATACAATTTGTTGTTAAATTCTCTTTTGATTTCATATGGTCTTTTTCCTGCACATGAAAATGTTTAGGCCAACTAATTGCCACTTCACCGAGGTAGATTTCCCAGCCTTTTCTCTCGAGTATACTCGTTACCAAACAATGGACGTCACTTTAGGACACATAAAGATAAGGAAGAAGTCTCGACAGGGCCTAGGAGGTATGGGCAATGCGCTTCTAGTAAATTTTCTCTGAGGTTGCAAGTTAAGAAACTATTAGTAGCTAGCATTCGAGTCCTTGGTACCAGAAAAGGAGGATACAATTAGTGCCACCAGTTACCTTACTCCCTTGACCTAGATGTCTCTTTTACAGATTTAGTTCCTCTTTTTCTTCTTTTTCCTTTTTATTTGGTTCAATTTTCCACATGAGGGAGGAGAGATTATGTTGAAAAGAAAATATACTTTACAGAACTGATGTCGTCTGTATGGTGATTTCAGTATCTGTAAAGTTTATTCCATTTTTACCTTTTTGATATTCTACGTTGTGGCGTAGTACTCGTTTATGTCAGTATCCTTTCCTCCAGCTATTTTTTGTGGAAATCTTTTAATGCTGTTTTGTTTATGTTTGTACAGGTTTCCGCCATACGGGCCTGAATATGCATATACACAGGTAGTTAGTCTTTAAGATACTTGATATTTTTCTTAGTGTATGTTTCTTCTGTTAATCCTAGTCATTTCCTTACTAATTTTGTTCCCCAAATCTCTTAACTTCTTCAGCAGGGCCTCTACAACCCTTATTTGAGTCAGCAGTACCTTCATCTGTATGGAGTTCCCGGGACACCAAGTGCGTCTGTTTATCCCTATGGCCAACTGGGCCAATCTGTTTCAGGAGGTCAAGCTTATAATGCAACGCAGTCTTATACAATGCCTAGCCACCAAATTGTTCAATTTGGTGGTCCTGGTGTTAATGCAATGACAACATCGCCTTTGCCAAACAATCAGTCGCCATACCATCCAGGCAATTTTCTCCCTGCTAAAAGTAAATTCTTTGTTTCTGATTCGAAATAGTCCATCATTTTTACGTGTTTATTGATGTTGGTGGTGTATACCCCCTTGGATAAAGACTGGCAATTTCTAGCGGCGGGTTTAAGTTAATTTAATGTGTAGTAGACTTGTGGTTGGCACTCTGGCAGTTCTTTTTTTTTTTTTAATCATTTTACATGTGAAAAATTCTATTTTCATACTTGAATGTATTTAGTTTATGTTATCGGGGTTAGTCTGTTAACTATCATATATTTTGTCTGATCCATGCTTTGAGATATTCGTTTCTTTGCACACCAAAAACCATATATGAAACCCGGGCTCGAATTTTTTATGAGCTTTGCCTATTTGGAAAGTAGTGGGTGGTTATTCTGCCATTGTGCTTGGATGAGTCTTGACTCATGATGCCTAGTGCTTTGAACCAAAAATCACAGCCCTACGGATTAACTGTTGGAGGCTAGTTGATGCCCATGGTATTCTTTTTTTTTTTTTTTGTTTTTTGCTGGGGGCGAGGGCTGTGAGTTAAGTTTTTGATGAGAGATATTCGCTCCATTTCCAAAATCTTAGGAGGTAGTGTTTTTGACTGACTGAGAATCATGCTTCATTGGTGGTTGTTGGTTGGAAAAAATTTACTGTTTGTTTGAAAATATATGCTATTGTTCTATTTTGTCCTTTTGCAATCACTTTCGAGTATAGTATATGTTGGCTTGGTAATGCTTTAAATTTCTGACTTCTGAGAAGATAGATAAGTTAATCTGATCATCAAAAACTACTGTGTGTGATTTCGTCGACCTAAAATAAGCGTTTTTTTAGTATTGTACTACGAGTAGATGATTTATTTTCCGTCAATTATTGTCATGTTTCATCAGTTGTTGGTTTTTTTTCTCTATTATCAAGAATAATATTTTGTGAAGTATCAGTCACTCAGTGCGATTCTCGAAGCAATTTTCATTTTGGGTCCATCCGTGCGCAGCCTCTCTATGTTTCAATAGGGGTAAGGCTTGCGTGCATCCGGCCCCCCCTTACCCCGCCTTATGGCGGGAGCCTTTAAGGCACCGGGTTAAAGATGTTGTTGTATTATCAAGAATAATCATCTGGTAAACTAAATACCATTGCGTTTTTTAGGTGTTGTTGCTCCCCTTCCTGGACAAGCTCAATTTGTTGTCGCTGGACATTCTCCTCAATTCATCCAAGGTGGTGGTGCTGACCAAACAGCTGGGTGAGAAGACTGATTTAGGTGGTTATTCTGGTCAAACATTTCTCTGCTTGTATTTTATTTTTTAAATAGATATCCAACTGAACTTACATTTTCGTTTCTGCAGTTATCCTTAGATTGCAGCGGGACTAAGAGCAGCAGTTCTGCTACTAGAGTGGCGGGCTTCCGATCTAGCCTTGCAAGTTTATCATTTTGCATTCTAGAGGTATCCATTACTTCCATTGTTATGATTGGGATCAGTATTTTGTCTTTTCTTTGGGTGATAGATGTTCACGCTGCTAGTCATTAATCCCAAGGTCCATTATCTCGAACTAAGATGGTGTCTGATTCAAAGTTTAATTTGGAGACATAATCTATGAATTTGATTTTGGAGACCTGAGTTTGTCAATTTATACCAATCAAGGGTTGCACATTCCTGTTCACTAGATATCTCCTGATGTGAATCAAAGGTTTTTTTTGGTTTTTTTGTATTTTTTTGTATTTATTTTAGGTTGGTGACTGCGTAGGTAGCATTGCTCCAATAGGAGGTAAACTGGATGAGGTTATGGAGTTTGACAGATATGCTTTAAGATTAGAAGTCTAGTTCTATCCACCTATTGTGCCAGTAACTTGAGTTTTGGGCTTCTTTTATCCTCTTTGGTTCTTAATCATTTATGATATTTGTGTCACTTTATTGAGTATGTTTTGCCTTGCAAGAAAAAATTGGTTGCATTGTTATTTAAGATGTCTATGAAGAGTCAATCGGGCACGTTAGATTTGTATAGAAGAGCTTCTCAGTGGTGTCATCTCTAAATGCCGAATATTTGTGTGGAGGGAGAGAGGGAGAGAACATAGGTAGGCGAATATGTGATGTTCCTTGAGTTGAAGGATAGGTACAATTTACAAATATTGGACATTTGCTTCTTGCTGTATCTGTAACTTCTGATATGTATTTATATTTATTGTCAGGTCGTATGAGTCATGCTCACCAGAGAAGTCAGGTTTCTGAAATGCTCCATAGCGGAGAAGAATTGTGGGAAGACGACGGACGTTCTTCCTGTTTCATTGATGTATCTTAACTCCTCTCATCATGGTCACTCCTCAACAAGCTGACCGCACAATGCACTAGAGTTGCTGGGAAACGGTTTCCAGCAACCTTGTAAAAAATAAGACCACTCTGTACAAAGCATAAACATCCGTGTTAGAATCAACATATGATTCTTTGGTAGTCTAGTGTCCCCCCCCCCCCCCCCCCCAGCATTCTGGGTTGTTGTATAGTAAGTCTCTGGTGTTGTCAAACAGCCATGCATCTGGCATTAGGGTAGGTGCCGTCAGCGTCTGTGCATATAGGTCTAGGGATTTCATTTCAAGTTCATAGTATATGTATATCAATCATATATACGATTGAAAGAGCCCGATTTCAAAATATGAAAGGAGGTTAAGACCAGCTTGCTCGGGTTTTCTTCGGTTGATTGACAGTATGGTACGTGGCTAGTGTGGTGATGGCTACTAAAGGTCAGATTTGGGGGTTCAAGGGTCCAGAACATGACGAGTTCAGGTCCTGTATGTGTATTGGACTCCCCAAAAAATACGGAGAGACCACTCGCATGATGCCTGCTCTTTAGTTTATTGACCGGCAGGCGCTGCTTGAGATTTGCTCATGTAGACGGTTCTTCCCACTTTCCCAGCAATGTGGTGCTCACTGCTCCAGGAGTGTTCAAGAGTTTAGAGCTTTAGACTAATGTGTGTTCTTGAAGGAACAGCTTCCTTTTCTAGACTTGACTTATTTCTTTCCATTTTATCATCGTGTGGTTCTCTCGGAAAGCTTCGAATGCCTTCCTTTCTTCTAGTATTAGGTACACAGAGGGATGGGTCGTTTAGTATTAGTGCTTTGCTAAATTATCTAAAGTTGTTCGTGAATTGTGAAATGAGGCTTTAAGCTTGAGTGTCACTGAGTCAACGGACTAATTTCTGTGTTCATTTTCATTCGGAAGGGTACATGTTTGAGTGTCAATTGAGAATTGCAAGAGGATCCTCTCCAGTTCCAAAAAGAACTAGATGCTTCGTCTATTTCCTTTAGCATCTTCTCCAAAAAGCCGAAGCTTTAAATTTAGAGTTTCCATCTATATATATCTTAATTTTAATCAATATATATATTATTAAAACAGGTTTTTTTTGAGCTCCCACAACGATTGGAACATTCTAGAATGTTCATAATATGGTAAGTCACCAAATACTTTCATGTAAATTGTATATGATATGGTAAGTAAATAATAATTAAATAAGAATGGAACATTCTGCAAACTCAATTAAATTAATATGAATTGTTTATAATATGGTAAGTAAAAAAATAAATAAATAAGAATGGAACATTCTAGAAACTCAATTTAATATGAATTGTTTATGATATGGTAAGTAAAAAATAATTAAATAAGAATGGAACATTTTAGAATCTCCATATCAATCAGTAAAGGAGAGATTTATTGGGCAAGGTTTTTGGTATATTTTCCTAATCCTGATCTATCATATTCCTAATCCTAATCGAAGCTAAACAATCAGCTAGCTATAAATAGTTGAAATCCTAGATCAACATTCACAATCATAATGTCTGATCATATATACTCGGCTGGCTATAATAAGCTGCTAAAGTATTGATTGACAAGTTTAAACATTGTTCTTTGTTTTATTAGAATTTTGGATGCAAATTAAACATAATAAGTTTTTGTAGTAACATCATAATATATATATATATATATATATATATATTACAAGACGTTTTTTTTAAATTAACACACATTATTATATTTTAGTTTTAAAAAAAATGTCTTTTTGAATTAAAATATTTTATCAATCCCCTTGATGATATGTGTAACAGCCCGATCCACCATACGTCGCAACACAACCCAATAAGATGGGTAGTCACCCTTAGGCCCATATATCCTCACGTGAGCTCTAAAAGGTGAAGGCCTTGTCGTTAGTATGATGGTAGGAATCTATTATAAACTGATCATATGAGCCTTAATTTCCCAATGTAGGACAAACCAACTCCATAAACCACTTTCCATATTCCGTAGTGTTACAATATGTATAACATATGAGGAGTAAAAGTGGTATAAGTAATAATAAATCATAATATAGTACGAGAGTATAGGAGTATCATGTAGTACTCTATATTATATCATACATTTAGTTTGTTTCTTTGTTTTTTTTTTTCTCTCTCTTTTCATTTGCTGAAATTAAAGTATTGAAAAACTGGACTATAGAAGCATAACATCTTTATGATCTTACTCCTATTTTAGTTCATCCCCATGTAACAAAACGATGTGGAACAATATTACATGTATACCCATACAACAACCCAAACCCTAGGACGAAGTTTTAGAGTGCATAACCTTGGTGTGCAAACGAAATTCACATTGTATAGATACGATATTAGAATTACAAGCTTACTCCAAGCAAGCACTTGATCTTTCGATTAAAAATTGGCTAAGTTACTTAAACTTTTTAATTTCCTATAGTGGCCTGCCTCCACACTAATTGATGTCAACGATTGGTTCTACCTTGATCAAAAGCAAGCACATGTCAAATTTTCACCTACATTTTTGTTAAGCACATGTTTATCACAATCACAGAGATTTTCTTTACTTTTAGAGAAATACTAACATATACAACATCGCATAATCACATATCTAATTATTGGGGCTCAATAAGAGAGTATAAGTTCTCAATTTTGTAAAAAGAACTTTATATTGAAGATAATCGTCGACACGGGTTAAATAAAATGCAAGTAATATAAAAGTTTAGATATTCATCTGTTCAATTTTATCGTCATGATTAGACATCATTATTAAGAGAACCTGTGCAATGATTAAAAAATTATATACAACATCTCATAATCACATATCTAATTAAACTAGGTTTATTTTTTAAACAGACCTAACTAAATACTAGCTAACCTAGAATTAACGACATATATAAGTTGTCTCCTATTAAGTTCACTACAATGAAAAGGCCACTATTGCCCGCCCCCTCTTAATCTACATGTTCCAAACTTCAACATTTCATTCACCTCTCTATTCTATTGAATGGTAATCTTAATTCAGCATAATGCGCCACTATTCTGAATGGTGATTTGCTAATCGATCAATTAGGCATGCAATATCATTATTATAATCATACTGATAACACTTTTACATGCATCGTACTGATGATGTGGGAAAAAAAATTAAAAGAACCTAACCTATATTGTGCGAAACTACAATAACCTTACTTCTTGGACGATGTGGGACAATCTCTAATGGAAAAAAAAAGTACTAAAAAATAGTCCCACATTATTGAAACATGACGAAGTAGAATATATAATTCTTCTACTAAAAAATCGTACATTGGATAAATAGGTGAAAGGAGATGCATTTTCCTAATATTATATGTTCCTAATTTTCTTAATTTCAATTCGGGTTTTTTTTAGTTCCCACAACGATTGAAAGATTCTATGTTTGTACGTATGTTAATTTTCTATTTTCTATGTCTTAACTCTTTTTATAACTCAGGTTTCATAACTAAATACTCATATGGTATTCGTATCATAAAATGTCAATTTAGAATAACATTTATCTATTTGTAATATATTATTTTAGGAAATTGTGAAGAGGGGAAGGGACGACAAAAACATAAAAGAAAGGGTAGGGTAGTCAATGTTCGAATAATTGAAACCAAAATAATACGACAATATTAGTAATAAAAACAAGGTCAAAGATGGTGTTTTGTTGCTTGGGAGTATATTGTAAGAAAATTCTATTAAAAAAATAGTCTTTTTATTCACGAGATAAAATTTACTATCTCTTTGACCCATTTTAAAAGGTATTTGCATTCACATGTTTGTGTACATGGTAGTATGGTACCCACAATGTTTGATTTTTGTGATCATAATGCTCATTTGCTAAATTCTTATAAGAACTATTAGCATTAAGAGTTAGTTATAAACTTAGTATCATGGTTCACAAAAATGAAACCTCAAAGATTCCGAAACGAAAACGTAGAACTCCTGAGAAAATTAAAACCACAAGGGTGCCGTGTGAATGTTTCTAATTATTAATTTAAGATAGTGTTTTTGAATAAAACTTTAATTTGGTTCAAATTTATTATTGGAGGGTGTCAATTTAAAGTTGTACAATAGAAGACAAATATTCTATTTTGGAATATAGTATTTGTTTTTTTTTTTTTTTTTCAATTATGTATCCGAAAGGGCAAAAATTATGGTACATATTATACATGAACTGCAAATGTGGAACTCTAGGGAAAGATAGAAACACAAGGATATCATGTGAATATTTCCAATAAATAAGTAATGATATCTTTTATTTAAAGAGGTTAAGTAATACAACAATATTTAAGGAAGTGTTTTTGAATAAAATTTGAATTGTAGTGACGTTAAAACGTGTTGGTTTGAGAGTGTAGTTTTTTTTTTTTTTTTTTTTTTGGTAAAATGAGGATCATAAAATGAAAATAATTACCCACATAGGTTAAATAAAATACAAGTAACAGTTCCTATATGATAATGGTCAAATATTTATCGATTCAACTTTTCATCGTAATTGTATATCGTCATTAAGAGACCCGTGCAACGCACGGGCTTACATCTAGTATATTTATAAACGAAGCTTTTTTCGGGGGCATTGAAGTGGTCTAGAGCCCTTCGAATTTTCTTAGAGCTTCTGGTGAATAAGGAATTAATTTATGTTATGGAATTGTTGTTATTACCATATGTGAGTTTATGGTAATCATCTACTAAATTCATATATTAGTTATGGAAATGTAGTATACCATACACACTTATGGTAATCATGTAAATAAGCTTATGGTAATCATGAAAATTTGACATTTTCACAAGCATGAAATTATTTATTTTATATGTTATGGTAAGATAATATTTCATAAGTCAAAAGTCTAATATGACATTTTCTACATTTTGGTACATATAAGCAACAAATGATGACCTTTAAATTTGAGATACTAATACTAATAACTATAAGTCACCCTACTATAAATGGGTATCCCTTTAACTTATTAAAATGAATTTATCAATACTAACAATTATAAGTCATCAATTCTATTGAATAGGTTAAAAGCCCTACGAATTGGAGCTTTAGTTAAATAAAGAATTAATTACGTGTTATGAAAATGTACATATGTAAGTTTATGGTAATCATATAAAGAATTCATTTATTACTTATGAATATGAAGTTACCATATGAAGTTTATGGTAATTTTGAAAAGATGAATCAATATAAAAGATTTCTTTTTGAGTTATAGCAAGATAATATTCCGTATGTCAAAATTACATTTTAATACGTGAGAAAAAAAATCTGACGACATTATCTACATTTTAGTAAATATAAGAACCAAATATTTGTTTTTTTAATGGTAAACTTCAAATTAGTGATAGTATTACTAATAACTAACGATAAGTCATTTATCTACTATAGATGGATTGCAATTCAACTTATTTAGTAATTTTCCAATACTAATAAGTAGGAGTATAAGTCAATTATATTCCTCTAAACTATGCATTATTATATAAGTCTGCTTTTTTTAAAGTTATATTTTTCTGTTTCTATGTATAAGACCACAAATTATGAATAAAGGTGGTTTTTATATTTTTGGATGAATCTGATCTTATCTGCGTCTAACTATGAGCTATTTATGCGTCTAGAGTTAATAAAAAGTTATTATAATTTTTGGTGAATAAAATTCACTTATAAGTAAGGGAAGATAATAATTTCATATATTCAAGTATATATGGTAACTGTGAAATGGTAAGATAATACAAAAGAATTTTGATGGGTTAAGAAAAGATGAAATTCCAAATTTGAGTTTATTCTAGCATGTTACGTGTTTATTTAACCGCAAGCGTACGAGTTATTGTAGCTAACAGTTCGATCTCAGGGAGGTATGAAAAATGTCTAGGTCGTCTAAAGAATTGAAGTCAGCTACGGTATGGTCGAAATGATTGGTGATTCTATCAACTAAAACTCACAAGAATTTAAATGGATTGGTGTAATTCAATTAACTAAAAGCCTAGGGCATAGATAACCCCACTAACATGCATCAACTACGATAATAAAACATATTGCAAGTTATAAAAACATAGATTAGGGGAGATTATGCATCATAATTACTACTTATCCGAGCGAGGCTATCATAAAATTTCTAATTACAATCCTAAGTCCTACTTCCGTAATGAAATGATCATGCAATAGAAGCATAAAGATCGCATAAATTTCTCAATTAGTCCTAACAACCCACTTCCGTGGTGAAAATGTCCTAATTAATATTAGAGGACTAATCACTAAACAAGAATCAAAACTGCCGTTTAACACTCAACAAGCATAAATTAGTGTAAATCTAATCGCAGCAATAAGTATATAAATTAGACAACAATAATCAAACTCAAGTTGATAATTAAACATAGCCATAATAAGCCTTAATCATATGAATCTAAAGACTTGCAAATTTATAAATTAAATCATAGTACTAGCATGTTAGGGTTCGACCAAACCCTAAAAAAAGACTACTCACACATATCTAAATTAACAACAACAATAATAATTGAATTGAAAAACATAACTAAAGGTGTAGAGAGAAAGAATTGCAATACTGTGATGGTCTGAATAATATTCTGGATAATAAAGAAAATAGATCTCCGAATCTGGTACAAAAATGATTGAATCTTGAAATAAAGTTGGATGTAGAAAATAAAGAAAGCTTAGATAGATAATACAAGGGCTCAACTAGGTATACACATCTAGGAGGTTAATTTATAATTTCCTAAAAGAAAATAGAAAACAAACCCCCAAAATTAGAATAAAGATAATCTGGAAAACATCAACCCATGCATCTACACGGGTCGTGCAACACAATGCAATTATAAATGGGTAACCGTTTAACTTATTCAAATGAATTTATCAATACTAAAAATTATAAATCAACTCTATTGAATATGTTAAATGCCCTATGAATTTTCTTAGATCTTTAGATAGATAAAGAATTAATTAAGTGTTATGAAAATGTAGTTAGCATTTTATGGTAATCATAGAAAAAATTCATTTATTATTTATTAATATGTAGTTACCATATGTAAGTTTATGATAATTTGGAAAGATGAATCAATATAAAAGTTTTCTTTTATGAGTTATAGTAAGATAATATTTCATACGTCAAACTTAGATTTTAATACGTGAGAAAAAAATATGACGAAAGATTTTAATACTTACATTTCTTTGTTTAGCTATACCATAATAATTTCGGTAATGAATAGTGCGTATTTTATATATAATGTCTTTAATGTAACCGTGCAACGCACGGGCTTTAAACTAGTATATTTATAAACGAATCTTTTTTCGTGGGCATTGAAGTGGTCTAGAGCCCTTCGAATTTTCTTAGAGCTTCTGGTGAATAAGGAATAAATTTATGTTATGTAATTGTTGTTTTTACCATATGTGAGTTTATGGTAATCAAGTACAAAATTCATATATATATATTAGTTATGAAAATGTTTTACCATATTTGAGTTTATGGTAATTATGTACAAAATTCATATAGCAGTTATGGAAAGGTAGAATAAAGAATAGATTAAGTGTTATGCAAATGTAGCACATTTAAATTTATGGTAATCATATAAAGAATTCATTTATTAGTTATGAATGTGTAGTTACCAATGTAAGTTTATGATCATTTTGAAAAGATGAATCAATATAAAAAAATTCTTTTATAAGTTATAGTAAGATAATATTCCATACGTCAAACTTACATTTTAATATGTGAAAAAAAAAAGAGGACATTATCTACATTTTGATAAATATAAGAACAAAGGGTTTGCTTTTTTAAAGGTGAACTTCGAATTAGAGGTAGTAATTCTAATAACGATAAGTAACTCATTTACTATAGATAGACATTCTACTACAGATGGATAACAATTCAACTTATTTAGTAATTTCCCAATACTAATAAGGCCTTGTGAGATAGGACTGCATTTTTCTGATTTGATTTAATTTGAACTGGTCTAATTTGATTTGATTTGAATAAAATTGGTTTGATTTGATCTGAAATGAATTAATTGATAAGTTAACTACAATTAGACGAATTAATAACTAGAAATAAACTAGATTCATCGATTGTTATTTGGATAATTCTGATCTGATTTGATTTGATTTGAATAAAACTGATCTCATCTGAATTGATTTGATTTGAATAAATCTGATCTGATTTGAAAACACTGGTGAATAAGTGGAATCGCACAGGGCCTAAGTAGGAGTATAAGTCAATTATGTTCCTCTAAACTTTGCGTTATTCTATAAGTCTGTTTTTTTCTTCTAAATTATATTTTTTTTCCCCTATGTATAAATAATTGACCACAACCTACAAATAAAGGGAGTTTTTATATTTTTGAATGAATCTGATTTTATCAGCATCTAACTGTGAGCTATTTATGCGTCTAAAGTTAATAAAATCTCATTACTGGTTTTGGTGAATATAAATTCCATTTGTGAATAAAAATATTCATTTATGACTAACGGAAGATAGTAAGCCCGTGTGCAATTAGACTGCATTTTTCTGATCTGATTTGATTTGATTTGATATGAATTGAACTGATTTGATTTGATTTTATTTGAATAAACTTGATTTGATTAGATCTGAACTGAATTAATTTATAAATTAACTGCAATTAGACGAATTAATAACTAGAAATAGACTAGATTCTTGATTGCTATTGGGATAATTCTGTTTTGATTTGATTTGAATAAAACTGATCTGAATTGATTTGATTTGAATAAATCTGATCTGATTTGAAAACAGTGTTGAATAAGTTGAAACGCACATGGCCTAATTCAATATATGATAGTTTATGGTAATTATGAAATGGTAAGATAATACAAAAGAATTTTCTTATGGTTTAAGGAAAAATCATTAAATTCCAAACTTGAGTTTATTGTAACCATAAAAACAAATATTCCCTCATTTGAGTTCTTTCCAAAATGTATGACAATTTCATTTTGCGAGATACGGTATTGGCTATTGATTTTGCAAAAAAAAAAAAAAAAAAAAAAAAAAAAAAAAAAAATCTGACTCTTATACTTAAAGTTATTTTCATTTATTGGGTTGGTACCTAATTTAATAATATTATAGTTTTGTAGTTTTTGGCTTTCTATTTTTCTATATATTTTTTTTTCATTTTAATGTCTCACTTCCAAAAATGAAATGATATTGAAACATATTTTTGAAGAGAGAATGTTATATATATAAGAAATATTGTCATCATCATTGCCATTTTTTTTTTGCATATTATTATTTTTGAAAATTTTCTATAATTGTCATCGTTTGAATTGTTTTTGCATTTTACATCAGGCATCTTAATAGATTACTGTTAAAAATATTTTGTTGTAAAAATGGTAAAATCAAGAGAACACCAACCCACCTTAGCTTGAGATTATTTGCAAGTATATGGTAATTCTGAAATGGTAAGATAATACAAAAGAATTTTATTATGGGTTACGAAGATATTAAATTCCAAATTTGAGTTTATTTAAACCATTAAAACAAATATTCCTTCCTTCGAGTCTTTTCCAAAATGTATGACGATATCATTTTGCGAGATAAGGTATTGGTTGATGATTTCGCGAAAAATAAAAATATATTTATCAGACTTATATACTTAAAGTTATACTCATATAGTCGGAATCTACTTTCATAATATTATAGTTTTGTAATTTTTGGTACAGTTATGAACATTTTGTTGAAAATATTGTAAAATCAAGAGAACATCAATCCACCTTAGCTTGAGGTTGTTTACATGAAAATTGATTATTTCTTAGTTATTTACGTTCGGTATGATCTGATGAATATATTTGATGAAATAAGAAGTTATTTGATTTGATATTAACATTTCATAAGTCAATTGATCTAAATTAACTAAAAAAGGATTGTAAGTAAATAGGTAGCCTTAGCTTGAGGTTATTTGCATGAAAATTGATTATGTCTTGGTTATCAGATGTCAAATGATCTAACTTAATTAGAAAATAACTGAATTTAATTAGGTGAGTTATGCCTTAATGGAAGAAATGAATTTGTATGAGTATATCTCTTTGCACTAAAAGTATTATTGTAACAGCCCGATCCACCGTCCGTCACAACACAACCCAATAAGATGGGTAGTCACCCCTTAAGCCCGAATATCCTCTCGTGGGCTCTAAAAGATGAATGCCTTGTTGTTAGTATGATGGTAGGAATCTATTATAAACTGATCATATGAGCCTTAGTTTCCCAATGTGGGACAAACCAACTTCATAATCCACTTTCCATATTCCGTAGTGTTACAATTATTATGAACCAAAATTATTAGTTTAGCCACCTTAAGGTGATCTTATTAGAAAGCTTAACTTTGTATTGAATGCGTCTGGAAATGGACAAAAAGCCCACAAAGCAAATGGAATTATCCTAGAGTGTTGAAAAAGTTTATGCATATTCCTAAATTATATAATATTCAAAATATAAATATAGTCTATATATTGACAGAGAGATACAACTATAACCTTCGAGGAAAGATGTCCAATTGATCCAACCAGTATCAAAGGGTTCTTCGCTTGATCTGTATGCGTTTTAAGGCTAGGAAGCCCCTTTGGTTTTCTGGCCGCGAGGCGCTCTCGTGGTTTGGAAAATGAAATATACAATTTACAATATAAAGTAGTTATAACCTTAAATTAAACTTTGTTTAGCTATAGCATAATAATTTCGGTAATGGATAATGCGTATATATTATATAATATTTTTAATATAACCGTGCAACGCACGGGCTTTAAACTAGTATATATTTATAAACGAAGCTTTTTTCGGTGGCATTGAAGAGGTCTAGAGCCTTTCGAATTTTCTTAGAGCTTCTGGTGAATAAGGAATTAATTTATGTTATGGAATTGTTGTTATACCATATGTGAGTTTATGGTAATCATGTATAAAATTCATATAATTTATTTATGGAAATGTAGTATACCATTTGTAGGTTTATGGTAATTTTGAAAAAATCGATCAGTATATATAAAAGTTTTCTTTTTAAGTTATGGTAAGATAATAATTCAAACCTACATTTTAATATAAGAGAAAACCATACGACATTTTCTACATTTTGGTAAAATATAAGAACCAATTTTTTTTTTTTTTAAATGCGTCTACAATGTATGAAATGTTAATACAGTTTTAAGTGAATAAAAAGTCCGTTTAAATTCATTTAGTGTAGAAGTGGCCCCAACATGGATAGTCAAAAGCAACAAACAAAACAGAAAATTATAAAAAGATCGAAGGAAGTATATATGGCAATTAATCACGAAATGGTAAGATAATACAAAAGAACTTTCAACTTATTCATGTGAACTCCCTAATAGTAATAACTACGAGTAAAGGTAAATATTTACTCGTTTTAATATATGTGCTATTCTATAATACTATTTTTTTTTTTGTAATCTATGTTTTAGTATATATATAAAAGATTGACCACAAACTACGAATAAATGTAGTGTTTATATTTTTTAATGAATCTGATATTTTCTGCATATAACCATAAGTTTTTAATAAATCTAGAGACATTGAAATTTTATTTCATTTCAGGTGAAGAAAAATTTGATTGGTTTATAAAAAAATCCATTTATAAGTTATGGAAGATAATATTTCTAAGCAAGTATATTGTAGTCGTGAAATGATAAGATAATACAAAGAATTTTATCATGAGTAATGGAAAGATTACATTATATTCCAAATTTTATATATTCCAAATTTACTGTAATCATAAAAAGATAGGATACCCCCTCCTTTCAATAATATATGACGATTTCATTTTGCGAGCTAGGGCATTGACTATTGATTTCGCAAAAAACTATCAGATTTGTACACTTAAAGTATACTCATTTAGTGAGGTGTCTTCTTTGATAATATTATCATAGCTTTGTAATTTTTTGCTTTATATTTTTAGGTGGGTAGCAATTCAACTTACTCAAGTGAATTTCCAACTTTTAATAACTACGAGTAAAGTCATTGGGTTTCTCTAAATATGCGCTATTCTATAAGTCTTTTTTTTTCCTTTTAGAAATGTATGACTGTTTTAGTTTGTTTAGCTGAGGCATTAGATGCTGAACAATTAATATGTCAATTGATCTAAATTAATTAAAAAATAGCTTAATTTAGGTGATATGCTTTGGTATTTATATGTTGCAAAATTAAGTTGAATTGTATCATACAAGGTCATTCCCGTATTCGATGTACTTATTTCTATGAGAGCAATCAAATGTTTTTACATAATGTAAAGATCTCTTTGCTCTAAAACAGATACTATCAAACGAAAATGATTTGGTCAGCTACCTTAATGTAAACTTGAGTTTTGAAAATTTTAATACATAGTCCTAGAAAATATAATATTCTATTTTTAAATATAGTCTATCTATTGAAGAGACAAACAATTATAGGTATTTTTATGGAGGTCTAGGCAGGTCCTCGAGCCATAATATTGAAAATGATATTATAAGATCTTTAATTGAATAATAACTATAAGTAAATTCTTGATCATCAAACATTCGCAAAATGCAGTTATATATATTCCAACAGTCATAAAACCATTTATCACAAACTTAGAATTACCTTTTATTATTAGGTAGTTTGAAACATGGCCACATAAGCAAAGTCATTGGTACGAATCATAATTTTTCATCTTAAGAATTTGTAATGTACAACGTGCAAGCAATATTGCAATTATAAGATTTAAAATAATTAATATATAATCTTTAATTTGAGTCATGGATTCAACATAAAAAAATATAAGATGACTTAAAAGAAACATACAATTAAGATAATATATTTTTTTGCTTCGGTTTCGTAAGTTATAATATAAAGTTATTTTGATTTATTTAAATTTATTAAACTAGCACTAAACTTATTAGATTTGAACTAATATAAATTCTTTTGGAATCAATTTTTTTACTAGATTCATTATAGTTACAACATCTTACTCTCGTGATACGAATATTTTAAAAAGAATAAGTTGAATCATACAAAATCTTACTAACATCAAGTGTAATAAGCTTAGAAATTGGTATACAATATAGGGAACAAATTTGAAACTGCAACTTATTGTATTCGGTACCTCTATCTTAACCACTATAGCACAACATCTATCAATTTGTATTTTGGTTTGTTGATGTGAAATAAATGTATATATCTTGCACACTTTGTGTTCAGTTTTGTTTAGTATTGACATCTTTATACTTTTGTCATGAGACATAAACATGTAAAACGATAAAGGTTGGTTAAAGTAAGTAATGGAAGTAAATCGTTTTGTGAAAGAAGTTAATTAATTAGCTAAAACATTAAGTATACAATGTGAGAACTTAAAAAAATGAATTAATCAATAGTTCTAGATAAATGGTAACTTTATTATTTCGTTATTACCTTAAAAAAAAAAAATTTAACTACAATAATTATAATGATTTTGGTAATGGAAAGTGCCTATATAATATAAAATAATTAATGTCACCGTGCAACGCGCGAGCTTTAAACTAGTATTTATATATATAAACGAAGTTTTTTTCGTGGTTATCCAATGCGTATAGAGACTTTCGAATTATTTTACAGATTTTTAATCTTTTATTTTTACAAATTTAGGTAAAAGATATACTATAAATAATTATAAATAATTAGATGATACTATACGTTTTGGGAAATAATATACTCCGTATACGTTTTGGCAAATAATATATTGATACTACGAAGTATACGTTTTGGGAAAGATGGTGCATAAACATAAAAATGAAAAACACTTACCATGAGATTATACGTGCATGTTTTCCATAATCCTTCATGGACAAGCCTTAAGGAATTTATGCCACGTTTTGGGAAACAATAAGATGATGATAAGATGTACTATACGTTTTGTGAAATAATATACTGATACCATACGTTTTGAGAAAAGATGGAGCATAAACATAAAAATAGAAAAAAATTATCATGAGATTATACGTGCATGTTTTCTATAATCCTTCCTGAACAAGCGTTAAGGAATTTATGTCAACTTGGGATATAAAAATATGCAATATTAACTTTGCATGAATGGAAAATTTAGCATGATAATAAAAAAAAAAGCCTTACCATGAGACCATACGTGCATGTTGCTTCTTTAATATATACAATCATAAAATAAGTAATTAAATTATGATTACCCCTCAACTAAGTATGTATTATACAACATACAACAATAATCAAGCATATAGAGGTTATTTAAATTATAAAATTACTATAGATTTTCATTTGTAAAAAAAGTTATTTGAACCGTGCAGCGCACGGGTTTAAAACTAATTTTTAATATTTATTGGAAGTCTCAGTGTTGTCAAGCAGTCATGCATCCATCATTGCCGCATTAGGTAGGTGATGGAGTCACGTATTCCACATCAAAATCTTCACCATTGTCAAGGAGATGATCCTACATACTGTTTTTGAATCCTGACGACAGCTACACAAAACACAAATCACCCAAGTTGTAACTTATAAGGCTCCGTTTGATAGGATTTTATATTTCTATACTGATTTGATCTGATCTGAATGACTCTAATCTGATCTGATCTGATTTGAATGCATCTGATTTGAATGACTCTGATCTGATCTGATCTAATTTGAATGATTCCGAACTGATCCGATCTATTTTGAATGATTCCGAACTGATCTGAATACTACTTTTACTAAATTATATCAAACAAGGCCTAAATCTTGTAACTGGGGCCAATCTTTCGTTCATTCAAAATAGTCATATTTCGTTACTATGGAGTACGGAAGGCCAAACTAACAAATCAATTTGTCTATTTTCTTTTGTAGTTAAAATGACACATGATAAGTGCCTATTTAAAGGTACTTAAGGTTGTTCGATGGCAATCTATATAAGTGGATTGTCCTAATACCATGTCGAGTCTGATTTTTCCATCCGAAGCATACATCATTTTTATTTCTTTTATGTTCTTACACATTTTTTATCCTTATTATACCCATATAAAAATGAAAAAGTACCCACTACAATTCTCATTTTATTTTATTTATAGGATTTTTTTAATTGTCAATTCATATGCAAATTATCACGACATTATACCATACTCTCGGTACTATGTATTCCCGAATTTGTTTTTATGTACTTTAGCTGGTTTTTCATGTACTTTTACAAGTTTTTCATGTATTTTATTGGATATATTATGTATTTTTGTGAGTTTATGTATACTTTTAGTCATTTGCAACCAAGATAGGTTAATAAGACTTTGAATTGATAATTTAAGATTCCAACCTATTTACGTAAGCATTTTTCATCCATCAAGAGACTCTAATGAATTGATAATCGATATTTTCATCTTTGTACTTCAAGATCGTGTACATATTTGTATTATTCTATATATCTACACTTCCAATTACTATAAATATTAGCAAAACTATATGAAAATGGTTTGATAAGTAAATTTACATTGTTTTAACAAAGAATACACAAAATTGTACATAAAGTACATGAAATTTGGGTAAAAATACATCAATTTCTATGTTAAAGTACACAACCTCAGAAACGTATGCAATGATTTTCCAAATTATCAAGATCATGATCTATGTTAAAATTTCGAATCGGTATAAAAAGGATGAAAAACAAGTTGAATTTGCTTACTCTGATCATGTTGTTTTTATTTTAAGTATATATCAAGAAAAAGGTTTTTATATTTATTATTTATTAAGATATTTTAGATTATGCTAAAAAATGTAATTAAGTGATAGACTGCTGATTGAAATAATTAAGGTGGAGGATAATTTGCCGGGAATTGGTATGTTTTTTGCTAACTTGGTGTCTACCCTCATTTTTATTTACCAATTCGCCGCTGTAATTTTTTTATTTACCAATCTATCAATTGTTTTTCACCTTTTCTTTTATCAATTTGGTACTTTGGCCGATTACGGAAGTAGCCCAATCACCGCGAAATTTATATTATATATAGTCTCCGTATTAAAGCCACACCTACTTTCCAAAAAAAAAAAAAAAACAAATTGAAGCAAAGAAGAAAAGTACTCCAGCATCTCCGACTTCCCTGTCACTAAAAATTGCAGAATGTCCGAACAACTCCAACATCCGGCCAGACCACCTCTGCCACCGTCCACCGCCACCGCCACCGCCACCGCCACCGCCACCGCCGAACCACCACCTTCAACTCCGTTCTCCGACGCCAAAAAGTCCGCTCCGGAACTCGACACCGCCGTCGTAGTCCCCTCCTACTCCAGTAATTTTCTCTCTCCTCAAATTTAATTATAGAATTTCTGATAATAATAATAATAATAAAATATACAATTGAATGTACGGCAGGCTGGTTTACATGGACCGGAATCCACGAAGTCGAGCACAAGAACATGCCGGAGTTTTTCGACGGAAAATCCCCGTCAAAAACCCCTCCTATTTACAAATATTACCGTAATGCCATCGTCAAGAAGTTCCGCTCCAATTCCTCAAGAAAACTCACTTTCACCGAGGTCCGCCGTACTATCGTCGGCGATGTCGGCTCGATTCGCCGCGTTTTCGATTTTCTTGAGACTTGGGGACTCGTCAATTACACGCCACCGCAGTCCAGTAAGCAGCAGCTTAAGGCGGACGATAAGGAGAGTAAGGCCGTTTCCGCTGCGGCTGCCGCCAATGCCGCTGCGAATGCTGCTGTTTCTGGTGAGGGTGGGGGTTTGACGGAGGTGAGGGCGAATTTGAGTCACAAGTCGAGGAAATTGTGTAGTGGTTGTAAGAGTTCTTGCACCATTGCCTGCTTTATATGTGATAAAGTAACGTTTCTTCCGTTTCTTTTTTTTTTTCGCTTTTATTGTCGAAATTTTTTATGTTTTAATTTGTTTGTGCTTTGCTTTGCATTGAGTTTCACTGTTTATGTTTGTATGTTTTGGTTGAAGTTTGAACGAGTTAGTAAGAATAAGTTTGTAGTGTTGTGAAAAAGTACATTTGAATGTGTAGGATGTCTTTTGAAAGAAGCCGAATTTGGACGTCTTTTGAAGTCTTTGTAGTAAATCATTCGTGTTTTGAAGGTTTGAGCTTTGGGGTGGTTGTGGTGTTATGTTACTATGTTTTGGTTGAAGTTTGAACGAGTTAATAGAATAATTTTATGGTGTTGTGGTCAAGAAGCTGAATTCGGAGGCTATTTGAAGTGGTGTGTAGTGATTCGTTTAAGTGAATGTGGGAGATTTACGCAATTTCGTGTTGTGAAGGTTACTTTTAGCTTTGGGAAGGTTATTATGGTGTTATGCTATGGGAATCTTTTAAGCTGAACCAGACTCATCAGGTGATGACTGCTATGGTAGTGCGATTTGTTCCTGTCGTTCAAGTTGATTAAGTTTAAATTAAGATCAGTTGAGAGACGGGCGTATTGGAGGATTGATATCCCTGTGAATGGAAATGCAGTAGTAAAGATATAGAATTTGATGGAGTCGGAGTGATGAGAAGAAAAGAGTTGGTCTTACTTCTGAAGTTTGTGCCTTGATAAAGTAGATCTTTATTCTTCCTTGAAATCTCCAATCTCTCGGCAAATCGGGAATTACTTATTATTCTGTTTGCTGATGCATTGATATCTTGTGCCAGAGTGAGACCATGTTGTCATTCCGTTACCTGTTTTAGCTCGTGGTTTCCTCTTCTGTTTTCTCATATGCTCATAACAGCGTTGGTGACCAGGAACAATTACTATGGCTCTGTATGACTTTTAAGAACAAAATAAAGAATGACATTAATGCATTCTAATAAGAGAGCTAAAGAAATCTCTCAATGATGAGGCTGGGAAGTGAATTAACTCAGGTTCCCTGGACATTGTTAAGCCCATTTGTTGGAGAATTTAGATAGCATTTGGATGGTGAAGTTTCTTGTGTTTTCTCTTGTGATACTTCTAAAGCATTAATGGACAAGTAATGTGGTCTTAATATACTCCCTCCATTTCATTCATTTGTTTACGTCGGGCCGGGATTTGTGAGGGGAACCCAAGCCCAACGTAAACAAATGAATGAAATGGAGGGAGTACTTTAACTTTCCAGCTATCAACACTGTAGATGACCTAGTTGAAGGAGACCACAAGGAATGCAATGGTCATATAATGTTTAGGACTTTTTGTGAAACCAAACCTTATAACGCCTTTTCTTTTTAATGACTAGATCTCATAGGAACTTTCCCACATGAGTTTTGGGGATTTCGACTTAGATAATTAAAGGGCCGAAAGGCTACAAGCCTACAAGTATCATGTAGAAGGAAAGGGGCTGTGTTTTTTGCTATCTCGAAATTCATTTTGACAGCCATGAAAGTGTATGGCTTTTGTAGAGTATATATTACCTAGTCCAGCTCAGGAACCTTGCTTACTTTCCGTTTACATGTCATTGAGCCTCTACGGTCTTGATAATGGAATTTTTGGGAATGATTGTTGAAGTATTGCTGTTAAAGCCATAAGATATTGTGGTACATTTGACGATTCTTATTACTAGTCACAGCTCTCGACATTTTTGGATATTTCATTGTGTCAAATTACAAATTTTTTTTTATCTGTTGATTTCCCTATTTTCATAAGGCGGTGCGATTCTCGAAGCGATTTACATTTTGGATCATCCGTGCGCAGCCTCTCTATGTTTTAATAGGGGTAAGGCTTGCGTGCATCCGACCCCCCCTTACCCTGCCTTATGGCGGAAGCCTTTAAGGCACTGGGGTTAAAGATGTTGTTGCTGATTTCCCTATTTTGGTGTTTGAGTGAAAAGCTTGAGAGAGTAAGGCAAAAGCATGCGACTTGTGATATATCTTTGTATCCAGGGCGCTTTCTGCCTTGTGATACCGATTGGGTTATTGGTGTTTGAATATAAGCTGTAAATTCAGTCAGACAAACTTGTGGAACTGGTTACTTTGGCGACCTCCATCTCCTTCTCTTTCTGGTACATGGAGTTCTTGTTATATGGCCCTGTCCTATTTGCTGTAATGTGGTCTGTTTTACTCATTTTTCTTCTTCTTGTAGTGTATAGCTTTCAGTAGTTTCTTTTCTCCTATTTCCAACGGAGACTAATCTTTGGCTTTGGAATATGATGGAATAAAGCAAATTGGCTCACTAAGTTGTTTGATGCCTTCGTGAGGTAGTAGCCAGTTGATGGAACTGTCGACCCAATTATCATTTTGGTCATCCATAAACATCCTTTTTTTCGTTGGAAGAAGTATATGAATATATCAAGAACAAAATAAAGAATGAGGAGCAGACATCGTCATAACTCATAAGAGATCTAGTTACATACTAATCCATTTGTGTTGTTATATGTTATAGGCATTTCTCTAAACACCCCAGTTGCTTATGCCCATAAAGAGGCAAAGTAAATTACCCTGCCCCATAGGTAATCTACAATATGAGTGAATCCAGAAAGATGAATGAGTTACTCTCCAACCACAGAACTTAGAAACTAGTCGTAAAAGCACAGCGCCAAAACACTTACTTTTCCTCATTCCTTCTTAGCCGGATGTCAATAAGCATTTATGAAAAGTTAATCAACAGCATTCAGAAATCAAAATTATTTCACACTCTTTCAACGCTGCTAGTTATAGGTGAAACAGATCAAATGACTCATTGTTGTGAGTTCCTAAAATCTTGTCCTCTAGGCTGCTCAAAAGTTGTTTAGGCCTAAGGTTTAACAAAATGAGATTTATTGACAGAGAACATGAAGCTGGTGGAGCATTAATTGTTCATAACACGCTTTCTGATTTCCCCTTCCCTTATTTCATCTTTGATGGTTAAAATGTTCAATATAATTCTCAGGATGTTTTGTAGCTTTCAGCTAGATCTGATAGATGTCCAAATACAAAGGTTGTGGGCATAAATTTCACCCGTGCAACAGAAAATTCACTATATTTTCTGACATGCCTTTTCATTGTCATTTTTTCCCACTGAATTTTCATATACACTGGCCTGGCCTTATTCATTATTCACCTTTTTTCTTCAGTATGACCTTGTGCTTTGTGCGAGATGCTATGTTCGTGGAAATTATAGGGTTGGTGTGAGTTCTTCGGAATTCAAGCGGGTTGAGATTAGTGAATCAGCAAAGAGTGAGTGGACTGACAAAGAAACTTTGCAGCTTTTGGAAGCCGTCATGCATTATGGTGATGACTGGAAACGTGTGGCTGAACATGTTACTGGTCGAACCGATAAAGATTGTGTTGCTCGTTTTATCAAGCTTCCTTTTGGGGAACAGTTTGTAGAACCTGCAGACTTTGATAAGGAAGAGACCATGTCTTCTCAAATTAAGGGCCAAGTTACTAATGAATCTGGAGATGAACCTGATGCAAAGAAAATGCGTCTCACGCCGCTTGCCGACGCAAGCAACCCAATTATGGCTCAGGTATCTTATTCTTATCGAGGTTAATTAAGAGTTATGAATGGATCCTCTTTGATGATTTAGCTGAGATTGGGGTAACAACTTTCTCTAAGCACACGTTATTATCGTTTTCTCTTTTGAAATTAGTGTGTTGCATTTTTCAGGCTGCCTTTTTGTCAGCTCTGGCTGGGGTTGAGGTCTCAGAAGCTGCTGCTCGAGCAGCAGTTGCAACTCTATATGACATGCGTAATCTCCCGATTGGAGGCAATGCGCGTTCTCGGACCCGTCCTAGTAAGGAGCAAGGTATGTCGACCTGCTTGTTCTATTTCTCAACCATGAATGATTGGATGCGTTTCTTAGGTAGGTACTCAAATTTTACCTCAGTGCATGCATAATGAAATGACTCAGAAAACTATCCACGCTTCTTAATCTGTGAAGTAGTAGTCAGTTGGTGTAATTCTCTATGCAAATTTTATTATGGGTCATTGGAAAGAAGTCTCTCTGTGTTTCATACATAGGGGTAAACCAATCTGTACATCCGAGTTGCCATCCGACTCCAATATTACTTCTTCCAGTCTCGAGGTCTTTTTGACCTCCAAGCCCATTGCTCAGCAATATTTGCACTCCAGTTCATTGTGTATCCCTATGCATAGTCTGACATTGCCAGACTGAAAGACAACCTCATCGTAACTCTTCTTCTATAGCTGGGCCAAGTTAGATCATTTTGTATTTCAGGCTTTCAGCTCTAGTTTAAATCATTTTGAAATTTCTGGGAGTTCTCACTTCTGAATCTCTGGAGTTGTCTTGAATCGTCAAGAAACTCAAAAAACTCTTGTGCACTTTCATGTGAGTGAAATTGAGTGTGTTAATTTTCATTTTTAAGGGCCAATTCTTATGAATGGAACAAAGCGCTGTTTAATGGAAGTATGAAAGTCTGAGAGCCAAGGGGTCCAGTAAGAGCGTGTAATTATTCTTGACAAGTTCCTCTTCCTTGGTGTATTGCAAAGTTGCTCTCGTCAGTGCGGTTCTCGATGCAATTTTTATTATGGTCATCCGGAAACGAACTCTAAGTTTTTAACATCAGGTTTAAGTTGTCTGTCCTACTTCCCTTACCTTGCCATTGGCGAGAGCGCCTTTTGAGTTGTTGAGCCATTGGGGTAATGTTTTTGTTGTCCTCATCTTTGTTGTGACTTGTGTCTTGGAAGATCTTTGCTGTATTATAATGTCCACAAGTCTTGCCAAGTGAAAGAACTTCCTCAACTGTGTTGTGGATTGATTATGCTACTGTTTCTTGCTTTAGAAGAGCAATGCCTTTGAATGAATATATTTGGAAATAGTACTTTTTAATTTGCTTGAAGCTTACCAAGTTTCACTGAGATAAGGAGGCAATTAAATGATGTGAACTATTTTTCTTAATAAAATACTCCACTGTAAGTAAAAATTTGGTGGTTAAGGGTGCAGGGATTTCTTGAGCTAATTGTAAATTGTCACACAACACGGCAGAACTGGAAATGGAATGAAATCAAATATTAAGAAGATGCGTTAATCTTTCTTTTTTATTTTCATTTTTTTAGGGTAGATGCGTAATTAATTTACTTTTCCATTAATGGAAATTTCTAAAGGGAGGCAAACGAAACCAAAAGGAACTAGGGTTTCTTCTGTCTCAAATATGTGCCAATGGATCTAACCCTAGAAAGCTCAATAATTGTCTTTTATCTCTTCATTTACTTCTTTTATTGAGAGAAATTGTTTCTGATTCCACCTTTGCAGTAGTGACTGAAAGTTCAGCTTTTCAGCTGTTTAGCGACTTCACTCTTTTTAAACCTCTCGTCATTGTGCAAGAGCCGGAATTGGCTATTGCTAGACAGGACACTGTGCACCTTTGCAGTGACAACCTTGTTTGAATGTGTAGTATGGGTAAGAACAAGAAGTGGTGATAAATATAGCAAGAACAAGAAGTGGTGCTATGGCTAGTGTAAGGAAGGGTGAAAGGCCAAGGATGAGTTTGATTCATCTGGTTTGTAGATTACTTGAGTCTTGAGCCAAGGAATATACCAAAGTTAGAAAAGGTTCTCGAGATGCTGGGGTTTTGGATCCTTGTTGGGCATAGTAGAGGAGGTGGAACAAGTTTCGGGGTCGGGTTAAAAAAATAAACTGCTGTTTGGACTAATGATTTAAATTGGGAATATTTGCATGCAGTGATGACTCAGCTTGTGCAATGAGTGTCTTTCAGCGTATACAAAGTGACGTTGACGTATTCCTCACTCCCTTTTTACCTTTGAGTAAAGCCAAAATAGATGAGCAATCCTAGTGACCCCGGTGTAATTTTTTCAGGTTTCGCTAATGCCTGACTGAAAGTGGAAAGCTTTTAATACTTTGTTGAAGGTTCTTAGTACACTAAAAAGATGCACGGTATCATTGGTATGAAGAGTCTTGGCGAGGGCCTGGGAGGCTTACGTAACGGCTTGAACACAATGTGTTACATTTGAATAATGACCTTAGTGCCGTGTCCGGTTATCCTCCTCCATCAAATGAAAAAAGTCATGTGGATGAGTAAACGAAAAATTAAGGAAATTGTGGGGTGCGAAAATAGTTTGTCTTTTTTTTTTTTGCTCTTTAAAATTATTTTTTAGTGTTGCCTGCTGTCTATTGAGTATGCAGAAAATTATGTGTGCTATTCAGGCATGTTACATGATTCCTTGGTTTGGTCTTATGTCTGTTAACAATAAAGTTTTGGGTGGAAGTCTTAATATATAGCATGTGCGACAATTTTCAATCCTAACGTCTATGTTGCTTTTCCCATGTACAACCTAGAAGCTGGTCCTGGATCCAGTGATTCCTCATTTCATGCATCAGAGGAAGCTCGTGTAGAAGCCGAACTTGAACTGAAGCGGGAAGAGGATGAATTTGTAAAGTCAATATCAACCATTATTGATGTGAAGGTTGGCAACTGAATCAGCTGTAAATTTCTCGTCGTCTCTTATTTTAAAATTAATTATGCTGATTGTTATTCGCTTCGTCCTGGCAGATGAAAGAGATTATGGATAAGATTGGCCGAGTTGAAGAAATGGATTTGCAATTGGAACGGGAGTGGAAGCAATGGCACCAGATGAAGGACAATCTCTTCCTAGATAAGCTCACTCTTCTCTTTCATAAGGCTGCTGCCCCTAAGGCAGCTGAACGTGTTACTCATGAAACAGTCAGAACAGGAATGACAACTTCCAATTAGTTCTGTCATACCATAAAAGTTTCCCCATCGGTTGGCCAGTCACTAGATAGGTTGATGAGCTATTTAGGAAGTCTATGGTGTCATCGAAGTAATGTAAGTCTCGTAACTTAGCTGGCTAAAGTCTCATCTTAAAAGATGAACAAATATGCACTCGTTTAGTCGTTTGTACTACGACTGGGAAATACTACATTCTATCTAACTTGTTCAGGGCAGTCTTTAGATTATCGAGATTTCATTCTCAACTGACTATCAAATGGCCACTTCTGGTGTCATTTTTGATGCATACTAGGATTAGTACTGAGCTTCATAATCTGTCTTTGTTGTTTTGAAAGAGGATACGCTCATGACAAGGTCACACTTAAGGATTACGCAGCCATAACAATGCAATATCTGAAACAATATCTGGACTGTGTTAGTATGGTTATTTGCTTTTGTAAGCCCAAATTTACAGCTGAGTAATATCCTCAATATTTGTTAAGTAGAGCCGAATCAGAAAGATTGGGTGTGCCCTTTATAGTATTTGAGATGCTCAAAACAATCTGTCGATATAGGACGCTTCTGTCCAAATGTCGATCCAATGTGTCAACATGATGCGTTGCAGATTCGTAGATGGCAGTCGCTCCAATCAGCTGAACCGAAATGACTGGACAACCTGCAAATAAAAGATGTGCCAGAATTAGAATGTAACGTAAGGAATCTGAGCTCGTTCTTTCTAAACTCTGGCACAAAAGATCTGCATGAGGTGAAAGAACTTCTGAAAACATTTTGGGCCAAATCTGCAACTGATGTAGTCCTTTGTTTTATAAAGTTTTCGGGTTTCCTTTTGTATACCTTCTCGATCTTTGAACTGTACTTGTCTTCTTCATCATCCACAAACTGCAATATTTGCAAATCAATAACAAATTTAGCTCGACCTATTCTAGCTGTTCGTATCAGAACATTGCAAGTGCAGGTCAGTTGATTTCGGCAGCTTTGCACAAGGGAAACTTAACCAAACCAACCTGTCCTGTTACTGTGAAAAGCCTGTTATACCATTCGCTTCTTGCCATCCCGATTTTTGAGTAAATGTGGCGGCGAACTTCTCCTGGATTTTGTAGTGTGTACTCGATGTAGTAAAACCCTGTATCAGTCAAGGAACAGGCATTCAAGTGATCTGCTGATGCAAACTGTAAATGTTGCCTGTATGCAGATTGTAGTTCAGAACCCTTTTATCCTAGATACACTGAAATAGTTACCGTTTTTCGCTTTACAGTCTACTAGTTTTGCAGCCACTCCGGCGGGTCTCTGCCAACTTCTGTCCAGTCCATTAACCTGGTCAATTGTAAGTTTGGCAGATTTTCTGTGACATACTAGAAGAGGGACATAAGAGTAGATTTGGAAGTACTTTTAGCAGAAGCTTATCTAAGAATTGAGGATTAAACTTGTTTTCTTGGGGATAATTACCAGACTTTCAGCAAACTCGTCAACCTTTCCAAATGACTCCAATCTGGTGAAATCAGGACCAATGCCTGTGATAGCCACGCTTACTGCAGTCGTCCATTCAGAGACATTCAGCAATAAATTCTGTGTCAATTCATTCGTAAGCTTCTAACTACGAGATAAACTTGCCATTTGAAGCAGCAGCTTTGTCACTGCCAGGGTAGAATGCTGTGATTGATCTAATCCCATCAGATTCTCCGAACCCCACTTCCCAATCTGCAGTTCGCGGGACATTAATGGTTTACCATCAGGCATCAGCAAGAAAACAGTAACTATTATGATTACTTAACTCCTTCCTTAGTTGGAAAATCTAGTGAAGAAGCTAATGTTGGTCTTGTGCAGCAATCTTGCTGATAATACTAAGGCAAGCATTCTGAAAATGCTTATTTTTCTGAAACTGCAGTCTACCAGATATTCTACATAATCTTCAAGGTATAATGTCAAATGACCGAGGTTACCTTGTGGAATCGAGATATTGTACTTGTTAACTTCATCAGAGTAAAGGCGATAGTCAGCAGAAACATCTGAAAAAAATGACACGAAACTTTAAACCAGGTAAAACATGGCAGCTGAGAGAGGTAAAACTTGGTGAATGTGACTATTGATTAACAAAGTTCTGTGTTAACCTTCGACAGCGCGAGCAGGTGATGAAATAGCCAAGGTGGTAGCCTGCACAACAGCAGAGAAAGCCATCTGCAGCATTGCCTCTCTTCTTCCTGTGCCAATGCATCCAACTACACCTTCGGATGCTTGTTGTTCACTCTTCAGAAGAGAGCAGAAAACGACATGCTGCTTTCCTGTACTGTACTTTGAATAGCCTGTAGAATGCCAATGAATTCCATGCTAATGTAAAAGCTTACAAAAAAAAGAACATACAAAGCGAGTGTTGTAAGCGAATAGAAGTGTGTTAGGGAGAGTGACAATAGCAATTTCGTCTACGACATGGTTTGCGGAATTGCGGACGTTGTGCTATCCCCCTACTCCGCTTGGAGCGAGAGCCTCTAAATAGTATAGATGTTAGCGTATAGTAATTGCGTAAAGATGATGATGTTAAACCTGATGATGGAATGCGTGGAGTGATGAAGAAGCTGGAGTTGTTAGGAGGGCACAAACGGAGGGACATAATAGATGTGCCTGCTGCTGGAAATGTAGCAGCTGACATTTTTCACTTGATTTTCCTTCTCGCAATTCAAGAGCTTCTATCTCACAAATAAGTTGGGACTTGAGAGTGAGGATTTCTTTGGTCCACCAAGTTCGTCATTTGTTTGTGGCAGGGAACGATACATGACCCACCTGATACTATCTTCAATCGGAAGTTTAGTAGAACTTTTTTTTTTTTTTTTTTCTTTTGTTCGTTAGTACTCTCTCGGTCTCTCTATTTCTTTGAATATTTTTTACATTTTTTTGTTAAGATGTATAGTCCATAGTCTCCATACATCTTGTGAAATTGTTTTGCGTTGTGATCTTATCATTTGTTTATTTTGCATATTGTTTTTTGCTCATAACTTCATTTTGTCTCATAAAACATGACGGTGGGTTTGTAAGAGCAATCTCGGCTAGAAAATGAGTATAAATTTGGGAAAGAAGATTTGCATCTTGTAAAGGTACATTCAAACGGGTAATTAAACAGGATAACTTGCATGGATGAATTATATATTGTAAAAGGCATGTGATGATCATGGAAAATGTTGAATAGCAAGGTTATGAATTTAGCAATGCGATAATGGTAGAATACATGACGATATAAAAGTAGAGTATATAACATTGTTTTATGTCATAGTAAGGAATGAAATGAAGAATAACAATGCACGTGAAGAATTTGATGATGAAGATGACAGTAGCTCAAAAAGTGATGAGTAGCGCCACGAAAAAAGAAAAGAAAAAAACCATTAAATATGAGAATTATTTTTATTTGATTTTGGTGTAATGTTGTTTAGGTTTTACTCAATGATATACATTTTACCAAGTGGTAACTCGCAAAAAGAATATTGTTATAGCTAATTTCCTGCTAAGTCATGTTTGATTCAACTTAAAAAATAGTGAATTTAAATCAGATCACATTAACTCAACTCAACTCAAATCAAATCAGATCAGATTCATCCGATATGCACCACTTAGGCTCTATTTGATGGGTTTTTGTGCATTGTAATGATCGCTTTTGGGTGTTTGTGCATTCTCACAATAATAATTTATCATATATTATTAGTTATTTATTAGCTAATTATATTTCTTTGTGTATTTGTGCTTTAATATAAGAATTAGTGGTTTTGTATGTGTTTATGACTTCAAGATTAATGTGAAAGTGTGTGGAAAGGCAATGAGATGATGGAAGAGGATCCAAGAAGCAAGATAACAAGATCTGGACAAGTTTAGAATTTATTTCAACCCATTATGCATGGAAGGTCAACTTTGAAATTTCATAACTTTCAAAACGCTTAAAGTTTTGCAGTGAAACCAACGGTAGATTAAAGTTCATGATCTTAGCTTTCTAAGAAGTGGTCACACGTCCTCATAGACTAAGTAATTGGATCGTACCAAAATGGAGACCCATCAATAACCAATATCTCGCCTTATCCTTCAATGTGAAAGGGAATGCTTTCAATAAAAAGTGATTAATGGGAATAGCAGCTGGCTTCATTCCACTACAATAAAAGAAGACATCTGACACATACATGATGGTTGGGATCCTTAAATTAACCCCCATGGAAGGCCATGAGATGGTGTAAAAGCTAGCATATCCTTTATATCCACCGTCTCGAGATAAGTAATGCAAGATGGTTGCTTGGTGTAATTTAGGGTTGTGAGTGACCTAATACTCACAGCTGTAATTTTGTGTCGTAATCTGAATCAGCATTTGTATGAGCGAATGGTAATTCCCTCGACAATTTCTTCATACCTCTCAAAGTCCTTTATATCTCTGAATCAGGGGGGACTAGAGGTTTATTAGTAGCACTGGTGTGGACCATAAAGGATCCACTACAAACACAAAAACAAAAAATAAGAACAAAAACACACAAAAGACAAATTAAACCGTTCCTCGGCAGCGAGCGCCAAAATTTGCAGGCCAAAGTCGTATGTTTACAAATATAAATCATCATACAAACCTAAAACCTAAAGTGGGGATCATCGTATCCACGGAGAACGATAATTGTCCAAGTATGTAAAAGTAACCGAAAGGAGGTATTGTGATTGTTGTTGTTCAAGTGTTCTAACGCAAACAAAGTAAGTTGTGAATCAATTGGGAAAAAGTCTCGGTCAACTAATTAATTTTCACAGACATTCGTCTAATAGATTATTGTCCTTACCTATTTGTACTCAGTTGTAGAATTAAAACTCCTAATCGTTCCTTAGATAATAGCTAGAGGGAGAGATCAACCAAATTCTTAAAGCCCTAATCGATTAATAACAAAGACACGCGTCTAAATTCAATTCAACGAAAGAAATAAACAAAAGAACGAAATCAACCAAGATTAATAAGATCTAGACACACATGGTTTCGTTCTTCAATTAATTGTTGATTCTCTCTAACCTAATACTGCTTTTCAACATAGAAAAACTAGGCTAGTTGTTACAAGTGAATCGAAAATCAAACAATTAATCATTTGCTAACAATTCTAGCAATACTATTTAACCTAAAGAAATGTAGTTCGCAACCTATAAATCAATCGATATACAATTCAGGCAGAAAGAGAATTAACAATACTCAAACATAAATTATAAATAAGATCAAACTCACAATTTGGGAATGAATGTTAATCAATCCGAGAAATAAGGTATTTAGCTTTGCTTAATTTTTCAAAACACTCTAAAAGGCCTGAATACTAAATGAATGAGAATACTGAAAGCTTATGTTCCATCACCAACTTTAGTCATCATTATACGAGGCGTTTTTTTTTTTTTTTTTGTCAAGTAACTCGTTTGTGTCACAACATCTTTATTTCGTCTTTTTAAGATAGGTTAATTTAAAAGCTAAACATTATGGTTTAAAAGTTAGGTTGTAATGATGACAAAATCGATACGATATTCAATTTGGTCTGAAAGCAATCGATAAGATCGAAAATGACTTAAAACGGATTTAATCCGAACCAAAATCATTATGACCGGAAAGTCAGAAATACACATGAAGCAAATCTCAATTTGGGACTCGGCAGAAAATTCCAAGCTCGAACTGGAAACGTACCCAATATGTTAGCGATTCGGAATAACTCTCCATCCGAATTCGGTAGAAACGACCACTTTTTATTTTTTTTATTTTTTTTTTGACGTGGAAGATTTATTTGGAGTTGGGACAAGTAGACAAGACAAGACAAGAAGTAAACAGTTAGGTAAAAGTCAGTTCGATAAAAACACACTCTCACTTTGTTACTCCCATCAAACCTGCACGTGACGGCACACCTCCTTACATCAACGGCTCTCAAACAACACATCAGCGCGTGGACCACCTTCTCCCACTACTATTCTCTCTCTCTCTTTTTTTTTTTTAACAAATAAAATTCATTTACGACTCTTTAAATTATTTAATTTATTACTAGTATTTCACAAAAAAAAAAAACCTTAATTTGTTTTTACTACCAGAAATACCGCATTTTTGTTTCCTCATGCCAGCCAAACAGCCCCTTACAAATTAACCCAAAATTATTTCTTTATTTTCCAAATTAATATATTGGTCCACAGTCAGTCAAAGATCAGGGTCTCAGAGAATAAAAAAAGGTAAGATATTATTTATTACTAAAAAAAAATTAAACCAAAATCAAATCAAATCACAAATGATAATAATAATAATAATAATAATTAATTCGTTTTTCTTTACCTAACATTCACTGAACTCACCTCCTTTTACATTTTCATCTAAAATCCTTTTTCTTTTCTGAAAATTAAAACCCTAGAAATTAATTTTGTCTCTCCTCTCCTTTTTCCTCTGATTCGTGGCGTTGTAGCTTGTAGCTGAATTTTCGACTATTTTTAGGTCAGTATTCCTGTATTTTCCTCCCATTTCTTTTCTACTATTCTCCCCTAAATTCATTTTAAATGAATTAATATTAATAAAAAAACAATTTCATTTTTACGAGTATCTTTTTTTTTTTTTTCCAGGTTGGTAATTCTTTCGAATTTACTAAAAATCGTAGAATTTGTTAAATAAATTTTCAATTTTATGAAAAAAAAAATTAAAAAATAGTTAATTCAACTCCATTTTCACACACATCTTGCTTGATCTACCTAGTAGAAATGATGATGATAATACTTCCAATTATTTTGCTTCATCATTTTTACTTGAGCTAGGGGTTTATCTTAATCTTAATCTTAATCTGCATTTTATTTTTTACTGTATGATTTTTCCCCCAATTTTCATCACTGGAAAAAGAAAACTTACTGTAGAAGTGACTGTGTATGAGTTGAAGAACAAAATCAAGAATTATTTCAATTTTCTTGATTTTTGGAATTTGCAGGAAAAGTTGGGTAGAAGATTTGAGGAGAGAGAAAACGGAAGTGAATGTCGGCATCGGAACCGGGAATAGTAAGTAGTAGTAGTAGTAGGGGTAGTTTAGGAATTCACAACCCGCAGCCGCCGCCGCAGCAGCAGCCGCCACCGGCGGCGACAGCTCAGCCGGTAATTCAGACAATGCAGCTGTCTTTTGGCGCCGATGGAAACGCCGTTTATAAGCCGGTTTCCGGTAATTCTACCTCGCCGTTTAGTGTAATATCAGTTGGAAATGGTAACGGAGCAGCTGCCGTCGGCGAGGGTATAAATGTCAATATGGGAATGGGCGTTGGCGGCGGCGGCGGTGGTAGTGGTGAGCAGTCGAGGAAGAAGAGAGGGAGGCCGAGGAAGTATGCTCCTGATGGATCAATGGCGGTGCCGCCGCTTAACGCCGTGCCACCTGCCGTTGTTTCGATGAATAATCCGTCTTCCGGTGGGTTCCCTTCGCCTCAGCCGCCGCAAAACCACCACCACCAACAACAACAACAACAGTTACAGTCGCAAAACCACCACCAGGCCAACATGCAGAACCACCATCAGCAGCAGCCGCAAAAGCACCACCAACAGCAGCTGCAGAATAATCACATCCACTACCAGCAACAACAGCAGCAGCAGCAAAACCACATCCAGCAGCTGCAGATACAGGGTTTGGTGCAGGGAGTTGGGGCACCGGAGTCGCCGGTGAAAAAGAGGGGAAGACCACCTGGTTCTGCTAATAAGAAGCAGCATCAGAATCACCATAACCGGCAGCAACAGCAGCAGCAGCAGCAGCAGGAAGACCAACAGTTTGATGCTTTAGGTATATATAGGATTTCAGGATATATTGTTGTGTGTATATATATTCATTCATTCATTCTTTATCTGTTTTCTGCTGGAATTTGCAATTTAGTTACAACTACTATACTTGTTTAAATTGGTTTGATGTGGTCTACTGAGAGAATTTCCGCCAGCGTGCGAATTAAAGTTTCCGTCTTTTAATTAGTTCTGGTGCTCCGTTCATTGATGATAACCTGAGTTTGCATATGTGAAATTATGTGGGGTTTGAAGGTTTAATGAGAGGAGTGGGAATATTTATAAGCGGGGGACCTGAGGTGTTACTTAGCATCATGTTGGACTGTTGGTGCTGCAACTTGGGTTCTGTTGCAATTCTGAATTTAAGATTATTCTGTTGTCTGGGTTGAATTTACGGCTTTGCCCCTGATCATGCTTGAGGTGGCAACACATCTGATTCCTTTCTGCATTAATGCCATAGTATTGCTGTGCTCTACTTGTATATATAACAAGGTTTCAGAATTTTTTCTTGGTGAAAGAATAAAGTTTCAAACACTTATAGAGTGGAGTAATAGTTGAAAAACTCTCTTCATTTGAAAATCTGAATTTGTGAACCAATCGGCGACTGAATTGTCTAATAATAAACATGCATAAGCTAGGAGTGGGAGTTGTTTGTGAGACGAATGGTTTACGCACCCTGAGGCCTGACGGAATTTATTTTATCAGGAGCTTTGCTCGGGCCATTAAGTGAAGTTATATGAAACATTAAGCTGCTGAGGTTTAATGTAACAGAATGTCGAAGGTTCTAAAAGCTGGACTCTTGTATAGTTGTATGGAAAATTTAGATGTCTATGGCTAGTTGTGGCTGTGCGCCTATGCTCCCCGTACTCCTGAGTCTTGACAATCCTTTAAATAATAATCTATACATAGGTTTACTTTCGATTTGGTTTCCCAAGATATCACGGGACTTTATTTCATACCATTGCTGATTTTTTTTCTTCTTATTTTTTATTTTCAGGATCGCCTGGAATTGGGTTCACTCCGCATGTCATCACGGTGAACACGGGCGAGGTCTTGACCTAGTCTTCTCTTTGAAAATTAGTTACGAAAGGAATATAAGATATGCAGTTATTAGAAGTTTTGCTAAATCTTCTTTGCGAGATGTTGTAATGCATGCCAATTCTGTATACTGGTCTTTAAGTATGAAATCATTAGCAGCTAAGGCTTTTTGGTGGGTACACAGCTAAGAACAGGGTCCATGTTAGGATTTTATTTATTTATCTAGCATGTTGTTACATTTGATTTTCTTAGGAGTATATTTTCCTTACTGGATTCAGGATACATATGCATAGCTCTCGGATACTTTCCACGAACATGTGAGATTAATGTTTTTCTTATGCGGCCTTCACTTTCTTTCCCTCCTCAGCGTTGACTGCTGCTTTCACTGCTCATATGATTGATTTGCTTTGCTTATATTAGACGTTGTATTGTATGTGCATGGCTCGTGTTTGTAATCTCGGCCGTGTCACTTGTCGGTGAGGTATTGCACATATTGGATGTCTTTGTGAGGCTCTATGTCTTGGTCAAATGTGAGTTCGTGTGTTCTCGAATAATACGTTGGGCATTTATACTAGTTTCTTCATCATCAGTCACCATATGAGGCTTACTTGATTTAACTTTCTGATAAGAGACTGACCTGCTTGACTGCTTTCAAAAACTTGATTAGTGCTATTTGCATTGTTGAGTGGTTAGAAAGGCATAAACAAGCGGATAAACAACTTAATTGTCGTTCCTTGACACAGAGATCAGGAAAAAGGATGGCTCTTGGCTGCTTAGAAAAAACTTGAACAGATTGTTTGAAGGGAAGGAATTGGGTGGGATTGATAGGAAGGGAAAGGATTTGAGCAACTTTCCTACGTTTTGAACATAATACATGGGATTTGGAAAGAAATAATAGGATTTGTGAACATAAGTGTCGGGATACAAGTCCCATCATGCTTTCGTTCCTTAAGGGAGGAGAAAAAGCTTATCACAACTTTCATTCATTCCCTTTGAAACCTGACCAACAATAGGAATTCTACAGTTCCACTAATCAAATCGAAAGTAACATTTCTTGCATTCAGAGCCAATGGTGTCACTGAATGATAATGTGTCATTTTATCTGCTAGCTGCATGTTGTCATGCTTGTTCGCTGTTTTTGACACAGATTCTTTATAATCCTAACTGAAGCGCAAGAAGTCTTACTTTTGCTTTCTTTCTAATCACAATTCTTTCCAATACAGTAAGGCAGCCGTTCTTCTATACATTTTTTATTATCTAAATGATTTTTCTTCATGTAGCGTATGTCACACTTAGGAGACGATCGTAGTATATAATAACTTCGGTGTAGAAGTATGGTTCAAATTCATTTCTGATGTGCATCCTTGTTTGGAACTGATGTTAATTGATTGTTCTCATGCTATTTTGTGTTTGTGGAGCGTTGTGATCTATGCTTGCCTTCTATTCGGACTCCAGAGTTGAATACAAATTGAGATGCTATTTCGGATCCCATCCTGTCATTTAATTTGTGTGTATTATGTTTCCATTTTCTATATCCTAGTAGTGGTCTCGACTCTCTGAGAATGTTTTCTTTCCAAAGTTCTTAGGTTCTCTGTTTTTTTTTTTTTTTTGACAAACGACAAATTAAATACTCTAACTAAACCCAATAAGAGAAAATCTTCTAAGATTATAGCTACCCAACTATCGTAGTTGGGCCCTAGGTTCTCTGTTAGCTGAACTGAAGGAACTGCTTTTTTTATGTTATGGAACATTTCAGCTGTTCAAGTTTTTGTTATTGTTCTTACTTGCACTAATACCTAGCTGCCTTTTGCTTCCTCTCCAGGATGTGTCCTCTAAAATCATGTCATTCTCTCAGCATGGTCCAAGGGCTATCTGCATTTTATCTGCTAATGGTACAATATCAAGTGTAACCCTACGTCAGGCAGCAACTTCTGGTGGCTCTGTGACATATGAGGTATGTGGTAGCCCTTCCACCCCCCACCCCTCTCTAGCTTAATTAAGCTTCATAACTGTAAGGATATGCTTTGCATTTCCAATAGAGCCAAAGACTAATTATTTTTTGGTTTTTTGGATATAATGGAATAAAACAAAATGGCTCATAAAACTGTCTGTGCTTCTTATTTTGTGAAGTATCAGTTAGCCGGTGCGATTCTCGAAGCAATTTTCATTTTTGGTCATCCGTGCGCAACCTCTCTATGTTTCAATAGGGGTAAGGCTTGCGTGCATCCGACCCCCCCCTACCCCGCCTTATGGCTTGAGCCTTTAAGACTTTGGGGTTAAAGATGTTGTTGTAACTGTAAGGATATGGTCGTTAGGCAGCTACATGCTTATCTGAATGAATTTAGAATTTTGTTACTGGCCTGTTACTGTATATTCCCAAATATGTGTTCTTTTCTACATTCGATGTGGTCTAGATATGTACCATTTACATCTGATTCTCTGTTTCTGATGTTCAAAACTTCTTTAATAGTGGGTGAATTTTCTATCTACATCACTGGTCACTAGTACTTGAGCAGACTACTTGTTGGATCTGTGTTTGCAAAAGGGAATATAGCTTCCGTTGAGATTGAGATAAGAAGCAGCGAGCACTTAGTAGTTGGATATATCACACTTGTGAGGTGTGTTTACTATTTAGTGTGGTGCATTATTCTTTGGCTTTGGAGTCTAATGGCTTAAGGCAAAATGGCCGATTAAACTGTCTGCGCTCTTAACTGTAAGCAGTCGGTCAATGCAATCTCATTCTTTGGGTATCCCAAAAAAGTCTGTTTTTCCAATTTAGGGCCAATGCTACCTGCATCCGATCCCTTGGCCTCTTACCCCGCCATAGACGGGCTCCTTTTCAGGCACTGGGATAATGTTGTTTCTATTCTGCACCATTACTCCTATACCACTGGAGTAGTGTTCTGCCACTGAGACTGAACGGATTTGTTTTCTCATTCTGGAGGGCTTCTGAAATTGTTTCTGCCACTAAGCCTGAATAGAATTGTCTGTAGTAGTTCTTATATGTATAATTGGTAATACTTCCTTCAAGATGTTGATATTAATACACGAGTAATTTGTTTTGTTTTGGTTCAATTGTCCACATTGGGTGAGGACACAAAAGACGTGCTTTTGGAAAGAATCTCTGCTCCACAGAGCTCATAGTTTGAGAGGGATTGAGACTGACTACTTGTTGTAGATGGAGGGTGTAGTCTCAGTGCGGGGGTCCTCTCCATTTCCTGTTAGGAACTTCTTGTACAACTGCCACGTAAGCTCTAATGTAAATGGAAGGCTATGATGACATCAACAACCAATCCACCAGAAATTTCTTGCTCACTTTTCTCTCTCAATACAACGACTCTTTCTCCCTCTTACTCTCCCTCCTCACCATAGCACAATTAGCGCCTGCCTTCAAGTCCACCTTACTTTCTGTTGTTCATGGCTCCTCGGAGAAGATGATTCCGGTGCCTTTTCCTGTGAAATCAGGGGGCTGTTTGCCTGTTTGTTGTGTGTGGGTGAAGGGGATGAATTTGCCTCGACCCACTTAACTTCCGTCATTCTTTGTCGGTTGCGGTCCCTGAGAAGATAATTCCGGGGGCTTTCCCGGAGAAATCAGGGGGCTGTTTGTTGTGTGTAGGTGAAGGGAATGAATTTTGCCTATTTTGCAGGTTGTCATTGACAGCGTTAGATTATGTCCTTAAGCTCATCATAGCCGTTGATTGGAACTGGACCGTCCAGTTCTTTTCTGGAACTGAAGAGGATCCTAATTGGTAGTCTCAAGCTATTAACACTGCCATTACACATAATCAAGTAGCTTGGATAAGTCTCTTACTGTCCGTAGTCTGTGCTGGTCTCTGACTCCCTGTAGTCTGTGTTTTGTCTAACTCGCAGAGCAAAAGGACCTTATAATGTCTAATCTATGAGTGACACTTGCATTTGCATACACATGTCCATCCTTTATTCTGTGTTCATGTACTGTTCTACATAGTACTGCTCTATATGTGGTGGTGTTCTGCATTTATTTCCTTTTCACATAAATGACGACGGAGGTGGCATGCATAAGTGCGAGTGACACTTGCATTTGCATACACATGTCCATCCTGTATTCTGTGTTCATGTACTGTTCTATACTGCTCTATATGAGGTAGTGTTCTGCATTTATTTCCTTTTCGCATAAATGAGGACGGAGGAGGGATACATTAGTGCTGGCTCATATGTGTTTCTATTGGAGGATATATTATGAGAGTATATGAGAGATATCATCTAGGGTAGAATATTATGATATGTTCACATTATCATGTAACCTATATAAACAGTTTCCATGTTTGTAGTTTACTCTTGCAATATGTAATCTTACTAAAATTTGCATGTCTCTCTTCTTAACTGCAGGGACGCTTTGAGATCCTATCACTCTCAGGTTCGTTCATGCTTTCAGAAAATGGTGGTGGACGTAGCAGGAGTGGTGGTTTAAGTGTTTCCTTAGCTGGGCCTGATGGTCGTGTCCTGGGAGGTGGGGTGGCTGGTCTGTTAACTGCTGCATCCCCTGTACAGGTATGAGCTCTGTTCATCTCTCTCTGTAGATACAATATCAATGTAACCATAAACGTCCAGGTTAGTAGATTATTGTCTCGTTACTCGTTGACTAGGACTAGGCAAGTTAGATGCTTCATCTTATCGCAGGTGACCTCCTATTGCTTGATATGCACGATGGAGTTCTATTTTTTGTAGCTAGATCACATTGGTTGGGACAGTGCCCTCTCTTCCCCCAACCTTCCAATTTGAATTCTCATATTACCTAGAGCCTAGAGGAATTAACCACTCTCCCCATTTAATGTAACCGTATGGATTTTTTTTCACTTGACAATTTGTTTGGTATGAGCTTATTGGAGGGATGACTTAAAATGCTCTACTTAAATACCCAATGATTTTTAATATTATTCAGTTTTTTTTTTTTTTTTTTTTTTTTTTTTTTGGTCTTCCTTTCCAATTTCCACCTAAGACCCTATCAGGGAGAACTAGTGGGAATAAAAGCCAAAGAGTAAACTATATGTCTAGTAGTAGGCTCCTTCACCATTTACCAAACAAGTTGTAAAGATTTAAATTATAATAACCTTTTAACAGTGTGAGTTACACTGATGTTTGGGGGGTAAGTATCTGTGTGCTTTCACTCAAAATACATGAGATGAAGCTATTGATTAAATTAATTGGTTTGAATAGTGGCATTGTTAGTATCCTTAATAAATAGAACTTTCTAAGCCCAGTAGGTGGTCCTTTTCCTGGCGAAACAAGGCTATGAAGATGAAACAGAACTTTAAGCGCTCACTGCTCAGTGAAAGATTAATCTTTCCTGCTAAACTCAGGCTTTCTGGCCTGGTGTGGTCTAGTTCCTGAATCTGAAATGACAGTTGTTTGTTTTGCTAATCTTTTTCATATGTCTTTGTTTGAGGGACTTATTACTCTGAAAATGGTTCAGAGTTTCAGACTATTTTTTATCTATGGCAGGTGGTCGTTGGTAGTTTTATTGCAGATGGACGCAAAGAGCTAAAGACTCCAAGTCCAACAGAACCTTTGTTTCCGCCATCTAGGCTTCACTCTGTGACTGGACCACAAGGACCTAGCAGCCCTCCATCAAATGGGACTTTGAGTGGATCTTCTGGCGGGCCTGGGAGTCCACCCAACCTAGGCGCAGCAGCTGTAAACAGTGCTCCTCCCCCAAACTTGTCAAACCTTCCATGGAAGTAACTAAAAGTCGTGTGCTGTTCTGACTAATTGTATCATGTTTCACCTAGCTCTCCCTTGTTGATTATCCATTATAATGATGGCTGGGCTGTCGTGTAAATGCCTGTAGATTAAGGATTCACTTTACTGCCCTTCTTGGCTTGCAGCTGGTAGTAAAGGGATTAGTCAGTAATTCTAGGTGCCGTGGGCCTGAGATCTGGTAGACTAGGTTGAAGTTAGCTCTTACTCTTGAAAGTAGGAATCGATTAGCATGGATGATCAGTGTTATTATCTGTTGTTGAACATCGCATATTTTGTTAACCACAGCATTACTTCACAAGTCTTCGGACCAGGCTTTGATAAGTGTCTTGTGTATGGAACTTTTGTTTAAAGGACAAATTATAGTGATACTGTCTCAAAATTGAAAGTTATAAGGTTGTCATCCTCATTTCATTGGTCTATTATCCTTTGCTCCTGAATTCTCTGATAGTCTGGTAAAGCTTATGATTGTAGGAAGTAAAGATGGTGTAAAGAGCCACGTAAAAATCCAGGTAATTTTGGATGTTTTGAGGTTGATGTCCAACATCTGCATTGGAATGATTCTGCTGCTTGTACAGGTCCTGAGTGTTGCAGCATGGGACCTGTGTAGTATGTTCCCTAATCTTGTGAACTAATCTTTCACTCTTAACAATTCGCTTGCAATTTGATGTGGGAACTTCAAGCAAGGCTAGAAAACCTGGTTAGCATTTGAATTGCTCTTAAACAGCCTTTACTCTAAGTCAAGTCTGTCCTTGACATAAGCGACATTGTATAACCAGTAACTTGTGATTCACTGGTGGTGCATAGCCATATCCGTTACCCTGCTGCTGCGTGCCTGCCCTCTCTGAAGTTGGGAGTTGGGACTCATTTCCCCCAACTTAAGGCTTTGGAGTTGCTGCAAACATGGGGGCGGATAAGGCAAAATGCTCACTCCTTGCAAGGAATGGACCCTTGAGTCAATCCATGTCTCTTGCCGGGTTGTATGAGAGATCGAGAGTCCCTTGTCGTGCTCGTAATTTACATATCACCCTTTGGATTCAGCTCTGTCTGTACAACAAATTTTTCCTGGCTTCGATATGTGCAAACTTGACTCATGAAAAACAGGAAGATTTACAGATTTTGGTATGGACTGCTGAAGAAGTAAATGTATTTATCAAATTTTGCAATTTTCAGTCTGGCAAACTTCGTGCTCCTTTACCAGTTCTGGTTTTTCTCTGGTAATGTGGCTTTAACTTGGAAAATTGTACATTGTTTAGGGTGAAAATATCCAATGCAGGGACACAGTTAAGCAATTTTTTCTCCGAAATGTTATGTGTTTTAGGCTTTAGGAGTCTTAGACAACCATATTACATGTAATTCTTCAAACGGTTATCGCAGTGGATAAATGACTTGTGTCCGTGCCCTCTTCAGAAGTAAACGCAATGAGAAGTATGCAAGAAGAAGGGTCTGCCAGAACCAGCCAGTCGCATTCACAGGATCTACCTTTCTAGCAAGGAACCATGCATATATGGCCTGTGTAGTATGTGCAGTCATGACTATGGAGAATGCTATATAGACGTTCCTCATTGATCCAAATAGGAAGGCAGCAAATGCTCTGAAGAATGGCACGGGACCAACGTTTGGTAGGCATGTGACGAGGAAGAATGCTGACAATCCGAACACACAGAACAACCATGCATATATGGAAGGTCCGTCTAGACTTTTCCTCTTTCTTTCTTGCCAGTATGAGATTGTTGTTGCCATGCCCTCTGCAGGATCAACCACAGGAATGTATCCTATATCCTGCTTCGTTTTTAGTATTGAGAAGTAATGCGTGACACCAACCTGCAGTATGGCTCGTATTTTGCATTTCAGTGATTGCCGTGGAGATCCTCAAACAGATATGTATAGGCATAATGTATGCATTACCTGGTATACATCTGCAGGAAGAATTAGAGGCTGAGGAAGCCATGGCTTGTTCAACAATGGATACATAATTGTCGTGTAGATGAACCTAAAAATCTTTCCAAACACAAGAGCCAAGGGTACAGTTAATGAGGTCTTTGGCAAGTCATAGTCCAAGCTTCTCAATAGAGGATGAATGAAGTCAAAAGTGTTAATCGGAGATCCTGATGAAAGAGCAAAATTGACATCAGAAAGCCTGAGCAATGCTGGCATGCAGGGATAGCCAGATAGTATGATCTGCTACAGATTTTATCACCTCATAGTTACCCAGGGAAGGTTGACATAGGCACAGAAATGTTGAAATGTACTCTCAGACGAAAAGAATTCAAATTACCGTCAGAGACAAAGTAGGATTGTCCGGCTGCCACAGGGCACCCCTGATCTCTTCCAGGAATATCATCTAAAAGTCCCACACTTGCCAATAGAACCCCAGCTACAAGATTATCTACGTACACCCAGTCAGTTTTCACAGTTGAATCGCCAATCTTGAATAGCAAACGTAGCTTTGCATAATTCACTAATCTTCCTATTTGTCTGTCTTCACCCGGTCCATATACAACTGCTGGGCGAATAGCGCAGGTGTACAGACATCCACCTCTTTGGTCCCTGGAAGACATTGAGTAGTCAAGAGCAAACACAAATGGCCGCAAAGTCATCAGTTGCGTGAAGCATACACAAGTAAGCATTCTGTATTGCTGTAATTTTGAGTTGCTTGCTATTTAGTCGTTAACTGAACAATAAAGCATGCTACTTCTGTCCTGCAGTAATTTTCTAACCTGACAGGGCGACCATTGTACTTGAGGACTAGCTGTTCGGCCAAAGCTTTACTCCGGCTATATGTATCAAGACTGTCATCTGAAAGAAGTAAAGGCAAGTCCTGATCTCCATTCAGAATCTCCTTTCCTCCAAACACAACATTGTAAGTACTCAGATAGACAAGTCTCCTGATGCCGAATACTAAACAGGTGTCTAGTACAAGGCAGGTCCCGTCTATATTAACCTCGTTTACTCGACGAGTTTGGAGCATTTCTTTGCCAGACAGGCCATACGAAGCAACATGGAAAACACAGTCTGCTCCCTCTAGAGCCGTCTTGACATCCTTTTGGCAAGTAATGTCACCTAAGGTAATCAAATATAACAATGTAAATTAGGTTTTCCGGCATAGAACACAGAAGATAGGCATCTATAAAATTTGTTCTAAGCTATTATATGTTGCAAATGCACTTAATCACAACTTTTTTATGCTCGTAAGTTTGAGAAGAAAACAAAAACAAAAAAACAAAAAAACAAAAAAAAAACCTCACATACATTTAACCTTATATGATGCTTTGAAATTATGTCTATACCCATGAATTTGATCAATGTGCCTAGTAATAACTTATTATAAATATTACTATTATTCGAAAACTCAAATCAATTGATGCTTCCCATAAGCACATTGTTGACTTAACACAGAAGTCAACCAACTTAATTAGAGGTCTCGAATATGACCCTTGAGAGCGGAACGATGTTGATACTCATAAGAGATCGAAGACTCGAATAGTGTAGTCCTATGTAGTTAACTAGTTACATTCGACTCAAATCCAAACTAAAAACAACTTGAAAATACATCAAATGAACAACAGAAACCAAAAGAAAGAAATGTCATGCATGAAAGAGGTTGATGCGTAAAAAATATATACCAAGAATGGAAACAACACCAGCCTCGGAAAGTTGAGCGGACCATGGTGAAGAAGAACGAACGTCCAAGGTTCGGACCTCGGCGGCGCCACGGTGAACAAGCTCAAGGGAAAGAGCAGAGCCAACAAAGCCAAGACCACCAGTCACCACCAAGATCTTCCCTTCTATTCCCTCATTCTCCATTACATCCATTTTTTCTTTTCTTTTCTTGTGTCAAAGTCCAACACTAGGATCTTATTGGAGTGGTGGGTGTGACTTCTGAGTTCTTTGCCAACTTAACTTCAAGAACAAGCAGTAATAACAACTTAACCAAATAATGGAAGAGTTGTGTACGTTTGTTGTCTTAAAAAATACCTGAAGACAGCAAACCTTCACGTGTCCACGTAATTACGACTTACGAGCTACGAGTAACATGTATATATATATATATATATATATATATATATATATATATATATATATATATACTTTACGTAGACTTAAATATTAAAGATTAGCATGCGTTATTCATGCCATGCCCTGAAAATTCGCAAACGTGAATAACATGACTCATGTACTCTCCCTAATTTGATGATTACTATTTACGGCATTGTGTAAACGAGTCGAGTTGAGTTTGAATAAACTTGAGATTAGCTCGAGCTACAATAAAGTTACGGGGTAGCCTGGTGTTAGGAGCGAACATACTAACGTCAACTGTTTACATCCTTGCAGTCCTGCCCTACGGCGCAACAATGTGAACTAAAAATTGGAAGTCACGTCAGGAAAGCGGTAAATTATATCATGCTTTCGGGAGCACAAGGAGCATGGTATAACCATTGTAGAGAAGCTCAAGCAAGTTTAAGTGGAAAGCAAATACAACAGATGTGACCTTTAGATATGTGGTCATTGTTTGGTATGTTAGTTGCAATAAATTGGCAGTAGCCAAACCACGATCATCAGAGAGTTGAGACGATACTCCGACATAGTATTGTTGTGCACTCTTTTACTTTAAAAACGATAATTTCCATTCAGATCCAATGAATCTACAATTCAACATCAGATCAGAAATATCCAGGTGAAGAAAATTTTGACCTACGTAGGCTACTTACGTCCTACGCCCCAGTACCCCGTACCCCTGCCCTTTTCAACAGAAGACGCAATGAGAAAAACCCGAGGACAAAAGTCTGCCAAAACCAGCCTTTAGCATTAGCAGGATCCACCTTCTTTGCAAGGAACCAGGCAATCACACCCTCCACAACATGTGCAATTAGTGCTAAATAGAAAACTATCTGAGCCACTCGTACAGATCGGAACAGGAGGAGTGTAAGAGCTTTAACGGGTGCCAGGGGGCCGAAATCTGGGAAGAAGCTAACAGCAAAGAGTGCGGACATTCCTACAACGCAAAATATCCATGCATATATTGTCGGTCCATCAAGACTCTTTCTCTTCCTATCTTGCCAGTATGAGATTGTGGCTGCCATCCCCTCCTGCGGACTCACCTTAGGAACATAACCTAACTCTTGCTTAGCTTTCAACAAGGAGAAGTAATGTGTAACACCAACCTGTCATAGGACATGATTCATTAATCAGCAATTGTCACCCTATGCCATTAGAGAGAGGTCACAAAGAAAATGGGTGTGCGATCAAACAAAGAATGGGACATGTGGTCGGAAATGAGACTGCACATATGGATGCTGAAAATCTGAAACTTCAGTAAATTTTTAGATAGATCCTGGACACAGAAACTAATACTCTGCGAGAATGTTTTAGGCCAGTGATAAATTAAAGGACAAACGTCAGGAGTAGAAATAAGGACCTTGTACACCTCAGCAGGAAGCAGTAGTGGTTCAGGAAGCCATTTTTTAGTCAGCAATGGGTACAGAATGGTATATAAAATCCAAAACATATTTCCGACAACAAGAGCTGAGGACAAAGACAATGAAGCCTTTGGTAGATCGTAATCCAGGCTCCTCAACAGCGGACGAACAAACTCAAAGCTGTTTACAGGAGAACCTGTAGAAGAAAATAAGATAGTATGGCAATTTCAGTTTACTGAGGTGTTCATTACAAGATTAATCTATACAAGAGTAGAGAAATACAGTGGGAGATAATCTGCCAATGGATTTGCTCAAGTGTATATATATATATATATATATATATATATATATATATATATTAGAAAAGAGAGAAAACAAAGTACCATCACAGATGAAGTAGGTCTGTCCAGCAGCTACTGCGCGCCCCTCTCTCCCAGGAATATCATCCAAAAGTCCCATGCTTGCCAATAACAGAGAATGTACCAGATTATCCAAATAAACCCAGTCAATTTTCGCAGTTGAATCCCCAACATTGAATAGTACCAGACCCAACTTAGCAAAATTAACAATCCTGGGAAAATGCCTATCTTCACCAGGTCCATAGATACCAGCAGGACGAATTGCACAGGTACGAAGACATCCACCATTTTTCTCCCTGGCCAACACAGAAGCATAAATCATGAAGCACAATAACTTTTATGACTGGAAATTTTGACAAGTGTCCACAAAAAAAAAAGAAAAAAAAAAAGAGGGAATAGTACTGCTCCCACAGTGATAAGTTGTCTAAAATCTGCAAGTGATAAACTGTCTAAGAAAAAACTTATATTTGAAGTTGGCTTTTACATGTGACTTTAGAAGGGGAAAGAAGGGGGAGGGATGATATGCATACAGAATACTTTGTGTTCCCGATTGCTCCAACAGAGTAATCACTTCCCTATTCTATAACTGTTCCCTCTTTTATGGTCAAGGGAAATCATCATGCTGGAGCAGCTGTCAGGTAATGTCACTATTATTTGGTTATCGGAAGGGGTGATACATGGCACTCCAATCTAACCATACTGTCAAGAGCTGGCTTAAGATAGGTTTCCACGACAAGTAATGTTATGTTATACAATCAAGAAAATGTTTGAACTTTCAACGTGAACTGATGGAGGTACCACAGGGACCCTTAGCATCAATCATAACGATCAATGAAAAAACAGGCCAATGATATTAAGAGCAGAGACTAGCATAAAAATGAAATATACATATATCACAGAACTGGTAAGTGCAACAGGTTTTGAGTCAACATCACCTCAGGGTAGTAAAGTCTCACCTGAAAGGGCGGCTATTATACTTAATAACCAGCTGTTCGGCAATGGATTTACTTCGGCTATATGGATCAGTGTAGTCATCTAGAGGAAGATAAGGCAAGGATTCATTTCCATTGATTATCTCCTTCCCCCCAAAAACAACATTAGAAGTACTCACATAGACAAGCCTCTTGATTCCAAGGTCTACACAGGCATCTAATATGAGGCAGGTGCCGTTGATATTAATTGCATCAATGCGACCAACCTGGAGCATTTCCTTGCCTGACATGCCAAAGGAAGCAACATGGAATACACAATCTGCACCTCGTAAAGCTTTTTTTACATCCTTCTCACGTGTGATGTCACCTAAGGGAGCACCAAATTATCAACTTTTCAGGTAAATTGCAACTTGTCACAAAACAAAATGAGATGTTGCATATGTAGGAAAAAAGGAACTGAAACTGGCTGTAATGAAACAGATAGCACAGAGTATATACTAATCGGATTGTCAGTTTTTGGACTCTGATTTTCCAATTACAAAAATATCTCAATTCGGGAATCGGGATCCTCCAATAGCCACATGAAAACAGGTAAAGAATCAAAGTATAATCTTTTTAAGGAAATGAAACAACAAAGAAACAGGATGAATCCCTAATTAGCATACATCTCTCTAATTAAAGCATTAGAGTACTTTACTTTTGTCAATACTTAATGAGTCATAATTCACCACATTATATCAATTCAATCCAATGATCACTTGTTCTCTCACCTTCCTCAATTATCCAAAGTGCAGCCAACTTGAATAGAATTATAAAAATGGGCATAAAGTTCATCAACAAAACCTTTACTCAGTTTTAACCTCAGTAAAACCTAGCATAATACCTACGAATTCAGAGGCATTGTCCTCATCCTGGTACCGAGAGCTCAGATGTCAAATGCTCCTCTCCCCATCCCCGACTTTATGCAACATAGCATAACAAAACATGAAAAACCAACATCGACAAAGAGCATATCTCCCCAATGGAGAGGTTAAGGTGCCAAAATCCACGTTGGAAAAACAAGGTAAGAGTCACTCGTTTATAAGAGTTGAGTTCTGGTACTGTGATTGATCCTTTGATGTTACAGGGAGCTGAAAAAAAAGAAAGTTTAGGCAGGGACAAAATCACTTATTAGAAGATTTGCTAGCTCAATCGGGTATAAAATCCCTTTGCTGTATTCATATTTGTCATTCATTCAATCAAATAAACAAGTATTCTCTATGTTTCTTTCTTCTTCTTCCTCTTATTCTTCTACCTCTTTTCCCAGTCAATTAGTTGAGCAAAGCTCCTTACTTGTCAATATCAGATCAGTTGGTGGAAGCTCGGCTTCCAACTCGATCATATCTTTTCTGATTAACCAGAAATACAGTCCCAAAATCTGGTAGTGTATTAACCTATCTGCTTCCTTCAATTCTTTCATTTCTATATGTTTTCCACATTATACTGGTAAGATTTTGAAAAAACGTAAAGAATTGAAAGAAATAGACGGGGCAATTAGATTAAAGACTTCTCGGAAGAAAGACCCCAAAAACAAATCCGTGAGGGCTCAACCCAAAGCGCACAGTATTCAACAGGAGACCTGATGACAAATGCAACAATTTTATGATTTACGTCATTGAAAATTGGCTACAGAAGATTCAACCTTTTGACTATTCCACCAATTTTAACCCCTTGTATTAATCAAGCTTAAACATGAAGCCAGATGATCCACACAAAACAAGCTACTTAATCCAAAAAAATTAAACCCAGACATAAAATCCAACAATAACAAGCGAGTCTTGGTCCGTAAAATGATACGGGGTCGGCTAACATGAATCGTCATATGTAACCAATAAAACCCAAAAGTGAAAGGAACGAGTAACGAACCTATGATGGAAACCACGCGAGCTTGGGAGAGAGCGGAAGACCAAGGGGAAGAAGCACGGTTGTCGAGGGTTCGAACCTGGCGAGCGCCACGTCGGACAAGTTCCAAACAAAGGGCAGCTCCGACATATCCCAGTCCACCTGTCACTACGAACGTCTTGCCTTCGATTCCTTCATTCTCACTCAAATTCATCATTTTTTCTTGATCAGATTTTTTTCACACTGAAAACTGAGGAAATGAAAAGTCAGCTACAAGTCTCACTTTCCGAGTGATGTTTATTGTTGTTTAGTTTGGTTTGGATTTAGTACTTAAAATGTTTGTCCCCACTACTTCGTCGGGATTTTAATTAGCGACGGTTGGATGTCTTTGTCGAAGCAATTGTGGTGTGTACAATGATTTACTCGAGATTTTGAGTGACGATGGTCCAATCGGGTGCGCTCGCATCGAGTGCAACCACTCGTTCTTAGGTGGACCGTGGACGGTATGGTCGTATGGGTTAGATTAAAATGTCATTGCCTTGTTGGAGTAAACAATCTTGAAACTAATCTAAAATGTTTGGGTTAGACAATAATGACCTTAATGGGTCATGTCATTCGTACCTTAATCAAATTTCATAATTTGATTTAAGCAACAATATTGTCGACCTCATAAGAATGACAAAAGAAGCCATAGGATCGAAAGAGCAATAGAGTCGTGGATCTCCAAAACACATATAGGTCGTATTTGTGGCTATCTAATTTTTTTTTTTTTTTTTTTTTTTTGAAACGAGTGGCTATCCCAATCTTGGGTATACATATGTTTGCCAACTCTACTCAAAACTAGATATATCAATGAAGAAATAACCTAATTTTTTCTTGGTATAAAATGACTTGATAGTGCATACTGCATAAAGAGCTTTCAACCAGTTTATCATAATAACTTATGCTCCGGGAGGGGAAGTTGTGACTGACGATGAGTATTGGTGATGATGTTGGGAGTAACTCAATTGGTGGTGGAGAAGATCCATGGTGGTGACGGGTAGTAGGAGGGGTGATTTGGGTTTGAGGAGAGAGAATTTATTTTGATTTTTTTTTAATGGGGAGTAGAAGTAGAAACAGAAGGAGAAGCTCCAATTTGGTGTTTCTCCTTCTGGGCACCCCAGAAGCTGTTTTTGGCTTCTCAAGTTAGTAGAAGTGCTCTTCTAAATACCCATGTTTGGCTAAGTTTCTGTTTCTCATCTCCAGAAACAGTTGTAGAAGCTTGGCCAAACGGGCACTAGCCCCAGGGGCCTGTCTAGAGATTGAAATGTCATTCTACCAAATAAGCGACCACCACAAGTTCAACTCCGTGGAAATTTATAACTATATAATGTCCAAGTGTAAGAACCGCCTAAAGTTTAATCCAGAGTTCATAAGTTTGCCTTAACCCGTAAAATCTAGATAAGTTTATCCGTGTCTTAAAATACGACAAAAAGAACAATAAAAAATGGGAAAAAGGGTAACACAACACCCTATACTTTGAGTCGAGTGTCGCGCTGCCGCAGCAGACAAGACCGACTACTCCGTATATAAGTTGCCTAAGATTATAGCCGTTGGTCCTTTGTATTAAGCCTTGTCATTGATCTTCTCATCTGCCCTTTTCCTCCTGCTTCTTCATCACTCCTCTTTTTCTCCAGGTTCGTCTGTCTTTCTCCCTCATCTGTGTTCTTCCTATTATCTCATTTTATTTATTTATTAATGTTAGTCTAGAATTATTTGATGTTCTAATTTCACAATTGTACTGTTTAATTAACCGTTCAAGTTCATTTCTTTATTTTTGTGGGTCCATCTTTAAAGGGTTTGATCAGTTGGGTTCAGATGTAATTGAATGTGGATTGAATTTTGGTTTTTCTCAATTCAATTTTGTGGGTTAGGGTTTTTGATTTTTGGGTATTGATTGATGATTTGTTGGTAATGGGGAATTAGGGTTTGATGTACTATATTGTGTTGAAAGTTACAGGCTTTGACGATGATCCTTGTCATTTACTCGTCATTTAGGATCCGCATTCGACATTTCCGTCTCGATTGTTCCTTTGTAGTTTGTTGTGTGTGATGTGTGATGTGTGGGCATATGCCAAGAACATTTAAAGTGTGCTGCCAAGTAATTTGGGTTGGGGAAGAATCCTCCGATTCTACTCGGCTGTTTATTTTTGGGATATCTATGTGGGTTGTTTTAAGCTCTTTTGATAGTTTACGTGGTGAAGCTGGCGCAATGTAGAGTCTTGTAGGGTACGTTTCGATTGGTAGTTCACGGTTCCTTCTTTAGCTTGAGATCATAGGAAGTGTAGGTTTGTGGTATGCTTCTATCAGACTTTTGGTATTGTCGGTATTATAAGTGGTGATCTTTTCATTATAATCTAGGTTTGGACGTTCCTTATCTCGGCATTACCCTTTTAGATATGTCCTTTATTTGTAGTGGTTTTATGAGAGCATAAACCGAACACATCTAAAGGAGCATTGTGGAAATGCGGAAATCTAAACATGAAGACAATTCTAATTTCTGACTCAGCTCTCTATTGTTTGTATATTTATGATTTTTTGACAACTCCACGGTCTTGTGTCGGGTTTTTATCTGAAAGGATATTGTGTGGGCATTTGATTTTTTATGCTCGATATCTCGATTTATCCTAATAGAGGCATGATAGTAATTTCTGTCAAGCATTGCATAAGTAAATTGAGGCCTAATAAAGACGAAAACTCTGGTTTTACCCGGATCAGTTGTGCTGATTCCTTGAGATGACTTCTTTGTTTGTGACTTGTTACTTGTTAGGGAGAGAATAGATGCTAGAATTCATTGTATCTCCTGTCAAGCATTGTGTAAGTAAATTGAGGCCTAATAAAGACGACTCTGGTTTTACCCGGATCAGTTGTGCTGATTCCTTGAGATAACTTCTTTGTTTGTGACTTGTTACTTGTTAGGGAGAGAATGGGCGCAAGAATTCATTGTCTTGCCGAATTTCTAAGTATTTTACTTTTGTCAATCAAGAATGTCGACAGGCTTAGCCTAATCATGTCGAATATTCACGGCCCCCGTGCATATACTAAGGACGGGTAAGTATACTTCTTATACGATAGAGTGTAGTCCCTTAAGATATTTAATGGCATTGCAATCATTATATCCCTTTTATCTAGATGAGATGGTATTGTAAATCGTGATTCAGTTATAAGAAGAAACATAACACATGTTATGTTGGTAATATGCATTACTTTTGAGAGGTCCATGGAACATTGAGTTGCGAAACCTTTCAATCACATCTTTATCGTATTACCTTACAGAAATCTAGATAAAGCTATGTAGAAAGAGACTCTGTGTGAGAAGTAAGCCTATCTTTTGCTATCTCGTTCCAAGTATCTCCAAGGAGTGAGTAATTAAGAATAAATATGTTATGCGGATTGAATTACCCTTTCATAGATTTTTCTCTTGAACGGACTCTCGCAGTAGCATTTTACCAATATTAATGGCGTTCTTCTATCATCTATTTCCTATGGACAATTGAAGCTGGAGTGACAAGAGAGGTACACAATTAGACAGCCTCTGAAAGTGCACAGTGGTTGGCTTGTGAGTTGACATAAAGAGTACTCCCTCCGTCCCAGCTCAAACGCCCTATATTCCATTTCGGAACGTCCCACCTCAAACACCCCATCTATTTTGGGACATATTTCTCTCCCTACTTTTATTAAATTATCACATCCTCTCTCACATTATCTCTCCTACTTTAATTAATCCTCACATTCTCTCTCCTCCTTTTTCCTTATATTACCCCATTCAACTTATTATATTAATTTTTCTTATTCCACTACAAATATCGCCCGGGACGTTTAAGCTGGGACGGAAGAAGTATAATGGAAGTAGTTTCCGCATTCAACTAATGAGATATATCCATGAAAGTCGTCTTGATGGTAGCATGGTCTCAAGGTGTTGGAGTGTAGTGGTTTAATGATAATGGTTTAAATTAGATGAGGCCTGCAATTGGTGACGGGAATTTATGTGAATGAGATGAGTGCATGATGGCTATTTTCTGTGAATGAGAACGCTCGATAAGAAGAGTACAATCAAGTAATGTTTTTTTTTGTTTTTTTTTGTGGACGGGGGAGGGGGATCTAAGAAAATTTTCACTACTGGAAAAGGATTGAAAGAAAGTCAAGTAGCGGTATCCCCTCTTTTTCAGAATGATAGTTGGGTCGTCATATATCTACACATCTACAGATCTTAAAAACAATGGTTTACCAATACCTCGTGCTGGTCATTCAAATTAGCTTTAAATTTGAAATAGTAGCATGCACTATAAAATATTTCTCAATTTCAATGAGTAAGTGATTTTTGAGTGAGACAACATTTCCGAGTAAGAGATTCTATGAAATAGCACCCTCATGGTTGCTTAAGATTGTTTGTGTCAAAGTTCAACATCTGGTCAAAGTTATTAGATTTCTGAAATCCAAGTTAAGAATTTGATGTGATGTAACTTAGTTTTCTTTCGTCATCATAATTAATTTATGCTCTCTACATGTGCAAGCTCTAACCTTAGACTCACGAAATTATTGATGTGTTAGCCTTTATATTTAGTATAACTGCAGTATAGGTGAAGTGATTTCAAGATGTGAATGATGTAACAAATTGGTTCCGCTGACTTTTCTTATGTCAGCTTCTAGTCCAAGCTTCCCTTCTTTATTTGACCTTGTTAAGAGCTTGGATGGTAAGGAGGCTGTCTCATGCTGATCTCAAGGAATTATGTACACCCCCCTCCTCTTGTTGTCCTTTATTTTCAAGATTTCTGTGTTCTTTGACCTTTTTGTTTTTCGTCTTGGTTATTTTGGGTCTGTTCTTACCTGGCTTGGCATTTAAAATTTTCACTCCACTTGTTCTTAACTTACTAGGGAATGGGTCATTAGGCTTTCATCTTTAGGCTAAAATCAATCAAACCGGTTCCATACTTCCACCTTTTTTCTTCTTCAAAATTGGAGTGTACCATACTGGGTTGAGTGATCAAGGTGTGACTTAGCACTGTTTTTAATAACAGTGACATCATAAAAATTTCGCTACATAAATGTGTACGTTATGCAGCACTTGAAATTTAAAATTGGGAGATGCAGTACCATAAAAACTCGTCAACGAGGCATGAGATAGAGAGTGGCATGGGGGGGGGGGGGTTATGTCAAATTGAAGATGAGAAAGGCCTTGGGATATGCACCCAGATCAAGGGGTCTGAGGTTATGTGAGAATGGGAATCTACTATTCTGATTACTCAAGGATTGAATATGCATAACATGCTGTAATTTTGACCTTTTCAGTCTCTTTATTATCACCCTCCAGTCAAGCTGTAAAAACTATGTCGTGTTAATCATCTTCTCTCTATTCCAAGACAAGTATATATATATATGGGCATATGGCTGTATATTATCGGTGACTGTTTATCACATCTTATATGGATGATTTGCTAAATATTCAACAGGTCGCATTCTAAAGGTGGTATTGTTTGCAGAAACCATGGGACAGAATGTTGAGCCACAGGCCCCCCCAACCTCAGTTATTCTTACTGGAACAGCAAAACAAGGAACTCCCGGACCTCCTGTTGGTCACGTTGACATTGGAGCCAGTGAATCGGCTTACTTGTTTCGGATTGCACTTCCTGGTGTTAGAAAGGACCAATGTAAGTTTTCCTACTAGATTGGTCTATGCTACTTTCTTTAGGTTTAGAGTGATTTACACAATGAATGTTGTGGAAGCAAGGCTTTTATGTTGCATTCCATAAGTTTACTTTGTTTCTTGGGAAGGTCTTACCTTCATGCAATTTTCCAAATTATATATGTTTGCTACATTTTTTTTTTTTTTTTTTTTTTGGAGTTCCATTATGCTTGTTATGTACTGGACAAGTGACAATAGGCATAATGATGGATTGGAAACAATATATAGTTTTGGCGAAGTTGACATTTAAAGCTTATCTATGCAGGCGAGCTAAACATTGAGATTGAGCGTGATGGCAAGGTCCATCTTCAAGGAGTTATAACAGGTGGAGAACTAGCCAAAAAGAATCCCAAGGCTGTTTACCAAATGAGTGTGGCACAGTTGAGCCCCCCAGGACCATTCACCGTCTCTTTCAAGCTGCCTGGTCCTGTTGACCCTCGATTGTTCTCACCCACTTTCAGGTCAGATGGTATCCTGGAGGGTGTTGTAATGAAGTACAGGGCACCTGGTGTACCCCCAAGCGGCAATCAGTTTGATCCTGTATCTGTATGAGGTAAACGGCTGCTCTTTAGTTGTGTGAAGTAAGTAGCTGAGTGGAAAATGGGCTTGTAAAGATTTGTGTACTTGGTATCCTCAGGTCAGTGTTCTGGATACTAGCCGATACAATAGTCGGGTAAATGAACTAGTTGTGTGATTGAATACACAAATTTGCTGATTCCCATAGCATTATAGTCTTTGGGAGGGCAATGGATTTATGCTTAAGATTTAGTTAAGATGTTTGTCTAGTTGTTAAATACTCCTGCGCCAAATTGATTCAGACTTTGTGCTTCCAAACCCACCCCCCCCCCCCCCAAAGTAGCGTTGGTTGCCTAAACTTTTAGGGTGAAACAAGGAGTAAAAGACGTTGGCCACTCTGCCCTTCGTAGTTAATCTCGTTTTGTAGAATTATTAACGGATGTGCCTCCCCTGTGGGGGTAAGATCAAAATTGGGATATATATGGCGTTGAAGGTGATGACGTGATAAGGTGGTCTTGCCCTATTCAGGTCTCGAACCAAAATAGTTGCCTACGGTAACTGTACTTCCATATTTTTCAAACATGAGAATTGAGATGACTTCTTGCTAAAGTTGCTACTATAGTGGACATCACATATTCACGTTTAGATAGCGTTTGGGACAAGAATTTAAACTTTGAGTATCATTCCAAGTCCAGTAGGTCTTGTGGAAGACCGTCTTTCAATAATTTATTGAGAGACCAATTATGTTATTTACAACGTGACCCTGGTTATATAGTCAGTGACCGTTATACTACTTTTTGTAATCGTTTTAGCTAAAGACTTTAGACACCTAATCCAAGATTTATAAAGGGGTTACTTTATAAATTCTAGCTAATTTTGTATGATTTGATCTTCCAAAATCATAGATAATGTGATTTATTATAATAAATTAATACGATCACTAAAAGTATTATCATGGTTAAATTATTAAGTGACCGTCTTTTATGAGACTTTGTGTTCCAAGTTTATCATTTGATATTGTGATATACGATACATATCATTTGTTCATTTACAAATCCAACTTTCTATTGTGAAATCAAGTATAATGCTATCTTAGCCTTTGTCCGATGATTGGAAAAAAAAAAAAAAAAGAAAAAAAAAAAAAAACAAGGAAACCTAATTTTCTTCAGTCTCTTGATTAAAAGAGAGGAAAAAAAAAAAAAAAACTTTACTCCTTAACTCCTAATTTGAGGTCAACGTTTTCAAAAAAAATTGAGAATAGGACCTCAAACGTTTTTAGCTTGAAATCAGGACCTCATATGAACTCCGTTGCTCTATTCCGTTAGCTTCACTTCTTTTTCTTCTTTTTTCACCATAGCTCAACCGCCACCCCGAATCCAAATCCAATATTGCAACTTTACTTAAATGTTAATCACTCTTTTTCACAAAAAAAAAAAAAAAAGTAATTCTAGACCGACCGTGATTGCACGAGTTCAAACTAAAAACCAGTTATTAATTAATTGGACACTTGGACATCCCTAGAAGGCTAGAACCCAGGTAGGTAGCTAGGTTTCCTAACCTTACCACTAGGAGTGACTAGGCCAACCTTAATCCTACCAACAAAGGGAATGATTTGGCAGCGAGCTATTGGCGGGACAGCATCATCATCTTGGCGGTCAAACTCAATCAGTCCTATAAATATCGCAAAACTTCTAAATTAAATACGTCAATAATACGTACAAAATCGCCAAAATTAAATCCAACAAATCCAAGGACAAACTTTGTAACAATGAACCCCAAATGTTCGCATTTGTTTCGTCTCACCTTTGCCTTTCTCGTAGTTGTGTTGTCGATTGGCTCACTTCCGAGGTTAGGGTTTTGCCGTGATGAGTACGACGTTGATCGACTTAATATTAAGGAACTCTTCGACGTAGATCGCAATTTCACGTAATCCGATGATTTCGACTCCATCGCTCGCTTCAGCATTGAAGAATACAACAAGGAGGAGGTACGTAGCCTACTAGAGTATGGTAAATTCTACGATGCAAAAGTCTCGGTTAACTCTTCGATGAACGTTAAGCAGCGTGACGAATTTAAGTTGTTTATGATGAGCATGCGCACTCGACCAACAAAATCTCAACTTGGATTTGTTCGAGGTAATTAAGCAGCCTTCGTTCTTATTATAAGTTGTTCTTTTGCATGTTTGGTCGTCTGTGCATACTGTTTTGATGCGAGTAATGCTAGTCGTAACAGTGTGCTGTGAATCTGTGATCAATAGAAATTCTCTTTTGATGCCGCAAAAACAAACAAAAAATGATTTTCTTATACGATATTCGCTTCTATGTGTGATTAATGATTTAATAATATGCTATACTTTGTCATTATTGTGATCCAAATGGAGTAACCATGAGATTTGTGATTTTGTGATGTGCTGATGACAAGCTTTATCCTTTTTTCTTTTTGGTGAATGTCACTACACTAATCGATTTGCACTCTATACACCCTTGTGGAGTTGTGGTGGACCTTTAAATTTTCCCGGAACTTGGTTTGCGGAAATGCCAATGTGCACCGGGCTGCCTCTTTTCTTCTTCTTCTTCTTCTTTTACTATATATATACTAATGGATGGGCCTCGAATTGTGAATCAGATGGTGTTGGGTGGCGTAAAGTACAGTTCCATGATCCTGAAGTTGAAGGTGCTGTTAATCATGCTATAAGCTCTCTGCAGAGCAGGGTTAATTGCATTTGTAAATTCAAACTTGTGGAGATCGTAGAAGCTGAGGCAAAGGTTAGTTGGTACAATGGTACATTATTATTGTAAACATATATAGTCCTTTTCTTGACTATTAGCTACTCACGAAATTATATATAGTCTACTACGTGTATATATGACATTATTATCTTCAAATAAGTCTATTTTTTTTGTTGGTATTTGCAGAATGTCAACAGCTTTGTAAATTACTATCTACTTTTGAAGCTGGGGATGGAAGGCAGGAGGGATAGTAATTACGGATTCAATCTGCGCAAGAGTGGCAAGGGTTTCCAAGTTTTTGATTTCAAATTTCAAGAAGCTTTCGACAATTTCACACTATTAGGACTTGGTGGTGGTGACTGGTGAATGGCGATGCATGCGTGCCTGAGTCAGTCTGAGACCAAAGTTAGCCGTCGAGTGTTTGATACCTTAATTAGCATTCTTTAAATAAGTATCGTAAATTAACTTGTTCATCTTGTGTGTACTCAATATTCGATGCATGGCATAGTGTATTAGTGTTTAATCTTGATTATCGATAATGTCTGTCTGATGAGGTCATTTGCGAGCAGGCTACTGACTCTTAGCTTCTCTGTCAAGTTTTACGTTACTTGGCCGAAGTAATACTTATTGTTCTATGACTATCACCAAACACGCGGTTGTTTTCTTCTACAAACTAGTTTACTACCCAAGCTACAATGCTTATATCATGCTCCTTGTACTCCCGGGAGCATAGTATAGTTTAATAGCCCGAAATTAAATTTTATCATTTTATTTCTTTGTAAACAAATAATTTTATCAATAAATTTAATCACTTATAAAACTTTCACTTATGCATAAGTAATAAGGAAGGTGCAAAATAATAAGGTAAAGATGAAATCAATTAATAGTAAATATTGATTTATTATAATAAAAAAATATTGTGAATTTTTTGGTATGGAAAACGTTACTTATATATAACCATGGATGGAATGTCCACCTATACTCTTTACCATAAAAGACATTTTAAAAGAATTTTTTAAATGAAAATTAAAGAGACATGCCACGTGGCATGGCAGATGGCCTAACTGGAGCTGATGAACGTGGTTGTTGCCTCTAACAAAGCTTATAATATATAGTACTAGTTTACTACCCGGGTTACGCCCGAAATGAATTTTATCATTTTATTTCTTTGTGAATAAATAATTTTATCAATCAATTTTATCATTTATAAAGCTTTCACTTTCAATATAGATGATTTGATTCCAGTTCAAATCAGTAATAATGAAGGTACAAAATAATAAGATAAAGATGAAATCAATTAATATTACATATTGATTATTTATAATAAAAAAAAATATTGTAAATTTTTTTATGTAAAAAACGCCACTTATATGTCATCATGGATGAAATCTCCATCTATATTTTACCATAAAAGACATTTTAAATGAATTTTTTAAGTGGAAATTAAAGAGACATGTCACGTGGCATGACAGATAGCCTTACTGAAACCGGTGAACGTGGTGGTTGTCTCTAACACAACTTTTAATTTTAATCAATCAATACATAATAATAAAGGAGTGATTTTTCAGGGGCCTACGTCGAAAGTTGAGGTTTTGGAGCTCATAGAGAGAGTCCAACTATTGTAGGATTGTAGAAGTTTAGGTAAAGTTCAATTGAAAATTTGTATAAGATTAGGAGATGAACAATTGTAGCATTACATTACATACATATTATTTTTATATATATATAAAGCTGAATAATTTCATGAGCCTACGTTTAAAGTTTATTTTTTGGATTAACCACAAGATTGTATTTAATTTTCTTGCTTTGTGAGAGAGTCCATGGTTGTAAGGAAATTAGAGTGAAATATTGAAATTGTCCATAATATGTGTGAGTCCTATCAAATCGTTACAAGCAAGGTATCAAATTCTACTTCAATGCTAACCGAGTTTTACTAATACAAGTTAAACTGTACCGGGTGGGAAGTAACACCTATATCTAAACCTATAAATATCAATGCATGCTTTGCTTTTAACGTAAAATTTCATTTTCCTTTTTTTTTTTTTGTACTTTTTATGTATGTAATTATGCATTGCGTATACATTGTCGCTTATGAAAATTGGTTTTCGTTGTAGTTACAAGTTTATGTTAATCTTACTGTCCAATTGTCGTAGTATTGGTATCTAACTTTAATTTTTGTGTGGTACAATGAAGTAGCTTTACAACAATAATTATCAAATTAAAGAAGAAGAATTAATTAAAGAAAATGTTGATCACAAATCCATCATTGTATCAATAATTAAGTCAAAGTATATAATTTGTTACTAAACCAAAATCACGTCATTCTTGCATACCTCAAATATTAACAAGACAGGTTGATTTCTAAGTTATCGACCAATTCTAATCCTACGTGAAGATAAATTTAGTGTATTCTAATTGTAAACCAAAATCACGTCATTCTTACGTACCTCACATAATAACAAGACAGCTCGCGATCGATTTCTAAATTATCTACATACCTATTCTAATCCTACGCAAAGACAGGGTTCATTATGTTCTAATCGTACTCAAAGGATATTTCATTATATTACACAGTCTAATCCTACTACTCGGGGATAATTCAATATCTATTCTGATACTACTGAAAAAATTTCACAATGGTAGATCTATTCTAATCATCTACAGACAGAGATTGCATTTATCCTACTCCTACCAAAAGGTAATGATATACGAAGCCCAATTTGAGTAAGTCAAAGGTCAGAATTGTGTCTAATGTTTTCCATGTCCAATGAGAGTCTGTAATAAGTTTCTCCAATGCATGTACTTCTTAAAATTCACATTTTGAATCGTCCACATCCACTGCATGCCGAGGGTCTAATGAGTTTTATAAAATAAACAAGAAGTATATATAGTATTGTATCACAATTTGTATAAGTTGTAATTGCTTCGTCATTAGTTCTAACTTCTAAGACATAGATCAGCTGGTTCAAGCTCCTACGAGCAGGATGGCAACAATTTTGCTTATTAGCTTTTATTGTTTGGCCCTTTGTTTAATTAATTTGGCTGATTAGAACAATATTTTTTTTTTTGAAGTTATAGAACTTGCTTCTTAAGAAGTATAAATTGCACTCTTATAATGACTGAGAGAAAGATCTTATTGGAATTAATCGACCTATTCATAACCAATAGGTAAATTGCACTCTAGCTAGACAAATTTTCATGTTCATTATTTTGTTTTTACGAATAAATCTACTCCCTCCGTTACAGTGTGATCTTAGACTTTATTTTGGACCAAAAACCAATATATGGTGGGGTAAAGGTAGTACTCCCTCCGTCCCCCTTTAAACACCCCATTGTATTTTTCACTTGGATTAAGGTAGTTTTGTTTGTTTATTATTGTTGGAGATAATGGGTGGTTTGTTTATTATTGTTGGAGATAATGAGTTGTTTGTTTATTATTGTTGGAGATAATGGGTGGTTTGTTTATTATTGTTGAAGATAGTGGGTGATTTATTTATTATTTTTGGAGATAATGGATTGTTTATTATTTTTGGAGATAGGGGAGTGTAGATGTATGATGAAAACTTACCTCATTTAGTAAGTTTTGAAATGGGGGTGTTTAAATAAAGACACCCTAAAAGGAAAGCGGGGTGTTTAAAGGGGGACGGAGGGAGTATTTCATAAATCTTTCCAGAAAATATAATCTTTTAAAGATAATATAATAAAATGTTGTCACGTGATTGAAGGGGTACATGAAGTAATATAGGAAAATGAGACAGATGATCCGCACTGGTAAAGGTGGGGGAGAGGAGAGAGAAATAGAAAATCCCAACAAAAACAATATAAGGTGTTTAGTGGTGAGACCACTTGAGGGCACTATACCAACTTTACAAACCCCAAAACCCCCTAAATAAGGAAAGACCAACAATTCATTGAAACACGCAAATATGGAATAGTCCAACATCTCACTTGAACAAATAGAGTATATGTTATCGATCTCTAAAAAGTAGTTTCTCTTACATCATTGTATTTAGGGGTCGTTTGGATACCCTCAAAATCCATAGGAATTTCATTTTCTTAGGAATTTGGTTTTGGGGGTGTAACAACCCTAAATTTTCGACTCAATTAAATAATGAAAACCTAGGATTATTATGCCACAATTAACTAACCAACTTAATTGCAAGGCGAAAACCAAAATAATGAATTCAAAATGTAAATAATGAAATAGTACGACAGCGAAAGACTTAGTCAAAGTTTACAAAATCCAAATCCGAAATCCAAATAAATAATAAATGTTCAACGATTGTCTAAATAATAAGACCCCATGAATGCAGACGTCCGCAAGCTCAACATATCACCATCAGACACACCTGTCAACTGCGCCATCGAAAAATGACACAGGCCCCAGAATAGGGTAGGGACAAACCCAACAAAAGAACGTCAGCAAATTGGCTGAGTAAGAACTCAAAGCAAGACAAGGGAGATTAAGATACGCGCCTTTGAGGCGCGTAGCTGAACAAGCAATGCTTACAATCAAAGGATTAGCCAAAATGATTAGAGAGTTATATGAACAAGAATTATATTATGAGTATCAGAGAGGGGAATCAAGTGTATAGGAATGGGCACTCCGCATCAGTAACCCATTTTTGGTAAGGGTCCTACCCCTAACCAGGAACAACTCTAGAGCTAACCGACCTAAACCACCCTAAGAGAACCCGAGTGTGCACACCCCTCGCAAGAGGGCCAGTAGGATGTAACCAGTCAAGAAGGAGGTTCTAATAGGTAACTGGTAGCTAATCCAGTTAAGAGTTACCTTGATCAGAGGTATGTTAAATCATTCGTAAACGAGCACCCTCGGAGGAGTTAACACGTTACTCTAGAGTGTATTGAAGAAAATCCCATTAACCATAACCCATATTCAAACCAGGATTAGATATTTTATTTGATGTATAAACAATTCCCAACCAAACAAGAGATATTGTGATCAATAAGAAAAAGTATAGAAGCCAATATAAATGAAACAAGAATTGATCACATTAGAAGACGAAAAACATGCTCAAGCTCAAGAGTTGGCGTTCTTACCGTAAATCGTTGAGCTTCCCCTTTAAAACTCTCAAAAGTCAGTGAAGCCAACCAAATCGAACTCACCAGCTATATAATACCAAATGATATATACCCAAAATTAATAAAACGAACTTAGTAACTATAAATCAAAACAACCCAAAACATTCCCTAACAATTTCTAGGCATTAAATTCTCAAATACTAAACATTATAAGCCCCAAATAAACAATCCTAAAAGATGTAATATCAAAGTCCCCAAATCATACTCCAAATTAATAGCCGAGACGTGCTACAAACCCAACAACGCATTCACGACAACACCCACCACAAAATTGGCAACTCCTCGGCATCAACTAACAAATCAACACCTACGACGACAACACTAACGCCACCATGCACAACCACCATAATATTCACCCACACATACGCACTACTGACCCAAAGTCATACAAAACAGCCCCGAAAATAACTTAACAGCAACATCGACACAACTACATCACCACGCACAGTATACCAACACCCCTCGAAAACACAACTCAACCCTTCGACATTACAACACCAACCTTCGACAATAGCGACAACACCGACGACTACACCAACAACACTAATTACACCCATACAAAACATTCTTAAAACGCATTACAATTTGCTAAAAATCATGCTAAATGATGATACTAGCATTAAAACCAATAACGGTTCATAAATCAGAGTTAAGGACGAAAATACGAGATGACGATATCGGAATGACTATAATAAAACTTTGAGAAGTTCATACCGTTGTGTAGAGGAGAGAAAAAGATGATTAACGGTACTAGTTTCGTCCAAAATCGGGCTGAGAATTGGAGACGGTAAGCAACGAAAGTGGCGGCGTATTGCGGCGAAGAAGACGATGATGATAACGTGATTATGTGATACGTAGTAAAGGGTTTAGGTGTTTAAAAACAAAAGGGTTTTAGTAAAACCAACAAGGGCAAAAGGGTAATTTTATATTTTGGAATATAAATACAATTTGTTTTAAATTAGTTAGTTTTATTTTTTTGTAAAACCCAAGTAAATCATTTTAAACTTGAAAATCATTTTAACAATTTACGAAAAATTAGCTCAAAACAATTACAATTAGTAACATACGATTTAAATAAATTCCCAAAATATACGGGGTGTTACAGGGGGGTTGTTTGGATAACCCATTTTTGTAGAAGTGGAGGAATTGGAAATTCCTTGGGAATTTCTAATTTCTATGAAGCATAGGAATTCAATTACCTAACCCCCCATGGTCATTCACAATTCCTATAGTGTAAAATATATACAATTACCACTTTACCCTTTAATTGCTTATTTTATGTTTGTTTAGCTACATTAAATAGAGGGTAAGTTAGCTATTTTAATAACTAAGCAAAGGAATTGTTGTACGGTAACCAAACAAGACATGGGAAATTAATTCCAAGTAATTCTAAGTATCTAGATGGTATCCAAACACTGTAAGGCAAATTCACGGGAATTTACCATAGGAATTCATTTCGCTGGATATTCAATTTCCTATAGGAATTTAATTCCTATGCTATCCAAAAGACCCCTTAGAGTCTACTGATGCGTAATGTTAGCCTTTCTTTTTTAGCGTAGTAAAGAGTAGTAGAAGCCTATTAAATTAGGAGGGATACATTCGTTGCATGCATTAGGAAAGTCCTATGCGAAGTCGAAAATTTCTAAGTTTGGCATTATGGAGGTATGTATTCATACTCCATTCTACTCCGACCGAATATAATTCAAGAATTAGACTCATTTACATTTATTAAAATTAACTAAATAGCATGATGTCAAAAAAAAAATTAACTAAATAGCAGGAACTATGTAGTAAGAAAATGAATTCGCGTTACATGTCTATCACGTAGAGACTGGACTGTAGGAGTTCAACTACGCATATCTCTTTCATTTCTCAACCAAATTAACATAATATAATGTGCTAATGGTTAATTAATTTTATTTATTAGAGGCGTTATAATTAATCCATATATCATTTTATATTATGAGATACATGAGGCTTTTTCAGGAGCATATGTTGAAGTTGTATTTTCATAGCGTTTACTTACAAAATTCTATGTACTTTTATGTTTTTGCGTTGTGGGAGACTATAGTCCAAGTAGTATTGAATAGATTAGAGAGATGGTTTTTTTTTTTCCCCATTCTACTAAGAAGATCTAAATTTCTTGAGTTAGTAAAACATAAGCTATACTTATTATGTAAATTAAAGTGCTGGACGTGAGCAATTCTTAAGATTTGGGATTCCAACAAATCCTTTATCATTTTGAATAAAAAAATATAACACAAATTCAAATTCAACAAATTAAGTGTTACAACCAATCATTGTAGGTAATTTAATATAAATTAATTGATTCAGAGTCTCTAACTTAGACAAAGTCATTATACCAATATTTTGTTTTGTCAATTGCGATCAAATCATAATAAAAAATTTAAATCAAAATATTACAATTGAGTTTAAATTGCTAATAATCAAGAGCGCATTGAGGGCGTCGAGAGGTCAAGAAATTCACATAGAGAGTGCAAGATATGTTAAACTCTCACACAAAATATTAATGTAATCCTCATTAAACATTACGAAATGCACCCGAAGAGAGTCCAGTATTTGTAAAATTCTTACGTAATAAAGTTATCAACATGAAACATAATATAAACTGTTATAACTTAGGCTACGTATATCAGAATATTACGATATATGTATCATTGAGTTCGTGTCGAAATGTATTTCAATATAAGATCCACTTATACATAGTGTTGAAAAGTTAAGTATGATTTTGGTAGAGGTATATCGACAAGTTTAAGACTTTTGTGAAAAAAGACTTAAAAAACAACAAAAAAAAAAAATATTTGTAAGTGATTCAGTGAGATTAGAAGACTTCTTAACTAACCAACATTTAATCAATTATCATTTTTTTTTAGATTAAGTAATTAATAAAAAAAAGAATATGAAAAGTGTCCCATGTTAATTTTATCATGATTTATTTATTTATTTTCAGATTAATTAATTAAAATATAAGAATAGTCGATTATTGTGAAGTGTTCCGTGCAACGCACGGGCTTTTCACCTAGTACATAATAATAAATGAGGGTTTTTTCAGGGGCCTACGTCAAAAGTTGAGGTTTTCAAGCTCATACAGAGAGTCCACGTTTTGTAAAATTGCAATAACTTAGGAGAAACAAAGTAACAAGCTAGGAAGTCGTTATTCCTAGTCAAATTACCACTATTCCTACTAAATTAGCAAGGGTAAGTGGGTATCGTATCCACAAGGAAGAGGAAAAGTCTAATATGCGAATTCTATGCGGAAAAACTAAAAAGAAATGAAATAAAGCAAATAAATGGGGGGTTTTTGGTTTGAAAGTTGATTGAACGAGAAATAAACGATATATCAAGTTGATTAAAGCGACTCTCGGTGATAATCTCTTCTAACACCCTAGTATAGTAAGTTTTACCTCTCTCTAATATTATCAATTCATTAACAATCCCGATTTTAACCAACTAATCCTCTTTTATGGGGAATTTGAGCAACCGCTACCAAATTCCCCTCCTTTTAGTCCTAATTTGTCTAGTGACCACTCAATCAAATCACAACCAAAGGCATGAAGAGCAAGGACTAATAAAAGATTGAGAACAACCCAAATTAGTATCTAATTAGCCGCAACCGCGACACTAATCAAATCTAATCTATTAGTTGCCTAATTAATTCCCAAATCACTAATGAGCCGCAACCGCGACACTAATCATGCGAAAGTTGCTTCCTTTTAGGCTAATAATCAATGACCACCAATTATCAACCAAACATATGATATACCAAGTCTAATCTAGTAGCTAATCAGATAAAACAAGGATAAGTCATGCATTAAAGAACAAGGAATTAATTATAATGAAATTAAAGGCAAAATAGAGAGAAAAATACTTAGGATGAAGAATTGATTACACCAAGAGTCTAGGAAGGGGATTAGCTTCCCATACTAATTATTACAATAATATTTGAAATTGAAATCATAATAAACATACTAATTCTCCTTGAGTTTCTCTCTCTAAAATGAAAACTAGATGAAAACTAATATGAAAGGTGATAATAAATAGGGAGGGGTTTCATGCCCCTTTTATTCAAGATAAGTCCAAAAGATACTACAAGACGAAATAGATATTTCTTAGGCAAAGATATTTCGCAGGGCAATCTTCGAACGGGCATAACTCTCACCTCCGAACTTCATTTTGAGCTCATAATATATCGTTGGAAAGCTAAGACAATGAAATTTCCTCTCCAATTGGAATTTCTGCAAAATATCTTTTGGTTAGAGAGTTATGATCCAATGAAGTTGGAGGTGATGGTGTGTGGTTCTCGGAGTGTGGTCAAGCGATCTTCTCCTCGAATCTTGCTCCAACTTGTAGCTTGATCCCCTAGTGTTGTCCGAGACTCACTAAAAGGGTCTAAGGCCACCAAAAACTCGTAAAACCAACAAATAATCTCCAAAAATACTTCGAGTGATGTGGTCTACGAATCACAATAAAACCATGCCCAAATAGACACTAAGGCGCCTAAATCAACCGAATTAACACACCACATATACGCCACATCAAACTCCCCATGCTTAGACCATTACTCGTCCTCGAGTTATCTAATTCTCCACGCTTAACACCTAGGTCTCTCTTATAGCACGGGGTGAGTCCCAACCTTCAAACTCCTCCAAAACAAAGAATCGCAAGCCATCAAAACACTCAAAAGGTGCTAGTTAGAATTGGAGTGGATGAAATGCTCAACACCCCAACTCTAACCATCTTATCCTCCCTTCTCACACACTCTAAGTTCGGGGAAACTAACACACACCACGTTTCCCCCATGCTTGGCTCAACGACTCCCTCAAAGTCATGCTTGAAATGAAGCTATCGAGCACAACTCACCTCTTATCAATCCACCGGCGCCCCTATCATCACAATGCAAGAGGATTTCTAACCTAGGACCACCAATTCCTTTCTTGTTTTTGTACTTGTCTTTTAGGGTAACGTACCGTTGGTTTGCCCTAACCTCTTTTTCCTCTTTTCCCGTTTTAGCCCTCCTTTCGCATCCCAAGATGACGATCCGAGGTTTGAAACTGGATCCGCGTCACATGGCCAATGTGTGGGTTGATTGCCCATGGCTAGAAAAGAATTACAGGCCCGGGCAACGCCCCTTGGCCGATCTGGGTTGGGAGGCGAAAGTATGGTTATCGCGACCGGGCACGTGGGATGGAAGGCGAATTCCACTCAGGATTCCCATTGATCCCCGTCGCACGTGGTCGTTTATTGACTTGGGTTCGGACTCTGAATTATCCGGTTCCGACTTCGAGCCCGAAGCCGACACCTGTCGCTGGCAGTGTCGATATAACGTAACCGTTGCTTTCTTGCCTTCCACGCAGATGACGCAATCAGGCGGCTCCTCCTCATCTTCTCAACCCTGTGCGAACACCGGCATTCTCGCACCGGATGCGACCTTCACCGATGCGCAGGCCGTTCAATATGCCGCGGCCGCGCAACACACGGTTGTGGATCTGTTAGGGAGATATGACACTGCTCCGATCTCGGAGAAGTTCATTGCGAAGTATACTCCTGCCAAGCTGAAAAAGTTTTACGTCGAATACGGCATTAAGTCTCCCATTGTTCTAACCGTCCCTGAATTAGGATCCGTCCTGTACGATCCTCCGCGCGGCTGCTTCACGGTTCATGAGTTGGCTATTACTAACGGGTTGCGGTTGCCCATACCTAGATATACTGCTAAACTCCTGTCTCACTACCACTTGTGCCGAGCACAAGTAACCCCAAACTCCTACTTAACCATTAATGGATTCGTAATGACCTGTTTGGCTGCGCTGATCCCGGTGTCGATTAAATTATTTCAATCTTTGCACCGTGTGTCTGGCAACCAGTATGGGTTCTATACCTTTAGTCCCCACGGCGCGGGCGATCATCATTGCATCGTTACACAACCGAAGAAACCCCGCAAAAACTAGGTTGTCTGGAAGAACAACTTCTTTTGGGTTAGTCTAGACACCAGCGCAACCGCAGCTGACGTCTTTGACTTCCCGCTGTCGAAGGGGGAGGTCCCCGCTGATACCCGAGAACAGCCAGATCTTCCTCCCTCTATGCGCGCCGTGCGCGACTATTTTGTCCAGGCGAAGGTGCCGGGGGTGGGCCACCGTGTTTGGACTCCTACCTTCGACCAGTCGTTGGAGAACGTCTGGCTGATGGGTGCGGGTCTCATGAAGGTCGTAAATGAGGCTGAGCGCCGTAGGACTCTTCCTCTTTACTTGTGCTTCCCTTTTTATTGCCTGTGTGGTTATGATACTAATTTTCTTTTGGTTCCCTTTCTTCGCAGTGAAAGCTGTCAATACCGTTGAAGCCCACATCTCGAGCATCCTTCCGAACGCGGACATGTTTAAGGTACGCGCCCAGCGGGGAAAGGTCGCCAACGCTCCCGACAACATAAAACTTGCTCGCGAGGAGACGGCCGCAATGAACGCGGCTGCTGCGGCGAAGAAGAAAGACCAAGGGGGCAAACGCAAACGGGATGAATCATCCTCTTCGCGGCCGGCTTCTCCGAAGCCGAAGAAAAAGGCTGCTAACGCAATTCCTGTGGCTGCGACCCCTCTTCGGGAGATGCCTTCTCAACAAGAGACGTCTATTCCACAGCAGGGGCCCACTCAGCTGCGGGTGCCAACTCAGTCACCGACGTCTGCGCAGCCAGCCTCATCTTCAGCCGGCAAAAACAAGGGAAAGGGGGTTCTCTCAGAGGGGACTCCTATCAGCGTCGAGACGCTGTCACTAGTGAGTGTTTACCCTTGTCTTATCTCTGGTATATATGTATTACTAGATTGGTTCTAATTTTCTTTGTTTGCAGATTCTCGAAAATCCCCGCGCAGGCAAATCGCCTTGCTTCTACGTGCGGCGCCAGAGTCTAGGAGATTCGAGTCTGGAAGGGAGTGAGCAGACCATGAACACTGCTCCCCCTACCAACAACGACACCGTTTTTGGCCCGAGTAAGTCTCTTTCCATGCGCGCTAGTCGGCCTTTCACTTACTCTCACACTGACTTTCCTTCGCGGTTAGGCTTGGGTGGCGTATCTCCTCATGTAATGCAGGTCACCGATGATATGGGTGTCCCCTTGGCTGGTGAGGAGAGTCTGTGGGCAATCAGGGGAATAAGCGACCCTCTCAACGACGCCCTCCTGCCATTTCGCCGCTGGGCACGCCGCCAAGACAAGCCCGACAACTGGTTGGAGCGCTTTGCTGCTCACACCTTTAGTGTAACTCATTTCTTTTTCCCGGCTTCATTCGTTCTATCTTTGTCTCTCCATGTACCTGTTTTCTTACATTTATCTTTTGCAGCTGGCCGGCCTTGTTTCCCATGTGTTCGACACCATGGGCGACCCCGCTGAATACATCCAGGCGCAGTTAGATCGGTTCACCGAATTGTCTGCGGTTGCCGCTCACTGAGAGGAGGAGATAAAGAAATTGGCCGCGCATGTGGACGAGCTCAGTGCGGAGAACGCGAAGGTTGCAGATCTCGCTAAGGCTGCCGAGGCTAAGCTCACGGGCGGCGAAGAAAGAGCTGAGAAGGCTGCAAGGGATGCCAAAACCGCGGTAAGCTACGCGACCACCACCACTGCGCAAATCACTTAACTCAAAGAGATCAACAAATCTTTGTGTGAGTCCAACGCGCAACTGAAGGAGGACCTGACTGCAGCCCTTGAAAGGGAGAAGGTGTCTCTAGAAAGGGACAAGAACTTGTTGCGCCAGCTTGAAAATGTTAAGGGCTACATTAACTTCTGGGCGCACCGCCCATGTGACACCAAGGCAAAGTTCTTGGCTTCCTCAGACTATGAGGTGCTCCTTAATGACAGGATGGGTGATGTTCGGTTCTCTCCGGTGGAGGCGATGAAGGAGTCTGTTGTGGCCACGTTGAGGGATGTGAATGCGATTTCGGAGAAGCATCCTAAAACGTTGGCCCCGGTTGATGTGGCTGCCTTTACCTCTGCTCTTGAGCGTCTCGGCGATCAGTATCTGGCCACCTTCGAGGATCCAGAAGATCTAACTAAGGATTTAGATTATCTGACCGCGAAGCACAGCGGGACCCTCTTTCAAGCGTGGCAGGATCTTTGGGAGCTGCTTGAGTCTATCAATGTTGATGAGGCGCCACCTGCCCCCGAGCCTAGGATACAGCCCCAATGGAGTCCAATTGTTATCAACCTCGATGGTGATGGGGATGACGATGATGACGACGATGAGGAAGAAGGGGACGCGGCCCAGCCAGCGGGGTGTTCCACCGCAGCCGACCAACAGGGGGTGTAGCCCCTTGAATTTCTATGTTTTTATTTCCAACCCTTGTAGTTTTTTTAGAACAATTTCCTTGTTTGTACCACCACAGCCGGCCCGAAAGGGGTGTTTTGGCTTTGGTTATAACAGTTTCCTTTACTTATATGGTCAAGCATTTGTTCCTTCGTCTTTTCCTCGCTCTCCCTCCACGTTGTTGCTGTCCTTCTGTACTTGTGAGCATGTGTGTTCAAACTCCGCCCCTGAACATGTTACCTCCGTAGGCCGTGGGGCTCGTATTTTCGATTTTAATCGAAAACTTCGCCCCTTGCGAGCTTAATGGTCATGTGCGTCTTTCTCGTTTCTCTTTCTCTTCATATACCGAAGTCGCACTCAAAATTCGGCCCTAGAGCCGGGTGCGATTTTGAGTCACCCAAACTATCCGCCCCTGGAATGGATACCGAAGTCGCAATCGGAATTCGCCCCTGGAGTTGGGTGCGATTCCGTGTCGAACAAAAACCTTCGCCCCTGGAAAGGAGGCGAATGTCGCAGCCAAACTTCGCCCCTGGAATCGGGCACGATTTCGGCTTGACCAAACAACGTCGCCCCTGAGATGGAGGCGAAAATAGCATCGCCCCTGGAATTGGGTGCGAATAATAATAATAATAATAATAATAATAGCAGCCGAATTTCACGTTGACTTATCTTGCAATGATTTCTTTATAATGATAATATCTTGTACCTGCAAAACAACAACAAACACTAACTCGTTATTTAGGTGCGCCCCTCGGGGTATTAACCCAAGGGTGAAATATTATGGCTCAGCTCGTTTTTTGCAGGTCATTACAGCCCATCCTTCGTTCGAATTGAACTCGGATATCAACGAGGGTCGAGCCCGAGATATCGATTTTAACCGATGAAAATTCGGCTCGACTATCTGGGCCCTTGGATCTGGGGGTCTACGTCTTGTTTAAACACAGCATCACAGTTCGACATCCTTAAATCAGGATGCCCCCTGATTACTGAGTACGAGAGCGTAAGCGAACGAATCCTAGCTGGGACATGTTCGCCGAGGGCCGTTACTTCGGCCCTGCCTCTGGTTGCGGGCCGGGCGATCTCATGGAACCCTATTCAACACGCACCCGAATCATCGGGAATGAATATAGTGTCTTAACCCGAACCAGGTATATTTTGGAATTGGATTTCTTCCTAGCCGCGCCCGAGTATTAGTGATACCCAGGTGCCAATTGATACTATTGGTGATCCACAGCTGGTCATCCGAGGTGGTGAGGTCCCACCCCGCAGTGGGTATTCACCGTCCGAGTCTGGTGACACATCCGACTCGGCTTGGCTTTTGCCACTGGCTTGATCGTAATTCTTGTCACGGCCGGTGAAATTTCGGACTCGGTACAGACTCATTTACTGAGACCGGTGAAGTTCTGGACTCGGTCAAAATTTGCTCTACAGTACTCTAACTATTCTAATTAAAATAGACACATTGACTGAATGAAAACAACTGGGCCGCAGGCCATTTCATTTACTGAAAATTTAAAGTACATGTTTTTGGGTGCGTCTAGCGCTACACTATTCTTTTGATGAAAAATAAACAACGAACTGAATATGTTACAACTCAACCAATAACCTAAACATAATATTTCTTGAGGTGAATAATGTTCCATGGCCTCTTGATAGGTTCGCTGCCAAGCTCTTCCAAGCGAAAGGTCCCATCCCTTATCTTCCCAACAACAAGGAAAGGACCTTCCCACTTGGGCTTCAGTTTCCCACCTGGAACCTCTTTTCCGGTAGCTGCGAGATTTCTCAGCACATAATCTCCGACCTGAATACTTCTGGGACTCACCTTCTTGTTGTAAGCGCGAGCCGTATTTTGCTTCTGTCTCTCCACTCACAGCAAAGCATTGCCTCTCAATTCAGGCAGCAAATCCAGCGCGATGCGCAATTCCAACTCATTCTGCTCGGGTTCGTAGGTGCTAATCCGCAAGGACCTAGCTCCCCACTCCACTGGCAATACCGCATCCGATCCGTAAACGAGCTGGAATGGAGTTTCTCCTGTAACGCGCTTGGCAGTGGTGCGCATTGCCCACAAGATCCCTGGCAGCTGCTGAATCCATTTTCCTTTGGCCCCTTCGACCATTTTGCGGAGTGCGCCCACAATCAACTTGTTAGAGGACTCAACCTGACCATTGGCTTGCGGATAGACAACCGAGGCATAGCAAGTTTTCACGCCATACTCTGCGCAATACTCATGGAATGGGTCGCTGTCAAACTGCGAGCCGTTGTCAAGAGTGATGCAGCGGGGCAATCCGAACTTGGTGAAGATATGCTTCCACATGAAATCCATGGTCTCTACGTCTCGGATGCGAGAGACTGGTTGTGCCTCAACCCACTTAGTGAAATAATCCACTCCACAATCAGGTACTTCTTTTGACACTGACTGCGAGGAAAAGGACCCACAATGTCAAGCCCCCATCTCGCGAACGGCAGTGGTTCGGTTATGGGCTTAAGTGGGGTTGCAGGCCGATGCGAGGTTGGACCAAACCTCTGGCATCGGTCACACTTTTTCATGATCTCGGCCGAGTCGCTCTACATTGTGGGCCAATAAAGCCCAAGCCGCAGAGCTTTACCAGCCATTGCCCTTGCTCCAATGTGGCCGCCGCACTCACCATGGTGGATTTTTTTGAGGATATAATCTCCCTCAATTGGGTCTACACACTTCAGGAATGGTTGGGTGTACCCCTTCTTGTACAGCTCACCGTTCAGAAGTGTAAACCATTCAGCACGTTTCTTTACCTTTTCTGTCTCCTTCTCGTCTTCTAGCAACTCACCATCCTTCAAGTATGCAAACAGTGGGATCATCCACTCTGGGCTGCGGTCAAGAGGTGCGATGTTCGGAGTCGCGTCAATACTGCGCAATGGCAGAACCTTCCACTATACCACCCTTGGGTTGTCATTGACCGACGAACTAGCCAAGCGCGCCAGTGCGTCGGCCTGCTGGTTCTCTGACCTCGGAATCTGCTCGATCTCGAACACCTCAAAACTCTTGACCATTTTTTTGACTGCGTCCCGATATCTAGCCATGTGATCTTTGGCCTCAAACTTATCAGTTATTTGATTGACCACAACAGCCGAATCCGAGAATGCTTTCACATTCTTCGCACCCGCAGCCGCACACATTTGCAGTCCCGCAATCAGAGCTTCATATTCTGCTTCGTTGTTAGTGGCTTCGAACCCGAAACACAAAGCATATTCAGTCTTATCACCGCTTGGGAGGATAACTACTATGCCTGCTCCGCTGCCGCCAGAATTCGAAGATCCATCAACGACCAATGTGCATTTGGTAGCGCAAACTCCTCACTAAACATGCACTCTGTGACGAAGTCGGCTAGTACTTGTCCCTTGTAAGCTTTCCTGGATTTGTATTCCACTCCAAATCCCTTCAGCTCGCAGCCCCAATGCGGCAATCGATCGTTCCCGTTGAGGCTCCCAATATCTTTTGGAGTGGATAATTAATCACAACAATTTTATGGCTCTGAAAGTAAGGCCTCATTCGCCTACTTGTAATCAACAAACTCAATGCCAGCTTTTCGAGCGGTGGGTATCGCAACTCGCCGCCGGCGAGGGCGTGGCTCACGTAATACACTGGGCATTGTGAGCCCTCGCGCTCGACCACCAGCGCAGCCCCCACTGCTCGCTCTCCCGCAGACAATTACATCATTATCTCTTCCCCCTCTTTTGGTACCACAATCTTTGGCACCTTAGTCAGATACTCTTTCAGTTCTAGGAAGGAATTATCGGCCTCGTCGTTCCATTCAAATGTCTTGCGCTTTCGGAGTGCATCGAAAAAGGGTAGGCAGCGGTCAGCTTATTTGGCGATGAATCGGCTGAGTGCCACAACGCAACCAGTCAACCTCTGCACATCTTTGACGCACCGAGGGGAAGGCATATCCAAAATGGCCTTTATCTTCTCCGGGTTAGCGTCAATGTCGCGTTCACTGACAAAAAAACCCAGGCATTTCCCCGAATGCACCCCGAATACACACTTCTTGGGGTTCAACTTCATATTGTATTTCCTCAGGGTAGCGAAGGTTTCACTCAAATCTTGGGTGTGGTTCGCAGCCAACCTACTCTTTACTATCAGGTCATCCACATAGGCCTCCATGTTGCGCCCAATTTGCCCCTCAAACACCTTATTGACTAGCCTTTGGAACGTCGCACCTACATTCTTTAACCCAAAGGGCATCACGCGGTACATGTACACTCCCAGCGGAGTGACGAATGCGGTTTTTGGTCTGTCCTCCTCTTCGAGGGGCACTTGGTGATATCCTGCATAGGCATCCATGAAACTTAATAGTCCATGGCCCGAGGTCGAATCAACTAGTCTATCCATGCGCGGCAAAGGCTGGCCATCCTTTGGGCACGCTTTGTTTAGATCAGTGAAATCAACGCACATGCGCCACGACCCATTGGGCTTTTTAACAAGCCCAACGTTCGATAGCCACGTCGGGTACACGCATTCTTCGATGTAACCAGCCTTAAGGAGCTTACCAACTTCCTCCTTAATCGCGTCGGACTTTTCTGTCCCAAAATGTCTTCTCTTCTGGTGAACTGGTTTGATTTTTAGGTCCGCATTCAGCTTGTGCGTAATGACTGCGGGATCAAGGCCCGGCATCTCCTCTACTGCGAATGCGAACACGTCTTTGTATTCTTTGAGCAACGCGACCAGTGGATCTCGCTCTTCCACTGCGAGATTCCGACCAACGCGTACCACTCTCTCCTCATTACCTTCTTGTAAAGCCACTTCTTCTGTCTCCTCGTGGGGTTGGGTGGGTCCTTCCAGCTCATGACGCGCATCCAAAGTCTCAATGGAGTACATCATCGCAGCCGGGACGGTTTCACCATCCCTCTCTTTCCTCTTCTTAGAAGGTTGGTCTTTGGGTGCGACATCCACGAGGTTGATCATCGGCGGCCGCAGCCCCGCGTGATAACATTCTTGAGCTGTTTTCTGATCGGTTCGTATTATTGTCGGCTTCCCGTCATCGGTGATATATAGCATTAAAAGTCCCAAAGTAAACACCAAACCAACTACTTCATTTAACATCGGCCTCCCGATGACCACATTGTACGCGCAGGGAATGTCAATGATGATGAATTCTACCATTGCGGTCCTGATCGCACTCCCAGTAGCAATGGCACCAGGGAGTCGGACCGAACCCAGCGGGTAGATTGTCTGCTCGCCGAATGCGACAATAGATTCATGCAGTGGCTTGATATCCTTCCTCGTGTATCTCAACTTCAGCAAACATTCCAAAGTCATTATATCTACTGAGGATCCTGTATCCACTAGGCATCTTCTTATGTCCTTGTTCGCCACTCTCATGGTGACCACCACCGGATCATCATGTGGTGTACGAACCTCAGTGATATCAGACTGCTTCAAAGTGATATCAGGAATCCTTATCGGCCTCGTCTGCGAAGACGCAATAGAATTGATAAAGTTCTTCAAATTTTCCTTTCGTCCACGGTGACTTGGTCCACCGCTGCCGAAGCCACCTGAAATTGTGTTTATCACACCAGGACTGTGTTCCCTATCTCCTCATTTGGGTGGTCGCGGCCTACTCCCAGGCCAGCCATTGTTGTTGTTGTTGCGATTGTTGTAGTTGCCGCAGCCCTGCCACTGCTGTTTATACCTGTCCCGCTGCCCTCGCAGCCGGGTCAGGTATCTCTGCAACCTTCCATTGTCAGCTAGATTGTGACACACATCTTCCAAATTAGGGCAGTTTCGGGTACTGTGCCCGCTCTCCATATGGTATTCACAAAATTGCTGCATGTTGACCCTGTCTGCGTCAGCCATTGGCTTTGGTGCCGGCAACATCTCATCATCCTTGATCGCCATAAAGATTGTTCTGATTGATGTATTGAATCGACCTGGGTTGCGCAAGCCGTTGCTCGGTCGGCGCGCAGATAGGAAGTCCTAGTTCTTGTTCTGCGCCACCGCAGCCGCCTTCTCTTTGCTTCCCGAGCTATTTACCAAGGAGGCATTGACATGCGCAGCCACTCTCTAATATGCGCTCACCATGGTCTTGGGCTCTTTCGCAACCAAGTCATACTTGCATCTACCTTCTGCCATTCCCATGATCAACGCCGCAACCCCCGCCTCATCAGTAAGGTTGGTCACGTGCGTTGCATTCATGCGGAATCTCTGGATGTAGTCGTCCAAAGATTCGTTGTCTCCTTGTTTCACAGTGGCGAGATGGATGGATGTCTTCTTCCTAGTCTTGCTGGTTACAAAATGGCCAGCAAACTTCCTTCTCAATTCTCTCCATGAATCAATACTGTTTGGAGGTAGCTGGTCAAACCACCTCTGCGCAATTCCGCTTAGTGTAGACGGGAACAGCTTGCAGATGGTGAGTTCGTCCATGGTCAGGTAACTGATATTGTGCAGATATGACGAGATGTGATCGTGCGAGTCTCCTACCCCATCGTACTTAGTCATTTTGGGCTTCTTAACACCTGGCGGCTTGTCTGCGATTAGGATCCAACTTGTGAATGGGAGTCACAAAGCAGTGTTGAACGTCCTCGATGACCATAGCCCTGGTATTTGGAACTTGCCTCACCCTCGATTTCGGACTTGCTCTAACTACAGTTTCGCGTCCGGGTCCTACCTCTGCGAAGTGGACTCCGGGGCCGCTCATCGTGATGATGCTGGTGGTCGTGCTGAGATTGAGTCTTTGGCTGTGGTTGCGACTGACGGGTGAGGGCTACACCTCGTGTGAGTGGAGGAGACCGGGACCGTATCCACAGGGGCGCGTTGCGTCGCCCCAGATCCAGCCGTAATCTGTCAAACACCGATACCCGATCCTCCTCTACTATACCCTTGCCTTTCTCCATCACAGAAAATTTCTTGTAGGACACTTGGGGTCGCTCTTTCTCTCTTTTCTTCTCTCTTTCCTTCTCTTTCCGCAACCTTTCCTCTTCCTCTTTCTTCTTTCTTTCCTTCTCCTCGCGCCTTCCCCGCATCGATGATGAGACGCGCGTCCAAGAATCTAAGGTTGGCCTGCCTCTGCGCCTCTTTTGCGCGTGCCACTGCTCTGCGGATGCGCACTGAGGGGCACACTCTCTTCTTCCCCCTCTTCGCCCCTGAAGATCCTGGTTGCGACTGAGTTGAGATCGGTGGCACCTGCGCACTCGCCTCCTTTCAGAACGCCACCATCTAGGCATCCAGATTCTCTATCATCTCCTTGCGAAGCTCTTCTCTGACTGCGGATACCCGAGCTTCGAAGGCCGCAGTGCCTTGGCTATCCGTCTTCGTCTCCTCGTCGTCTGTATAATCTATCTCGTCTTCATCCTCGACGACATAACCTCTGCGGCGACGCTCGTCTTCGATGGTTGCGGGAGGAGGGGGGCGCGCAACTTCAACTGCCTTTTGTCTTTCCGGGGGTCGAGTTGGTGCGGTTGCGGTAGACGCGGCCGGCCCCAATAACTCACCCGTCACTGGGTCGCAACGGCCAATGATTGGGTTGTCACCAGGGGGTGGCGCACCCGCATGTACAGTGACCGCATTCGACTTGTCAGCCTTCTTCCGCGTCTCGGCTACCATTTCTATCGCAGTAAAAAATGTTCAATTCGCAAGCAAAAATTCGGACTTCTCCGATCTATCCCCACAGACGGCGCCAAATGTTGCGGTGAGTTAGACTTCGGGATAGACGGGGTCCAAATCTCTGCCCTGCGCAATGAACAAACAGTCAAGGGGGGGCCCGGTTTTACCCAGGCGACGTCCCTCCGACGGTCAAGTCAGTACTGGGTGCGGTCGAGAAATGGGGTACCGAGAATCACTTATCTCAAGAATAGCAGTAAATGTCTCAGGAGAGCTAAAAGTAAAAATTCCATGCCTCCAAAGTGAGGGAAATGAGGGTGTATTTATAGTGGAGGAGGTACCCTCATGGAATAATCCTAGGGGTCCCCCCTTCATCTTGACCCTCTATTCCCTTGACATCCAACGGATGAGATTTGCTGGATATTGAGGACATCATTGGGCTTTATCAAGGGCATTGGGCCTCCTTTCCCAAGGGCTGTGGCCTTATTAATAAAATGAACCCCAACAGCCGGCGGTGGTTAGGTGGTTCGTGGTGGTGGTGATGGGTGGGTATGGGAGGAGAGAGAAAAAAAAATGTTGTTCATTTTTCTGATTTTTTTTTTAATTTTTTTTTATTAAAGTTATTGGAGTTATTAAAGTTATCGGAGTTATTAAAGTTATCGGAGTTAAGTTGGGGTTAGGTGTTTATAGTTATTGAAGTTATTATAATTACGTGTTGTAGTTAATGGAGTTATATTAAAAGACGTGTTTTAGTTATTGAGTTATTGGAGTTAAGTTGAAGTTACGTATTTTATTTAAATAATTGTTAAGTTAGAGTTGTAAAGTTATTGGAGTTATATGCTATAGTTACTGGAGTTACGGAACAACTAAAATTATGAGAGTTAGTGGATTATCAAGATGTGTGCCTGAGATTACTTCTGACCTTTTTACATAACTTTACTTCTGACCTGATACAATTCCTATGTATATATATACTAGTATATAGCTTAACTATCATCACTTCGGATCGTTAAAAAAACGATTATTACCAATTCACAATGGAGGAAGAAATTAAAGTGGAGAAATATTTAATATGATCATTCATATATAACTTAACTATCATCAATTCGTTATGAAAAGGTTTATCACAATTTTACAACAGAGGAAGAGAATTACAACAGAGGAAGAGAAGATGGAGACCTTAGCTTGATGATCTATGGAGAGTGGTCAAGGAGTAGGTGGAGTTAAATTAGTAATAGAAATAAACAATAAGCAAGAATACAAGTAGTTTAGTTTAGATTGCTACGTTATGTCTTTTGGTCTACAGTACAATTGGTTATTACTTCCCTTTTTACGCGTCTTCTTTGCGGGTTGAAGATATGAGAGAAAAATTTACCATATTCTCGGAAATACCCTCATAGATTTGCTATGCAAACAATTGATGAACACCCAAATTTAAGTTATGAGCCCTATACTTTGGGAGTTTGGGTGTTATAAACTGAAGATGATAATAATTGATATATTAAAAAGAAATTACAAGAACTTGGGTCTTATTGAATTATTTTAAATGTTTTTTAACTTGCACTGATGAATGATCAACATATTCACGCTAATCAAAATAACCGTGAATGCTAATCAAATATTCGTGAATTGCTTTTCAAAATAACATGAGTGTATATGGGTTAGAGAAACTATATATACTCAACTAAATCACAAGACGTGTTGGTTTTTTATTCACTAGACCAACCTTAATTCTCTCACCTTTTAATTATTCATTGTTAATAATCAAATCAAAATGTTATAATATTACGGGAAATCAAGTTGCATAAATTTACGGAGATAAGTAAGAAGATTAATTTTAAATAAGAAGTTGTTACAGCCGTACAACGCACGAGTGTTAAACTAGTACCGCATAAAGTGAGAATACTCTTTCAACAAGTTCTTCAAAATACATCCTCCGTCAAAGTTGTCTATTACTCGTCAACTCAACCAATTGCGCATCGCCCCATCTGTGTCAAATTACGGACTCTCTCCTTAGAACCAAAATTAATGGTAGCTTTTTTTACCTGCTGACGCTCCCATGCTTGCAGTTCAGACATCATTGGATTCGCCTCATTGTCAGAAGCATCAGCATCTCTGTAACGCTGTGTAGCCACTGCAAACCTTTTCTTCTGGTTCACGCGTCCCTCATCATCGTATGCATCAGGTATCTTGTACTCACCAGCATCTTCTGCAGTACTCGGCCTGCTGACAATCCCATAAATTTCCCTCTTGCGCTTTAGATCACGTCGTTCTGATTCTGTCAGGACAACTCCATCAAACAGACGCTCCTCATCCTGTAACTCATCTCTCAGTTCCCCCACCTTTTTCAACACCCTTTTTCTCAAGTAATCTTCTCTCGAACGCTTCCTAAGCTCTTCAACATCATAACCTCTCTGAGCAGACTTTCCTTTCCCCCTCTTCGACTCAGTCAGCTTCCTTGTTCTACCAGCATCCTTTTCTCTCATACGTCTCTCCAATTCCCGCCTTTCTCTCTGATCAATAGACCTTTCTTCCTCCGACTCAGACCCATCATCATCACATGAACTGCCAGAACCTTTAACCTTCCCTCGTTTACCTTCCTTCGCGCTCAATACGTACAACTTCTCATCGTCATCTTCATCTTCACCACCGCGCTCCTCTTCCTAAACCTCCTCGATTTCACACCAACACAACCCTCGTCAGCAGGAGCAGGCGCAGGCACATCATCAACATATAACAGACTGTAAGCCTTCTGTTTCTGCACCAGCATTGCCGCATCCTCCTCCTGTTTCTGATAAACATTAGCACTGGCATTGCCGCGGGGCACCCTGGCGTACACCTCCTCAGCAAAAGCAAGCGTCTCGCCTGACGACAAGCCGAACGCCACAAGCTCTGATAGCACATCAGCAGGGGATTTAGCTTGTTTAGACAAACCAATGATGAATTGCACTATAACAGGCGTTGAGTAACCAACAAGAGACAGAATTTGGTCTGACACCCATGTTTTTAAATCATCTGTTTCGCTCATGATCATACTTGTAATGTTGTATAGAAAGTAATATAATATGTTTTTATGGATTGAGTTGCGTGAGATTTATATAACGTACGGTATGCCGGTGTAATTGTTTCTTATTACTGATGAGGGGTGAACTCCTATTTATATCGTTACAATAATTTGTACCGAAAGACGGATATTTACTCCTATTATTCGATAATACTAATCCTACCATAATTTATATATTCCCTAATCATATTCCCAACGCTTCTATGGTACCCCGGGGTACATCCTTTTCGTACCCCCCGGCCCAATTATGATGGCCATGGTTTAATGTTAAGCCCAATTTAAAAGATAATAATATGGACCAAAATTATTATTAGGCCACAACATCAAACAAAAGGCCCAAACCTCATTTTCTTTCTCTCTCCTATTCCCAATCCCCTTCCACCTCCCCCGACCACCACTTCGCGACCACCACCACGAACCACCATACCACCGCCGGCCACCTTCACCGACCACCACCCCACTCGGCGCAACCACCACCATTCGATGGGCGCCGCTCCGACGACCCCTCTTCGGCACCCCTAAGCCCGCGTCACGCCTCCATTGTCCTCCACGTCCCGTTTTTCTCATTTTCTCTCTCTTCTCTCACTCCCTTCCCCAGCCCATGTCCTCAACAACCACCGCCCAAAAAACGTCCCCCACCCCTCGCCCTACGCCGCCGACCACACGCCACACCATCATCGCCGCAAATAAGGAATGTCAAGTGAAATCGGAAAGAAGGGAGGGGATAATAGGGGAGAAGGAAGGGGCTTCGGTGTCGTGGAGTGGCGGGGGGAGGGTCGCGTGGGAGAGGCAGTTAAGATGGCTGGGTCGGGGCTGGTGTTGGTGGTGGTCGGCGACGGATCGCGGCGGGGATGGGGTGGTGTCGGGAGGGGTAAATGGGGGGTTGGGGGAGGAAAGAGAAAAGGTAAAGGGTGGGGTTTTTGGGTGTGTTTTTTAATTTGATATTATAAATTAAATATAATCATTATTGAACAATATCAAATCATCATAGAACAAAAATAGATCATTTTAGAACATACCCAATAAATAGTTACGGAACGTACCATTAATTTTAGAACAACAATCATTCATTTCAGAACAAATATCATCCATTGCAGAACAAAAAAATAATCATCCCGAAATAAAAGTCGTTCATTCCAGAACAAAAGTCAACCATCCTGGGACAAAAATAACCATTCCAGAACAAAAAGTAACCATCCTAAACAAAAACCATCCATTTTGGAACAAAAAGTAACCATCCTAGGACAAAAATTGGTCATTCCAGAACAAAAAGTAATCATTCTAGGATAAAAACTAACCATTACAGAACAAAAGGTAATCATTATGAGACGTAAGAAAAACAGATGATTAAAATTAAGACAGTTTATTGCAAAGCAAAATTTTTAGAACCAAATACTATGGTTTTTGTTCTAAAATGACATATTTTTGTTCTATTATGATCAGTTTTTGTTCCAGAATGACATATTTATGTTCTATGATCAATTTATATTCGAGAATGAGAGACTAATTTATGTTCTATAATGATTAATATATGTTCTATAATGATTAATATATGTTTTATAATGATTTGTTTTTGTTTCATAATGATTGATTTTTAATGATCAGTTTTTGTTATATAATGATCATTTTTTATTCTATAATAATATATTTATGTTTATATGATCAGTTTTTGTTTTACGTATTTATGTTCTATAATGATCAGTTTTTGTTCTAGAATGACATATTTATGTTCTATAATGAATTGTTTTTGTTTCATAATGATTGATTTTTAATGATCAGTTTTTGTTCTATAATGATTAGTTTTTGTTCTCGAATGACATATTTATGTTCTATAATGAATTGTTTTTGTTTCATAATGATTGATTTTTAATGATCAGTTTTTGTTCTATAATGATGTATTTATGTTCTATAATGATCAGTTTTTGTTCTAGAATGACATATTTATGTTCTATGATCAATTTATATTCGAGAATGAGAGACTAATTTAGGTTCCATAATGATTAATATATGTTCTATAATGATCAGTTTTTGTGTTAATAATGATTGATTTTTAATGATCAGTTTTTGTTCTATAATGATAAATTTATGTTCTATAATGATCATTTTTTGTTTTATAATGATGTATTTATGTTTATATGTTCAGTTTTTGTTTTATAATGATGTATTTATGTTCTATAATGATCAGTTTTTGTTCTATAATGATGTATTTATGTCCTATAATGATCAGTTTTTGTTCTATAATGATTAGTTTTTGTTCTAGAATGACATATTTATGTTCTATAATGATCAGTTTTTGTTCTATAATGATTAGTTTTTGTTTCATAATGATTACTATATGTTCTATAATTACCTGTTTTTGTTTCATAATGATTGATTTTTAATGATCAGTTTTTGTTCTATAATGACAAATTTATATTCTATAATGATCATTTTTTATTCTATAATGATGTATTTATGTTTATATGATCAGTTTTTGTTTTATAATGATGTATTTATGTTCTATAATGATCATTTTTTGTTCTAGAATGAGATATTTATGTTCTATAATGATCAGTTTATGTTCTATAATGATTAGCTTTTGTTATAAAATAAAAACAAATAAAAGGTTGAAATTCTTTTTTTTTTCTCCTCCCCATTCTCATTTTCTCTTTCCTCTCCCTCGTCAACCACCACGCACTACCCCTCTTACAAAAGCCACCAACGCAGCCCCAACTAGACCCGATTCCGATGGCCACCAACGCAGCCACCAACGCAGCCTCAACGTCGCCGGTAAGTCGTAAAATGGGAGGAGAGAGAAATGTAGGAAATGGAGGAAGAGGAGGTGGTGGTGGCATCGCGGAAATGGTCAGCTACGAGGTTGGAGCGTTTGCCACCTCAGAGGTGGTGGTCGGTGGCGACCGACGATGGGGTGCGGTGAGGCAGGGTGGCCGGCTTGGTCGGCGTCGGTAGAAAATATCGAGCATGTGCGGTAGTGAATGTGGGTCACGAGACGTAGAGTAAGAGACAAAGAAAGTGTTTGTCATTATTGGGCCAGTTGGTTTATAAAAGATTGGGCCTATTGCCTATTGTTTTCTGCCTGGGTTTTTAAAACACCCGAAGACACAATCCTATGCAAATCTAACCAAACAAATAGAAGCCCAACTTGAAAAGTGGCCGGGGGGTACCATTCTATTCGTACCCCCGGGGTACGATAGTATTTGTGTCATATTCCTACCACAATATAGGAATACTTGCATAATCTCTAACAGTTGTACACAAATTGGTAAGTTTTATTATTTTTCTTGGTGAACAAGGGCCATCCTTTTCCTTGACGGTCAAGGAACTGAAGCAAAGGTTAGGAAAAAAAAGAAGGTTGCGGTTCAAGGGACCTATTAGTAGAACTCATGTGCATTAATATCACCTCGTATTATAGTGTAGCGTTTTCTTTTCTTTTGACGGGATAATAATGCCAAATTATGATTTTCGAATTTCCATACGTGTATTTATATGAGCCAATAAATTACACAACTTATTTTGTGACAAACACTTACCATAAAATAAGGAAAGGATCAAAACTAAATAAAAAAAACAAGGAATCGTGATTTCAGAGGACACATTCCACCGCCTTAATTTTCTCATAGTATGACTAGAAAAATACAAAATTAATGTAAAAAATCAATAAAAATAATAATAAATTTAAGAAACAGAAAATAAAATCCAATAATTAAATTATATATTTCCTGGAGCCCAAGCAAAACTCTTACTATAAAACCTGAACAATTAATCTCTTTATTCTCATAAAACTTTTAACATAAACCAACCCAATTTGAAGAACTTTTCAAGGGACCTAGTTTAGTCCGTTTTTCTTGTGTAATTAATCTATATTGTATGATCCATGACCCGACTTGAACAAATTTTGACTCGCATATTTCTTGGTCTAACTTAAGCCAACCCGTTGACGCGATTGTTATAATTGGTTACACGAATTGTTGTAATCCGACCCGCTTTTCTGCCCTTTCTCTGTCAAGAACCCGAACATATTTTGATCATGTATTTTTGGATCAAACTCGTTAACCATATTTGACCCATATATAATGTGAAAGTAAAACAAAATTAAGATGAACAATCTAAAACTTATTTCACGACTTAGAAACTAATTTAGTCTTATATGACACACTTTTATGTTTCATGAACCCCTTTTTTTATGACAAATGACATTTATTGATAAGCACCCATTTTGGCTCTCATATGTTTAGTTTTAGTTTTATCTAATTAGCCTGGGGCGCTTTTATGTGTCATGATCCTGCATTTTATTACACATGACATGTATTGACTCACACCCGATTTGACTCTGAACACTTAGTGCAACTTTAGAATATTTTTGGGTCATGACCCACTTTTATGTCCCGTGGCCCAATTTATTAGTTAGAACTCGGTTTTATGACCAGTAATCCGTATTAACCTGCATTAAGTTAAACAACATATATAGGATATTATTTCTTACTAGCTTTTACACCGTGCTACGCACGGTCTTCGTTGATTAGAGTGTTTGATTTTATGCGTGAATTAGTGAAATAGAGATATTACAATATTAGTCATCGACTTCTTTAATTTTCGTCAAACCGCTTAATACTAATTCTTCTATTTATTACCCTACATTTTTGTTATATCAATATTTATTCTCACCACGGTTATGAATAATATCGTATACCACGATTTATATCAATCACCCCTAAATTACAAAAATAGATAGATTAGTATCATAGTGATCAATATCCTTGTCCCTTCCCGTCTTCATTGGGTAGTGTGGATAAAGTTGTCACAAAAAACAATTAGTGTATTTGGTTTTATACGTAAATCAGTGAAATAGAGAGAATACGATATTACTCATCCTTGTCTTTGTTTTTCTCCAAACTGCAACATACCGATTCTCGTATTTTCCTCTCCACTTTTTGTTATTTTAATATTTATTCTCATTACGATTATGAATAATATCATATGATTTATGTTAAACCCCCCTATAAATTATTTTGATATTTCATTTCATATATATATTTATAATCTCAACATTAAATGCCTTTATATATAATTATGTTAACTAAAGAATCAACAATCATCAATTGCCTTAGTGGTTGAAGTGTTTAAATGCAACGTTGAGGTCTCAGGTTCAAACCTTCATAGTCACATTTTTGTGGATATGACTGTGCCTTATGTGATAAGGTGGAATTGCTTGTGTAGCATGCACGTTTGCCTGTCACCTATGTGGCACGTGAGATGGAGGATGACGTGTCGCGCCCACACGGTTTCCATCCAACTTTATATATATATATATATATATATATATATATATATATATATATATATATATATATATATATATATATATATATACTAGTCTTTACACTGTACTACGCACGGTTTTCGTTGATTAGCGTGCTTGATCTTATGCGTAAATTAGTGAAATAGAGATATTACAATATTAGTCAGCGAATTCTTCAATTTTCGCCGAACCGCATAATACTAATTGTTGTATTTCTTTCTCCACTTTTTTTGGTTATTTCAATACTTATTCTCACCACGATTATTAACAATATCATATAACACGATTTATATCAATCACCTCTAAATTACAAAAATAGATAGAGTAGTATATCTATTAGTGATCAATATCATTGTCCCTTGTCGTCTGCATAATACCAATTCTCATGTTTTACTCTCCACTATAAATTATTTTGATATTTCATTTTGTTATTTCAATCTTTATTCTTACCACAATTTTGAACGATATTATATTCCACTATTTATATCAATCACCCCTAAATATTTTGATTTTTATGTATGTATATTTATTTATAACCACAACATTAATGACCTTTATATATAATTATGTTAATAAAAGTATCAACAAAAACAATTGGCATAGTGGTTGATGTGTTGCAATTTCACATGGAGGTCACGGGTTCAAGTCTTTGCAGTCTTATTTTTGCGGTGGATTTGTTTATGTGGCTGATGAGGTGGATTCGCATGTGTGACATGCACGTTTGTCTGTCACCTATGTGGCACATGAGGTGGAGGATGACGTGTCGCGCCCACACGGTTTCCATCCAACTATATATATATATATATACATATATATATATTTAAATCATTTCGGGGCATTCGTTCCAATCTTCTTTTTTTATGATCTCATTTGAAATCATATAAAGACAATTCCGATTTAATATAGCTATTTGTGCAAGTACTTTACGATTAAGAAGCAACTGTTTCTTGTACAGATTGTGTATAAATTGACTATAATTATAGTATACTCCCTTTTCGCGAATTACTGCGTTTATCCGAGTGATCCATAAACGACGAAAATCTCTTTTTTGCTTATCTCGATCTCTATGAGCCGAAACTAAAGCTCTTATTTTCTGTTGAGCAATAGTTCGAGTAAGTCTTGAATGAGCCCCGCGAAAGGTTGATGCAAATAAACGAATTTTTGTTCTACGTCTCCGAGCTATATATCCTCGTCTAACTCTAGTCATTGAATAAATGAAACTTTGATGAATAACTAATTGATTTTCTTTCGTTGAGTTATTCTTTTCTCCCCTCCTGGTCTATTAATACCAAAATGGATTTTTCCAATGTATAAAATAAAAATCCCAATGGCCTTTGCTGCTATAACCTTCCCGACCACGATTTTTTATTTTTTAGACATTTCGTCTTGAAACAAGAAAAAACTAAGAAATCTTAAAATGGATATATATATATATATATATATATATATATATGATTCGACCCATTATGAGTTGTGACCATTAATGGGAAACCATTTTGACTCGTATACTTTAACCCTAAGCCCAGTTCGACCTATTGACTCGTATATTTTAACTCTGACCTAATTTTGACCCGTAATAATCGAGTTAAAAGCAATAAGACGATATATGATTAAAAAGACTTATTGAAATTTCAATCTTAGATCATAAAAGTAATGATTGATGTTAGACTTGTCAAATGGTTGACTTGTATGGTAATTCGTCTCAATTTAACCCGTTCGGGTAATAAACATGTCTTTGATCAATAGCACGTACAACATGAACTGTTTCGACCCACAATAATTTGGTCAAACCTGGCCCAACCTGAACCTTCACCAAGACAAATTTAAAACGGTTCTAAGGCCAAGAATGCATTGAAAAAATAATCAAAATCGTTTAAATAGATATACTTGAGCAATGCAAGCTAGCTACCCATTTTATGTTTTAGTTAAGTACGGAGTAGTAAAGAACCGTACTTTCGGACGCCAAACCGTATAAACACGTATCCGTTTTCTCAAGTGTTATTTTAGATGGAATCCTACCCATTTGATTTTATGGTTGTCTTCTTATTCCATCACAACCCATAAGGCCATACCGGCCATGTTCTAGTAATGTAGCACCTCACCTAAACTTGTGGTGCACATGCCTTTTAAGAACAAATTTCCGCGGCCGCGGCGGGTGTTTGATGAAGTGTCATGATTGAGACGGTGAAGGTTGTGCCACCCTATTAAAAATTTCTAAATAAAATGCCTCTAATTCCCCAGCTTATTGCAAATTCCATTTCACCTTTTCGCTCTAGCACAATTTTGAACCAACTTGTATAGAAACTCTATCATTTAAAGGTAATAAATCTCACAATCATCCCATTTTCAAGAAAGTTAACGTAGTACAGTCAATCTCTATATAAAAGAGAACTACTGTAATGAACTTTAGTTAGGTAATATGGAGAGTAAAGACATCATGCGATTTTTATAAGCGATATGTTGTGTCTGGTGTGCCAATTACACAAACTTGAGCGCAATGTTCATTATAGAGAAGCGAAGTTAATTGCATCCGACGAATTGGTTACCAGGGACACAACCGTTGTTGGTTTCTCCAACGTTGAACGGTTCGAGCTGTTGTAGACTTGTAGTGTCCTGATCAATTGATCTTAGTTTGCTCAACCCGAATTTATCGGGTTATACACGATGTCCCTAATTAAGGGTTTGCATTCGACCAAATTGGGGTATCGTCAATCTGCCGAATTGCCAGGGTCTACAGGTTTAATTGCAGCATGCTTGGCAAAAGGAATCTCAAGAAAAATCTGGGATGAATTCATCAGAAAATTTAAACCAATGAGCAAACTTTAATATGGAGCATCAGAGTTGCACATTACAATTTATACAATGATATAATTGCAATTACTATTACATATACAATGACAATTTCAATTCTAATGTGAATAGTGAAAATCACATCTCCATGTGGGCACGACACGTCATCCTCCACCTCACGTGCCACATAGGTGACAGGCAAACGCGCATGCCACACAAGCAATTCCACCTCATCACCTGTCGCACAGTTAAATCCGCAAAAATGAGACTATGAAGGCTTGAACCTACGACCTCAACGTTGCATTTTAACACTTCAACCACTAAGCCAATTGATATTTGTTGATTCTTTTATTAACCTAATTATATATAAAGGCCTTTAATAATGTTGAGATCATAAACATATACATGAAATGAATGTCAAAGTAATTGATAGGGGAATTGATATAAATCGTCGTATATGATATTATTCATAATCGTGATGAGAATAAATATTAAAAAAAAAAAATGGAGAGGAAAACGAGAATTGGTATTATGCAGTTTTGAGAAAAAACGAAGACAAGGATGAGTAATATTTTAATCTCTCTATTTCACTGATTTACGTATAAAATCAAACACTAATTATTTTAGGTGGTACTTTTATCCATACTACTCAATGAATGAATACGAGAGGGGACAATGATATTGATCACTAATATATTAATCTATCTATTTTTGTAATTTAAGGGTGATTGATATAAATCGTAGTATATGATATTATTCATAGATATTGGAATAACAAAAATGTGGAAAGAGAAATACAAGAATTAGTATTAAGCGGTTTGGCAAAGATTAAAGAAGTCGCTGACTAATATTGTAATATTACTATTTCACTAATTTACGTTTAAGATCAAACTCACTAATCAACGAAAACCGTGCGTAGCACGGTGTAAAGACTAGTAGATATGAAAAGCCAAACATAGAAGCCCTAATAAGTAGAACAGAATAAGGGAGCTACCAACATTTCAAGCATACGAAATGTAAGGGACCTGATAAGCATTGACAAAGTGCTCTTTGGATTGACCCGTGATAAAATCTCCAAACGTTTCATCATTTTTATCACCCTCGCCCAACTAGCTGGATGCAGGAATTTTTTTGTAAAAAAATATATAAGAACCTGCTCCTGTAGTCCTGTTTGGAGCCACAATAACGCAGCAATAATGTTGCTCTACCAATCAGGCTCACATCTTCATGCAAATTAACACTGCAAGTAAAAATGGTTCGAACCGAATACCATAAATCGCACCAATAAAAATGGCAATATGAGATTTTCATTCGCATAGAAGAAACAAAGAGAAAAACTTCGACTTTATCAAGAAAATGATACCGAGAATATAAGAGTGATACCATTAACACTAAGAGGAAATCAAAGGTAGTAGATCAGTACGTAACACGGCTGCAGAGATTGTCGTGTCAGGGACTCTGGCCTTCCATGTCGTCCAAATCAATTCAAAATCACTCGACGCTGCAAAACAAAAGCAATCTGACAGTTAAATTTTTAGTAGTACGTATAATGCTAATCAACATAGAATTAGGTGGCAACTAATCTCATTTAAAACATTTTTTTTATAATAATTTCGACCTCAATTCTCGCCTATTTAAAGTCCAATTTTTCCTTAATAATAGCTGAAGATACCCATGCAGTTTTATTCATGGAAAACCTTCAAAAAAAAATTTATTCATGCATGGAAAGCTTTTGAATTTTCCATATTTTTGGTATATACTTGACAAAATGCATCATATAATTGCTTTTGTTTTTATCAGCCGAAAATCCTTGCTAGTTTGAGTTCACATATTTGGATTATATTTATATCATTTAGGAAAATTAGGATTCTTTAATAATTTTATGATAGTTGTTGAACTTAACTATGGAAAAGTATACTCCGTATTCTGTTACAGATTTATGGGAAATTATGATCGTCGAAATAATATTTTAATTATGGAATATGTCATTTTTAATGGATATTTTATTATTAGATAATCTTATTATTGAAAATGTTAGTGTAGTGATTTATGACATATTTTTTTGAAAAAACGATGTCGTAACCCCAATACAATAAAAAACCCATTACAAAAATTAAAATGAACAAATTCAGGTGCCATCTCATAAAAAAAAACATAAGAAAGGCAAATATTGTTAAAAAAAAAAATGTTTCCCAATGTCTAAACCTACGACTCCTGAAATCACCACCCCTTTCTCCCAACCCTGTGATTGACCCGTAGTTGTTTGCTCGTGCATATATATATCGTTTTTAGTCTAACTTCGCTCGACCCATTGACCGATTATACTCTACTGAATATTGGTGTTGAGTATCGGTTCTTAAGTTTTATGTAATTTTGGTCATTTTAAGCACATTTTGGATGCGAACAATAATTGACGCGCTGTTGAAAAGATTTCCAGAGACTTTTGGCGGCCGCGCTGCAAGTTTGGCGGAGCGTTAAAAGAAGCAAAAAGATATGCGTCAAAGACTTTTCGCAGTCCGCTATGGTGAGCTTGGCGGGCGGCGATGAGGCTTTGCGGGCCGCGGTGAAGAGCTTGGCGGACCGTGGTTTCCGTATTTTTCAAATTACGTATTTTTCTAATTTTACGTTTTCCGGACTTTAAGAATCCCCGACTCTAGGTTTATTCATTCAGAATTTTTGAAGAAAACAAAGGGCGGCTAGAAGAAGAGTGATGGCGGCGGACAGAGGGAAAGGGGGAAATCGCGTCGGAGGGAGAAGACATAATTGTGGTGGGAGGCAGTGGGAGCCGTTGACGGTGATCGATCACTCCACTAGTGGAGTCGCCATCATACGACGAGCAAGCGTTGTTGCCGGGCAACATACGGTGGTGGTGTGTTCAGATAGTCGGTGGTGAGGTCGTGAGGTAGTACGTTGTGTTGGGTAGGGAAAGGGAAAGAGGGAGAGGAGAGAGAAAAGTAAGAGGTGGGGATTGGTCATTTTATTTCATTATCATTGATTATTGATTGTAATTAACTTAAACTAATCATGCTCCTGTCAATTTCGAAAAATGGGCATAGTGTGCAATTTCGAAAGTACGGGGTTACCGTATGCACAAAGTTAATTTGTAGGAGTACCGCGTGCAAAACCCCAAAGTACAGGGGTACCACATGCATTTTTCGATAATATAATTTATGGTGATTATTGTGGTAAGCTAAGTTATTGTAATATAAAAATATAATGTGATATAACAGGTGATGTGATTGTGGTATGAAGATGAGATAGTAAAACGGTCAATGTAAAGGTGGAAGTAAAATAATAATATGATAGAGAGTAAATGAGTAGAAACATATAATATAATATACTATCATTACTAATAATATTATAAAAAAGATAAATCAACATTTTTATAAAACGGGTATAATAATGTGAATATGCAGCCCGGGCGTAGGCCGGGCATACAAACTAGTACTCCCTTCGTCCCAGCTCAAACGCCCCAAGGCGTTTTTGTAGTGAAATAAGAAAAATTGATATAGTAAGTTGAGTGGGGTAATATTAGGAAAAAAGGAAGAGAGAGAATGTGAGGATTAATTAAAGGAGGAGAGAGGATGTGAGAGAGGATGTGAGAGATGATGTAATAATTTAATAAAAGTAGGATAAAGATATATGTCCCAAAATAAATGGGGTGTTTGAGTTGGGACTTCCAAAATGAAATATGGGGCGTTTGAGATGGCACCGATGGAGTATATATATATGACGCAGTCCTGCTACCCAAACTCTTTCACCTCAGCCTTCTCAAAAAAACACACACACACACACAAAACAAAAAAAAAAAGGAGTTCACAGCAGCAGCCAGCAGGTAAGGCAGCGCGTCACTTCCGGCGGCCGGGCCGGGCCGACCCGTCGCCATCGTCGTTCGCGTTCATTGAGGTTACAAGCTTAATTACAATTAGTACTTCTCAATAATTAGGGTTACAATTCATATCAGCGTAGTGTAATTCTTTCGATTTCTTGAGGTTTTTAAGTAATTAGTTAGTAATTGCGCATTAAAAATGCTGTGATTGGGAAGTAATTACTAATTAATGATCTGTTTGATTTCAGGAGAAATTCTTGTAGTAAAGTCTGTGAACATTAGTGATTTTTTTTTTTTTTTTTATAACATGATATCTAGATTTATCCTCGAACAATTTTCAGTTTCTTTGAAGTGTAAGACAATCACATTGCAAGTTTAAACATTATAATGTTAAGTTATATACATTCTTGGAGTTTCGGAGTTAAACCCTGGGTGTCCCTTCAATATAGAAATATATATTATGTGAAAATTGTGTTGGCTTCTCGGAGAAGTAGCGTGTTTATATGTGTAGTCTGTCTTGGGATTTCTTGAACAAAACTATAGTATGTACGAAAGGCTTTATTTCTTATCCTTGAAGAATACTTTAAGGACCTCCACGTCTATGATATGGTTAGAAAGCATTTTTCGAACTGTATTTTCATCAGACTATACTATATTGCTGCTGATGAATGATCATATATATACCATCCTTATTAGCTAATAATCCTTCATTACCTTATTAGCTACTGACCTAGCTTCATCAGCCTAACACTGCTAACTACTTACTAATTATAACCTTGCTTTGGTTTAAAGAAAAACCCAAAAATCGATTGTTGTTGTCGTTTAGCTGTTTGTGGAGTATAGTCTTAGGTAAATGCTACAGCAGCGAGCATTTGGTGCTTTCTGCTGACCGTAGGGATTAAGTTGTTGACTCGATATCATTGGTAGTTGAAACTATAAACTATTATTATCCTTGAACCTTGATCAACCTAATAAACTTGTGGCAAAAGCCATATGGGAAATGAGTAAGAAGAAAGGCAGTCGTCACCCTGGTAAAATTTGTCTCTTTTACCGGTGGTGACGTCGAACACACCAATATCTCGACCACCAAGTCCATCAATGGTCATCAACCAATAGCCTGAGCGAATATCGTCGATGTAATAGATAGAGTTACGTTTACATCCTTTAAACCTGGTTGAATCAACAGATGTAGCTGGATTAGAACCAATAAATATTGCAACATCTCCCAAGTCAACCACTTCCTCCCACTTTTTTGTACTCAGATCAAGCTTGTACACGTCGAAGTCATATGTATAGTACTCATATTTCTCCAACAACCACTGTTCATTAGGTTGGACAACATAAATGTCCACTTTTCTTCGAACTATAACTATGTCTCCAAAAGACTCGAGGAGGTAGTAGGAGACACCTCCCTCTAGCCCAGGTTTATCAGGGTAGAAGCTTGGAGTCGGAACCAACTTAAGCAGACTTATGGGAGACTGTTGATCGTCGAGGTCCGAAACTATGTTTAAATCCCAGTACATAATTCGGCCATCTTCGAGCAAGAATAGGACCAGGTTTAAATGTCTAGCATACGCAACATCGGCCACTCCGGATCTTGTTGGTCCAGAAGGCATAATAATTGGTGTCCATTTGGAATCCCCTGGCTTGGCTACAACTTTTCTGTCGTAGTAACCATCGCTGTAAGTCACGACTGTGAACAACGACTTCTCATCCCGCCCGTTGGGTCGCTGTACCACTAAAGCTCTATATATGTAGTGGTCTCGCCACCATTCTTTCGACTGGTGATCCGACTCTTTAGCTTCAGGTTGATCAGGAAGAGTTCGAGGTGATGGGAGGCCAAGTTGGAGCTTGGTGAGCGGGTTAAACAAGTGCATATTGAGTTCGAGCCCGATGGTTAATATCCATCCTGTCCCAGTACCGTGACAACTTTTCTTATAGGTTTAGGGAAGGTTTAGCCTGTATGTTGTGGAGTTGCGTAAGTTGAACAAGTTTCTATTGTAGCACTCTGAATCATTGCCATTGTCGCTGTCCCTGCCACCTCGGTGCTCGGTGAGCATGAGCCACGGGACCTGACCACGCCAGTTGAGTGATGGTTTAACCGTAGAGGCAGCTCGGTGCCAGGAAGAACATACGTTAGAAAACATCACAAAGTCTACCACGGATTATGTCAAGTGCTGCCCTGCAATTTTCTCTAGAATCTCCGGAAAAAGGTTGGACCAATTTTTGACATTCATGATTGCGCGTAAGTAAATCGTTTTTTTATTATTATTATTTTTGTATACAAAGGAGCAACTAGCGCTGAGGGAGATTCGAACTCGAGGCAACTCTTAGACGAGTTGAGTTCTTATCCACTAGTCCAATCTTAGGCTCTCACTTCGACTTCGACTTTGACTTTGACTTCTTATTGAGAGCAAGGATCATCACCCTTAAAAAAACTTTATCTTGGGGAGGTAGGAGGTTGTATATATACACAATTTGAACTTGTTCCACAAGGAAGTTCTAATATTTTTAGGTAGGAGCTTGTTCGATATACTCAACCCTAACCCGACCCTACTTCAAACAGGGTTGAGGCGAGTTATTGCCGAGATAGTGTTTGACCAGGGTCAGGTAAACAGATGGCCAACTCTATTTGTAGGGATGTGATTTACCAAAACTAGGTGCCACTGCCTTGTGCAGAGCTAGCTGATTCAGTTGACTCATAAGTTTCAAGCCCCTTCTAATGGTTATTTACCAAAACTAGGAAACACATATATCCATGTGCCTTGTGGGCATGCGTTAGGAAAACTGTAATCATATTGTCTGCTTTAGGCTACCTCTTACCGATATGTGTTTAGGGTTAATTTAGGCATTTTATATTGAAAAACAGTCGATATATGTTCACTAGCCAGCTATAGCTTTCTATAATTAATTCTTACCCAAAATTTCCAGTATGTAACCACCAGAAGCAAAACATTTATAGGTATTTAAATAAGAAGCAGCTAAGAGCCGAGTAAGAAAAACAACATCTCCATCCTTTAGAGACCCATAGATGTAATTATTTTGTTATTGAGACAGATTAGAAATTCAAACTTCAAAGCTATCAGAACTCACACAACAACAAATGTTAAGAACATTACATGAGTAATGAGTATTTAGCAAGCTAGATTGATTGAAAATGTGATCGAGTTAATTAATAATATCATTTGTTCTTGGTAGGGTAAGAAGCCATCTTGTTGATACCACAAAGACCTTCTGCCTTTCCAGTATTTCTCTTAATCCTTATGAATCCCTTCTCTCCCCATCTGCTTCCCCATGAATTCTTCACTACGATGTAGTCGATACCCTTGCTTGACCCGTACCCGACAGCAGCGACTCCGTGATCCAACTCCGTTCCACAGTGCCCGTCAAAAACTCCCTATATATAACCAATCAACCCATACATATGTATTATGTACGTATACATGTCAAAAAAATGGGAGGCACGTAAAATCTTCGTCATCAGTAAAATGTGAGATTGACTCATACGATATTTTGTTAGGAAAATATTAGGAGTCTATATATAGACAAATTAAAAAGGGCCTACATTAAGTTTGTAGTAAATAAAATGAAATGTATAGTAAAAAAATTTGTATAAATTTGGAAAACAAATCAAATTATAGAATGAGTAATCAATTAATACCCCGCTATAGAATTGGAAGTCTCTGCTAGAAGCTTCCACAGCAACACTGATGGGCTGATGAGCAAGAGCTTTGATGAGGCTTGCTTCGTCGTTAGCTGGCACGTCGTTGTAGCCGTCGATGCTAATCGTTTCGCTCAAATCCTACAATTTTATAGTGCATGTAAACGTTAGAGTTTGGTATTGAAATTATAGGAAAAGGAAAACGTATCATCCTTTTGTCCTAAAATGATCGGTTTTTTCTCAGTACATACGTACGTATTAGGAGAACTGAATCATGTTACAATGAGGATTCAAATCCGAGATAATGCTCAGCCAGTTTAGGCCAACCTTTATCAGATCATGTCCGAGTTTTTGGTATGTAGCCTAGTAAAAGTGAAGAATACGAGCAACGTAGGATATGCGGAGTATATATATGATTATGGACTGAGTAGTTTTTAAAATGTACCTTGTTGCTGTCACAAGTGCCTTCTTCCATAAGATAAGGGTAGTCCTCGTCCTTGTGAAGTCCACCATTTCCCATGATATATTGGAAAGCGTAATCCATAAGGCCTCCATTGCAACCATTGTTGTTAGCTGTGTCACAATCGATCAATTCTTGCTCCGAAAGAGATGTCAAGTTCCCTGTCACAATCTGGTTGATTCCCTCAACCGCCGCTACCGTTGAAAATGCCCAGCAACTACCTGCATAGATCATCATACCATAAGCACACATCAACTAATACTACTCATGTTCAATTTCAAAGGTGTAGCTAAATTTGTGTATATATGACCTAATGATCAACTCTGCTCATGTTACAAAATTCAGCTAGCTCAATTATTAAGGTTTCAAAATTATGTTAAGCAAGAGTCAGATTTGTCCCCTATCGGTATCAAGCGTCGACCCCTTTTAAATTACACTTCTCATAGTATAGATAAAGTTCGACACCTTTTAAACAACATACAGGGTATGTGTATAAGCTAAGTCTACTTTCAAGCCAAGTTTTAAAGTTATCACTCCTTTCTTCTTCTTATTTTTCCATCTAATAACATTTGGTTTAAATTTCTTTTACATTGTCAAACAGACATTAACGAGTGAAAAAACGAGGTAAATTAAAGTATGATGGAGAGAAATTACCCACCACAAGAGCCTTGGTTTTTAATTGAAGTAACAGCACCCTTCAACCTCCAGTCAACGGACTTTGGTAGGGCCTCATCTGGGATATCCTTGTAGCTGAATCCAGAGGCCTTTCCACTTCTTGGTATGTCAGCCCTAAGGCCCAAATACTTGTGCTTGAATTCTTCATGGGTCATATCCGCAAACTCGTTAAGGCCCAACCAATAATTTTTGACCTTTTTGTTAGTCTCATCAATGTGCTCCAAATTGTCCCTAAACACCTCAAACCTATGTAACTTCTCCTCAATGCTATGGTAAATCTTGCCATGCCTCTCCGTCCACGACTCGAATAACCTAATTAACTTATCGATGCACGAGAGGTCGTGAGGCTTGTATCCTACTATCGAGAAATGGCGGTCGTCTAGATGACCGTCTGCACTAGCATAAATACCATACGCGAAAAGCAAAGCAATCGACAAGAAAAGGGAGAGGGATTTCAAGGAATGGGGGAGAGCCATTGCACACTTTACTTGTAGTGATCAAACTAGTGTATTTGATGTGTATGCACAAGAAGTGTTAAGGGAGAAATGAAGATGAGAAATTCGAGAAAATTGAGTGACATTATATACTAAATGAAATTGTATTGTTGCTTTCAAGCAAAGTTGGTGAATTCTGTCCAAGTATACGGAGTCTTAAAGTATAGTTTTGTCATCAAGCTTTGAGTCCAAGAACATTTTTCTGATGTATTGTCTCCGTATGTACGTGAGCGTGGCTACAAATCTACAATGAGTTCTTTGCCGTCACGAACCAAGTCTTCAATACGTGACTATAGATCATGCATCACACCAAGTTCTACATTTAGTGGCTAATTTGTGTAGTCTAGTGTACATTGGCTACCCCAAGTTCCTGAAAAGTATCTAAAAAACCGTCTAAAATTCCTAAAAAGGAGGAAATTGAAATGGTTACCTCAACTAATAAAGTTAGATTCACCCCTGGCTAGACTGAGGACTCGGGGGTAAATTACATGTTTCTCGATGACACTATAAAGTTGTTCATATAGGAGGGAGTTCCATGTGCATCAAGACTCAAGAGTACATTATATGTCGCATGTAGTAGAAGTTACCGTCCACTATGTCTTAAGCTCGCTGGCATGTCCCAAGTCCCAATAAACTCTATCAAATGCTTGTCAAAGGCTGATGATTAGACCGGGTAATTCAACCCATATTAACCCCGCCCCATATTTTACTGAATCCGATCCATCTAATTAAGAGATACTATACAACTCATTATCTCGATTCTCCCCAACACGAGTGTAAATATAATTCACGAAAGTGTAAAAATCGGACCCATCAACTCTCCATATCCAATCAACACACATTGGATTGTAAAGAGAAAGGGACTTGAAAAGACAAGTAGTTACATCGTTTTCGAAGACGGAGTTAGAGATACATACACACACGAGTGGGTGGGGTGAATAATTATTGAAGGGTAAGTGAGGAAAAGGAAGAAGAAGAAGAAGAGAAGAGGGGCCTCTGCCTGTGGTTGTTTGCTAGGTCGGTGGTATTGGCAGGGCTTCGTACGTACTCCCTCATTTAATATGCAGCCTCTTCTGCGGATGTGCAACTCCCATGAACAATATTACATTCACATACACACTACGTACCCCATGGGCTAATCTAGCCCTAAAAACTTGGGGTAGCCCTTTTAGTACAAAATTATTTTTTCCTATTTTTTTGAAATTTTTTAGGCAATATTTTGACGTTTTCGGGGAATTTGGGGTAGGCGGTGCACCCTAGGCTACCCCCTAAATTCGCCCCTGACGTACCCTTTTCCTCATAGATCGGATGGCAATGTTAAATTAGCATTTCTATAGTGAAATTATGTATCACATTAATTTGCATTCAATTGTAAATGTCTTAGTTTGATCAAATAACTTAGCGACTTGGCGTAGATGAATTACCAAATACAATCAAAATGTAATTTTGTCAAGGTAAATTATGTACTGCTAAACCTCAATGCATAGGCTAGACCCTGAGCTCGTGCAAATGAGCATTTGGACCATCAAGCTAAGAGAGTGTCGCACTAGCTCATTACGATCAATTTACGATCATCATATGTCACCTTAATAATTCCATGACGACCAATCATATTTGATCTTATCAAAGAAGTTTTGAGGGTGACGACTGAATTGAGTGGAGATTATTTAAGTGAGTGATGCATCGGGTGAGCCTCCACCTGATTCGTATCCAACCCATTATCGTCCCTAATTAAAAAAAAAAATCTTCTTTCATGGATAACTTTGTCGACCTACAATGAGGGAAAATAATTCATGTGACAAGGAGTATGCATTTTCGTGACCAATCTTTAAATGGTACCTCCGAGGATACACGTACCCCTCTCACAATAAAACATAAACCCTACTACTTTTTTAATTACACTTAATTTTATGTTTTTTAAATTTTGTAATCAAGGCTACAAAATAAGTGAGGGTGTATGGAAGAGCAAATTTACCTCCAGGGATATCTTATACCACTCCGTCCCAAATTAAACTTCCCATGAAATAGTATTATGTGAGAGGATTTCAAATTCCATGGGAAGTTTAAATTGGGACGGAGTGGTAATTGTGTGTAAGTGCTCTAACTACTCCAAAATGTTGTATGGCTCGTGTGAAAGTCTACATGTAGCTCTCTTTCAGCTTATTGTTATGGTCTTATGGAACGGTGATCGATTCACAAATTTGTTGAATTGACTCCAACATCGTTTTTATCTTCGAGTTACAATAATTATATTAAAAAAGCATAAGTTGACTGATTCCTTCCTCTATATCTCTAATAAAACAGAAACGAGAGTCGACAACTCACATCCTCTTACATTAATGCGAGTCTAAAAATTGTTCTCCAACGAACAAATTCTATAGCATCAAATATCAATTGCTTCTTGCACAATAATATTAGGAATATCAATCGAGAATGATGTATCAAACACAAAGGTTTCCTTAAACCAAAGCAAGGCTATTAGTAAAGTAGTAACAGTGTTTAGACTGATGAAGCTAGCTTGGTTAAGTAGCTAACGTAATGAAGGATTATATTAGCAAAGGATGATATCATCACCATTCACTACCATTTACCATGCACCAGAAATATATACTCTAATGAAAAACTACAGCAGGTAAAAATCAACAGGTGGGGTGGACCGTGCACCCTTTATTTTGGTTGGCTACTAAAAGATTACATTTACCTGCTACTCAGACCTCATCAGAATAATAAAACTGAAAAAGACATACTCAAATTATAGTAGGAGTATAATATCATGCAGCCTCTACTTTTGAGCAAAACTATACACATTCCTTGAAATTTTATATTGGATTTTTTAGGATAATATGGTAACACCCACACGCATCATTCTGCTGCTCGCATTTACTACTAACCCCAGCGGCCCAGCCTCTCTCAGGCTCAGGTGCACTTTTCTCCAAATTCTTACATCACTATTCACCACATTTATTACAATCAAATCCAAAAAAAATCCTCTCCTGCCCAAACCAAATCTATGCCCCATCCTCCTCCCTATACTTGTACTATTATTATATTTTATATAGGTACTTAGGCGTGACAATCGGGTATGTCAAGACGGTTTTGTATTCGGTCGAGTCGATAGTCGGGGATACGGTTCTTTTGATAGGCCAATCTTGTATCAATAATGGTTATACCATAGTCACGGGACGGCTATGATATACGGAGTAATTTCCTATATATCTTGAGTCTTCTAAGCTCTAAAGGAATTTGTTCAGGATTAGTAATTGTTGGTTTCCAATGAGTCGTAATGATTGAGCCCTGATAGGCGATAACATTCAAATCAGTTCGCATGAGTTTTTATTTTATTTTAACGATAACCTTGTTAAAATAAGTTTGCATTAACACTGGAGTTGTTCAATGAGTTTCTCATCACCCACTTTTTTTTTTTCACGTACCCTTATTTGTACACAAAAATATTCCGATAATCAATATATATACCTTTTTATTTTAAGAGCATACTAATCCCTCTAACAATTAGCTCAAATTTCTCTCGCCCTTAACAAAGAAACAAACTTATTTTTAAATAAAACAAAGAGTATGTAGGACATTATTTCACATCAAATCAAATAATAAAATGTACTTACAAATATTTTATATATGTGTACGTGGGAGTGGTGGCAGCTAATATAACATTCATGCTATAAATACCCTTAAGACTGTATACACCTCACTCCATCCTAGCTACACCATCATAAGCCCCTCCAAATGTACTTTCTCTGATTCTCTCTCATCACTAACTTAATTAGCAAGCCAAACAACAACAAAAAAATAAAAAATAAAAAATAAAAACTTGAGAAAAATGTGGACAATGGAAGATGTATTAAGTGAGTTGAGTGATGATCAAGGAGAAGGAAATAGTTACAATAATAACAGTAAGAAAGGAAGAAATAATAATAATAATAATAATAATAATGGGTTGCCACCAGGGTTTAGGTTTCATCCTACTGATGAAGAGCTCATCACATTCTACCTTGCTTCTAAAGTTTTCCACTCTCATAATCTTTCTCCTCCCGTCCACATTGCCGAAGTCGATCTCAATCGTTGCGAGCCTTGGGACCTCCCTGGTACGTTCCTTGCTTTGTCGTTTCTCCGTTCTTTTAGACTGTTAATATTTCGAATTATTATAGTGTTTTGTAAATCTATAAATTTTCGCTTTCGATTAATGGTAACTTGCTTGTCTCATACATATGGTATTTCACTAGGATAAGTTACTACTTGTCTACTTAATTAATAGTACGTAGCATCAATAATTAGCACGGAGAAAGTCGTACTATTTCCAATAATTAGCAGTCGATATTTTCATGTTTCGTATAGAGAAAGTGACTAATTATGGATGATGTGTATGTAGTAGACACTAGACATGTCAAGTTGTACATACTGATTTCGATACCACCCTTTTTATAATTTGTGCCCGAAAAATAATAACATGTGTAATTATTGGAAAATGTATGTAGAGCGAGCGAAGATGGGAGAGAAGGAGTGGTACTTATACAGCCTAAGGGACAGGAAGTACCCGACGGGGCTTCGGACGAACCGAGCAACGAGCACCGGGTACTGGAAGGCGACCGGAAAGGACAGGCAAATTCATTCATCAGGAAGCATGGGTAGTAATAATACTACCGGAGGAACCGGTCATCATGGGTCGTCGTCGTCGTCGGGAATGTTGATAGGTATGAAGAAGACATTGGTTTTCTACCAAGGCAGAGCTCCTCGTGGTGTCAAGACTCGTTGGGTCATGCATGAGTATAGGCTTGATGGTCACTTCTCCTCCTTTCGCCTCTCTTCTAGGGTAATTATTATGTTCCTCCCTCTCTATATATCTCCCTCCATATTTATTATTATGATCTATGTTGCTCGTACTCGACTTTAAGTATCGAACATGTGTACATGTTCAAGTCGATATCGACATTATTGTGATTCTTTGAGTGACTGTTTTTGCTCTAAAACGAGATGTCAAGTGTTATTAATTGAAGTCCTTGTGTCGAAACTCTACGATAATACTCCCTCCGTCGCTTTTTTGCTAATCTAAGTTTCAAAAAAATTGCATGGCGGGTTAGATCAATATTGATCTAACTCGCCATGCAGTTTTTTTTTTTAGAATTTCGATTAGCCGATTAACATGTACACCCAACTTAAGAAATGTGTCTGTTAACCCTATATGACACAATGTGAGGTGTTGTTGTCTACGATTGTTAGGTGGTTCTCAACAGTCAACATATGAAATTGTTCATTTATTTGTGGACCGTAATATAAACTTTTAGCATTCCCTTTATGAAACTGCAGTACAGTAATTAATTAAGGTTACACTTCATTATCAGATTCTCAGAAGAATCTCATAGCAAATCCAATGCAGATTTACAAGTCCCTATAAACTCTGTTCTTTCATTTGTCGTTTCCTTGGTTGACTTTTACTATACTAATAGAGTAATAGTACTAGCACATAGTCTAGGAGTATGGTTACATTCATCAAAAATTCCACTTAGAAGAAGTAATCATATTTAGAGAATTTACGACATTGGCATAGTTGTTAAGGTTAAAAGTATAACCGACCAACTCCCTTTGTCTTGACTCGAATAATCGTGACATTTTTTTTTTTTTCCGTAACATTAGTTGCTTGTTGATGTACGAAAAAAGACTTATGGTAGATAGCATGTGATTTGCAGGACGAATGGGTGATATGCAGAATATTCATGAAAAATAATGGAGGAGAAAAAAGGACTGGATTTTACCCACTAGCACCACCACCGGAGTCACCTTTATCACCGTTCCTGAGACACTTACCGCCACTGCTGGATGTCCCCGTCACCGCCACAGCCTCCTCCACCTCGTCGACCACCAAAGCACCACCACTAAATTCTTCTACTACTAAATCTGAACATCAGTTCCCAATTCATCATCACAATGACTCCAATTTCCTGCTACAGTCCTTACTGTCAAACCCACTTCCTAATTTCTCTTCTTTGACTGATGAGCCCAACCCACTGATGTTTAACACATATCATTCTGCTGCAGCCGCGGCCGCAACCTCAATTGACCACTTAAAGTCCTTCTGCAACCCACTTCCATACCCCAAACACCTCCCCACCACCACTGTCACTGCTGCTGGTGTGAATGTTCAGAAACAGAACAGAAATCTGGAACAGTACTACCAGAACTGCATGGGAAGAATTTCTCAGAGTTCAAAGCAGTCTAATTATGATCAATTCAGTGTTCATGATGATGGTGATTATGATGATGGTGAAGAAGAAGAAGAAGAAGAAGATGAGCAGGATGATAATGATGATCCTTCTACTGTTGGTTTTGACATGTCAACCTCAGCTGCTGCTCTGAATAGGTTGCTAAATCCTCATCATTTCAACAACTTCCCTGCAGAATCTTGGCATTTTCAGCTCTGATTGATTGATTGATTGATTCCACTGTTATGTTTAGTACTCTATCTCAGTCTAATAATCCTTAGGAAGATAAAAGGTAGTGATATTTCTGCGACAAAAAATGAACTGATCCACGCTACATTGTCTTGGGCGTGTGTGCACGCCTAAGATAATATTGACGTGGAACGATTGATTATTGCCGCGGAAATAATGCTTGCCACAAAAATTAAAAAAGGCTAGATCTTCAAGTATTGTGTAAAATGTTATATTTTGTACTCATATCATGTATAAGTAGGCATCTAAGTAGTACTAACCTAAGTTACATAGACTAGTAAGACTACTTCTAGTTGATATATTATGTCATAATCTAGTATGTCTGCTTCTTACTGTATATGGAATGTTAAAACCATCTAGTAATACAAAATGATGGACATTCACCTTATATTATGTATCTCCAATTGCTTATGGATTGAATTACCTAGATGTACATTTGGTTAATATAAGTACTAAGAACCTCCTTTACTTTGTAAGCTTATATACTGTATCTTCTTTTGTAACATATATTTTCACGAAATCACCTAGAAACAAATTCAGGGAAGAAGACACAAATATCGAAACAAATCATTGAATTGGCGTTGATACCATGAAAAAATATAGAGGAGAATAGATTGATTTCATTGATGTATAAATTGACTTAGGGTGAACCCCTATCTATACATTGACATGATTTGGAGAATAAGTCGGAGATAATCTCTACGACATAGAGTTCTACCATAACTAGAATTTACCAAACACTAATATTCCCTATTACAACCCATATTCCTAAGATACATATTACCATATCTCTAACAGTGTACGAAGTACGTATTAAATTCTTTATGAATTTTACTCAATGGTTAGTACGGAGTAATATTTTAGCTAGTTCACCTCTGATGAAATGAGGAATGAAACTATAACTTTGGCTACAATTTTCATTTGGGGTCCATCCCGAAAGTACGACTCCATAATATAGTACTCCTATGTTATAGAAGGAAAGGAAAAGAAAAGAGCACACGTGCAGAGCGCATGAGAAATGATATGAAAAGGGCAGCAACACACAGAGGAGCTGTATAATCAGATGAAAGATCATCTGTTTCTGTGTCATCACTATCACATAATTAAAATGAAGAAAAAAAGTCATCACAAAATAAGTACTCCGTAAGCAGCAAATGCAAAATGTCCCAAGAATTGCTCTTTTGTCTAACACTAAAAAAAAAAATGACAAATAACCATCTTATTTTTATTTTGATGTGATGGGATTTTTGAAAGGAAAGGGAGTAGGTGAAAGTGAAAGTGGCTCTGTTTTTACCCTCAAAATGATGTCAGATTAGAAGTTGGCTTCATTTATAAAGGAAACTTGTATTGACAGCCTTAAATTCTGCCCCTGTAACACTTTGTACTGCCCTATAAGCCTACCCTAGCCTCTTTGCTTTGTGCACAGTGCACACATATCGCACGAGTGCTCAATTGGCTTGATTGGCTTGTTGCCATATTGTTAGCAACTCTAAATATCACTTACAAGGTACGCGTCTAAGTGTCTCACGTCTAGTACCGTTTTGGACTCGGATATGGGCGTCAAAAGAGATGGAGTATGACTGAGTTGGTCAGTTCGACTAAGTGACCTTGGTGTCTGGATTTCTTTCAAACTAGAGTACAAACACGATCATGACTAAAGGGGTATCGGCTGGACACCATCTCGGATACCAACAGTCACGAAACTATGAAACTAGCTTTATCCAATGTCATGATCGAGAGGCTGTGGAATTCCTGCCCAGTGACACTATATATACTCCTTTCACCATCGCTTTGAACCAACAATGATCTCAAGAAACACCACCTTACATTGTTACTATGATCATCAGCTCACTTGACACAAATCTATGAGTAAGGGCTTGATTCAAGACGAATAATATCATATATTAATTAAATTACAACATGAAATCCGGAGGCAAAACTGTTAGTGTTTACTTTCCTAGTGTCGAAAAGGAAATAATTAACCATATGTGTGTCCGAGTTTTGGTAAATCCTACTATTCCTACGAAATTCATAAAAACTTGTGGAACAAGTTAAAAGTGTGCCTATATAAAAGTGGTGATGTTGCTCGCTATACGTAAGAACTAATAATAACAATTGCAATTGAGGAAAAATTAACGAGGCGGTAATAATGACTGTTTCCTTCAAGAAAAAAAAAAAAACAAGGGCTGTTAATAATTGGTCCAACTTTCTTCCAGAAATCCTAGAGAAGATTGCAGCGGTTAAACCATCACTTAACCGGCGTGGTCAGGTCCCGTGGCTCATGCAAACCTAACTCCATCTATTTCATTGATGATACACGCTCAGGCCATAAATATTAAATCAGATATTCAGTGTTTGAGAAACAATTTTGATTGGAGTTTCTATTTATAAGGAAGAATTAGTTTGCATATCCGACCCACGCTCGGGCTATATATTCATATTATTATACTCGTTTTTATAAAAATGTCGATTTATCTTTTTTATAATATTATTAGCAATGATAGTGTTTCAACATTTTTCAATGGTTCACAACGTTTCTGAAATTTCATGGCACGCACAAGATGGTTACTGGACGTCGATTCATGTTAGCTGACCCCAAATCATTTTGGGAATAAGGATTGGATGTTGTGGTTGTTGTATTAGCAATGATAGTATTATATTATCTGTTTGTAGTTTTGTACTAACTTACTCGCATCATATTATTATTTCAATTCCATTTTTACATCACCCGTTTTACTATCTTATCTTCATTCCACAATCACATCACCTCTTATATCACATTATATTTAAAAATATTACTATAACTTAGCTTAGCACAATAATTACCATAATTTAGCTTAAACTCCGTAGTTACCATATTGTATGATTCCCTAATGCAATCCAATTAATAAGTGTCAAGTGTCCACCTAGTAAAGATTTGGTTTCAGGTTTTAACTAGTTTACTAGTTTGATGGCCCATGCAATGCCCGGGCTATTTATGTTTAAATGTTAAACTTATGTAAACGATTTTTTTTATCTAAAACCTAAAATCTCGTTTCAAACACCCATTGGATATTTCTGATTAGATGGAAAGTCACATTTAAAACCTAAAGTCATGTTTCAAACACCTGTGGGATATTTGTAATGTAATTAGATGGAAACTCACCTTTAAAAACCTAACTCATTTCGAACACCCGTGTGATAGTTGTAATTTAATTAGAGGAAAAGTCACATTTCAAAAGGCAAAGTCCCATTTTGAAACACCCGTGGGATATTTGATCAAATTGTCATAAATCAAGTAATTACTATATTACATAACTATTTTCCATAAATCAAGTAATAATGTTATTTTATTAGAATAATATTACCATATACGAAGTACTTACCATCTCATTTTTGGATAAACATTATTTACAATATAATAATATTATTATAAGCCACGTGTCAGCATGAGAATTGAGCGGGTTTAGGATTACATATATATATATTAGATTACCCGGGCAACGCCCGAAATAAACTTTATCATTTTATTTATTTGTAAATAAATAATTTTATCCTTTATAAAAGTTTCACTTTCAATATAGATGTTGTGATTCCATTTTAAATATTTTATCATTTATAAAACTTTCACTTTCAATATAGATGATGTGATTTCATTCTAAATAAGTAATAAGGAAGGTACAAAATAATAAGGTAAGATGAAATTAATAGTAAATATTGATCTATTATTATAAAAAAATATTGTGAATTTTTTGGTATGGAAAAAATTACAAATGTATAATCATGTATGGGATATCCATCTATATTCTTTATCATAAAAAATATTTTAAATGAATTTTTTAAGTGAAAATTAAAGAGACATGTCACGTGGCATGACAGTCGTTGCCTCTAACACAGCTTTTGGTATATAGTATCAGATTAGATTTTATACTTCTTAAGTCTTAAAAGTTAGTCCGAAAACTTGGCCGAACACACCCTAAATAACCATTAGCGAATAGTGAGTCCTAGTTTTGGTAAAGTCCTATCCCTACAAAAGTTGCAATTTTTGTGTGGAACAAGTATAAAGGATATATATATAAAAGATTGAATTTAGGGGTGAAGTTCGGGTAGGCAGTCGAAGGTTTTCCCCAAAAACAACTCAATCATGAGTGCAAAAAATTGGTCCAGCCTTCTTCCAGAGATCCTAGAGAAGATTGCGGTGCAGCACTTGACATCATCCGTGGTAGACTTTGTGATGTTTTCTAATGTATGTTCTTCCTGGCACCGAGCTGCCACTGCGGTTAAACCAACACTCAACTGGCGTAGTCAGGTCCCATGGCTCATGCTCACCAAGCACCGAGGTGGTAGCGTCAGCGACAATGATTCAGAGCACTACAACCGAAACTTGTTCAACTTAAGTAACTCCACCAGGTACCTGTTAAACCTTCCCCAAGCCCATAAGAACAGATGTCACGGTACTGGGACAGGATGGCTCTTAACTGTAGGGTTCGAATCCGAGATTCACTTGTTTAACCCACTCACCAAGGCCCAACTTGGCCTCCCATCATACGAAACTCTTCCCCATCAACGTGAAGATTTGGATCAGTTGTCGGATGAATGGTACCGAAACTACTCCACACGTAAAGCTTTAGTGGTACAGCGACCCAAGGGACGGAATAATGAGAAGAAACTGTTTGCAGTCTTGACTTACTGGGATGGTTCCTGCAACAGCAGTGCTGCTGTAGCCAGGCCGGGGGATTCCAAATGGACACCAATTAGTATGGCCGAACCAGGATTAGAAGTGGCTGATGTTGCGCATTCTAGCCATTTAAATCTCGTCTTATTCTTGCTTCAGGACGGCCAAATTATGTACTGGGATTTAAGCATAGTTTCGGACCTTGACGATCACCAGTCTCCCATAAATCTGGTTAACTTTGTTCCCACTCCAAGCTTTTACCCAGATCGACCTTGGCCAGAGGACCGTGTGACCTACTACCTGCTGGAGTCTTTTGGGGACGTTGTTATAATCCGTAGAAAAGTGCAATCTAAACTTGTCCAACGTTGGTGGATGTTCGATATATATGACACCTATACATCTGACTTCGAAGTCTACAAGCTTGACAATAGTACAAAGAAGTGGGAGGAACTGGTTGACTTGGGAGATGCTGTGCCATATTTGTAGGTTCTGATCCTGCTACGATTGTTCAGTCATCCAGGTTTAAAGGATGCAAACCGAACTCCATCTATTTCATTGAAGATGCCCGCCCAGGCTGTGGGTTTAGACGGTATACCATTGATGGACCAGGTGGTCTAGATATGGGGGTGTTCGATGTTGCCACCAGAGAAACTGTCAAATTTTACCATGGAAACGACTGTCTTTCTTCTTACTCATTTCCCATATGGCTTTTGCCAGAAATTTAGGTAAAAGTTGTCGCTACAGAGGTTAATCAAGATCAAGGCTAATCCACTGCACCAACTTCTACAAGCCGAAAGCCCAGTTCATCGAAACAGAGAAAAGTAAAATAGAACGAAGTGTTCATGGAAAATTTACAGAACATCAATTTCTGAGAAGGTTTCTTTTTATTCAATCTGCAACCACCTACAAAGAAGCATGATTATCCAGAACCAAACGAAAGCCTGAAGGATCCTTTGCTTCAGCTTAAGCTCAAAATTAGGATCGCTTCAACCCATAAGTTCAAAATTAAATACTCATCACTTGAAGATTTGTAAAATATTAACCCTCAATACAAATCTTTCAACAGAGACAAGATCACAGAAAGCTCCCGTTCACTGCGCGATATACAAGGAACTCTAACGTCATCGCATACTCCCTTAGAAGTTAGAACTCCGATAACAAAACATGATCATGATCACTGGATTAGATATACTAGGACATAGTTGCAACCAAATAAAACATACACAAGACCTCAAACTAGGCTTTTCAACAAGGGTCAGGTCCAACTCCCACTCAACAGAGCAAAATCAGCAAACACCAAGCTATGACACATTACAACTTGGCAATATTTCATAGACCATTTTAACCAACTTCCAAGAGCTATTGTCTACACTTTTGAATGAACATCACCGACAGGGCGATAGGCGATAGATATAAACCTCACGACTTTCCTCATCTAGCCCATACACAGACATTTAACTTACCAAGTTAGCCCCTTTTAGTCTGTTTAGGGACATGACATCTCTCCAACAATTGCAAACTCCTTATTGGTCACACATCCTAGCCTACAATTCATGATCCTTGGTAATTTACGGGGCAAACAGTTACTTTTACTGCATTATAAGTGGTATATCAAGCCATCACGGATATAAGTGACCAAAAACTAGTAATACCTAAAAAGACCGAGAATTAGTACCTTAGAAGACCAAAACAGCAATTAATTGCTTTTTGTAGGTAAGATTACTCATGATACCAATAGCATAAAAAGTACAATATTCCTTTCTATCCTTTCCATCATCGGTCTACTCTAGCTCAGTGAAACTCAACTTTCAAAACAGGATGCTCTTGAAGAACATGTTCAAGCAGCCTGAAGCAAACCTCACTAGTCCAAGCCTTTTTCATCCTTCATTTCCAAGCTCAAGGAACATCTTTAGCCTGAGGAGGGTGAACCCACTAAACCTGAAAAGAGACACGGACAAGTGCCACAAAGCACGAAGAACACTGGCTAGCCAAAATACACCTCCCCTCTTGAGCATTTCTTCTGTTGGATTATCTTTTTGGCTGTGGTCCAAGCAAAACTAACAAGCTTTTTTGGAGAAGCCAGGAAATTAATAGGAGCATGGTTTTCTAGTAGATCGCAAAACTTTTTAATGGAGAAAAGTCCAGAATTATCACGGGACCAAATAATCTTGTCATTCTTCTATAGTTACCATCTAACAATATCAACACAGCAATTTCTTCAACATCCAACACCTTTGTCTTACCAAACAGTGATGTCCATGACCCTTAAACTAACGGCTATAGTAGAGCAATTGCTAAACTGTCACACTTTCATCATCCCTTCTTAGAAACATAGCATATCTATAAAGACAGCTTATAGTAAAATCAAAGGCCTTAGCTCAGACATGGAGACATCTTAGTCTACAAGCCCTGAAACTAGAGTCATTTTAACGTCAGGCAATTGCTCCCAATCCCTTTAAGAAGTACAGCCAACAGCTAAACTAATATGTGGGGGGAAAAAGATCACAAATCAGTACCTTAAAAGACCAAGTGAGCAAACCAACAATAATGTCTTGGTGTCCCCCCCCCCCCCAACCCACCGTTCCTTACCCAGAAAAGAAAAGGAACAGAGAGAAACAATGAGTAAGAAAGTAGACGACAGAACTTTTAAAGCTCGGCATCAAAAACTAGTTCACCGAATGCAAGATCATACAACATACAGCCATACAGGATATTAGCATTCAAAGACTTGGAATGAATTACAAAACACTAAATCAACATCAGATTATATAAAAGAAACAGGTCTGGGAGCAAAATGTACCAACATTTACGGACACCTTCACTTGTGGTGATATTACACTTAAAACACAAATGGACTGGCAGTTTGTGTCAAGTGCTCAATGGCCCTCAACTTACCCTACTCATTTCAACATGAAAGAAGAAGCTCAATGATATATCTGCCAATAAGCAATAAGTCACTTAACTAATGCAGTGTTTCTCATGGTTTAGGAGTCCGAAAATGAAATTATGAGAATATTTTACAACTTTGGGTGCCAAATATAACTTATTATATTTGTCAATATCATTAAGTAAACCCTAAGCCTATAAGAAATTCAACATCAAGGCAAAAATGCACAAACAAAGGTTATACAAGTATACAGTACTACCACAGCATAAGAAAGAAGAAGTAGACCTTGCAAAGCCAAGCATTCAAGACTTTTCAAGATGCACCAAATGAATATCAGCAAAGCAACCAAGTAAAAAAGCAACAAGGGAAAGTAAACCCTGACGTGATAATATGAAGTAAATTGCTAAACGGCAAAGTTTTCCGAACTTGAAGTTCATAACAAAAAGAGTTGTTCATCTCACAATATTGTAAAGTTTGACATTTTCATAAAACAAGAAAAGAAAACGGTTATTGGAATTATTGCACACCTAAGAAGTGATGTTGCCATATCATCAAGGAGACCAAATGTTCCTGTACCAAGAAGAAATATATGTCAAGTCAAAGTAGCGGGCAGGAGACACAACATAGAACTATTAAGACAAATGGTTTAGTAAAGAAAGCAAAGACTTTGAAATAAACAGCTTTAGCCAACAATTAATAACATATAGAAACGCTACATAACACGTTAACACAACACAGTGCCTACTTAGAAGGAATAGGGCATGGTACAACCCACTTTCCCCATTCCAACTCATTGCACAATAAAAGGCAGGCATAAATTTCTTTCTTCCTATTCGTTATCCTTTAAAGAGTTATGTATTGACCTCGGTTGAAGATGGTGACTGTTGACTGAGTAAGGGCCAGAATGACTACAAAGATTAAAATTCTCAAAAGCACCAAAAAACTGCCTGGACTTTGAAACGCCATCAGCATGAGATTAAACACTAACCAAAAACAACACCAGTTACTAGCATAGCAACACCATTAACCAAACGGCAGGTAAAGACAACTAAGTCATTGAGATTAAAATCACTGAACATGATTCGAGAAGAATAGGATAGAAAGGTGTTGTTAGAGTGAGCTCCACCTGTGAGTGTCCCACATTGGAAAAAAGAGGAGAGAGTTGATATGTTTATAAACCAAGGAGTTAATCCACCTATTGCCAATTGGTTTTAGGATGGAACCTCCTTGGGCTTATGACGTGGACTCTCTCTCCTCCGTGCGGGTGCGGGCCAGGCCCGATCGTGCTTTAACATGGTATCAGAGCCCATGGTTAAAGACCTGGGACTCAAGAAGATGAACTGGGCCCGTTGCAGATGGATCAAGTTTACGCAACCGAAGAGAGCTAGGAGAGCCCCGGTTTGCGATGCCACAGAAGAGAGCTAGAAGAGCCCCGGTGAGCTTGTGAAGGTCCAGTCTGCCCAGATGGGCAAGAGATGTGGGAACCGAAGAGAGCTAGAAGAGCCCCGGTTAGCCCAAGCCCAGTCTGCTGAGTAATAAGGGAACTCACACGTGAGGGGGAGTGTTAGAGTGAGCTCCACCTGTGAGTGTCCCACATTGGAAAAAGAGGAGAGAGTTGATATGTTTATAAACCAAGGAGTTACTCCACCTATTGCCAATTGGTTTTAGGATGGAACCTCCTTGGCCTTATGACGTGGACTCTCTCTCCTCCGTGCGGGTGCGGGCCAGGCCCGATCGTGCTTTAACAGGTGTGTCTCCAAATCCCACAGTACCGGATTGCTACGTCTCCGAATTCACAACCTACTCTAAATGCTAAAATTATCAATAGGTATATCTCTAAAACACTTGACGAAACGTAGTAAGAATCCACACTCATCTTTCTCATTCTGTTTGAAGCCCTTGGCTTAATCCTTTCGTTCTAGGTACATCACAACTAGTGATGTTCATTAACCATCAACCCACATCTTAAAGCACACCACAAACTTCACAAACTCATGTGTCTACGTCAAACATGTTATCTCCCCAATGCATAACAAATGCCCCAAGCTAAAAACACCTCACGACCTAATGCCCTCAATATTCTAATAGCAAGCAAAAGAGCAACCACCACCCTACTTTTAAATGGTACAAGAAAGAAGTATACATATGCCATGAAAGTATTAAACTAGTTCAAGACCAAACAGGAAATGCACACAGATCAAATACGAAAAATGAAACTCCCCAACTCCTTTAACGAGAATGTATGAAATCTTACAAGGTAGTGGCTATCAGAAGGATACAATAGCTCGAAAAAGGCAATGCTATCAAAATCTAAGGCATTAAAGATCCTTTTTTGTCTTAGTATTGCTTGATTGTCAAGGAGGCGTGGGTGAAATAGCACTTTCTACTAAAAACTACGTTATGCGTCAATTAAGCATAAACTCCGCTAAAAGGTGTACAGTCTTATTTCAGAGTACAATGGCAATCGAAATGGCATGTACTTGCGAGAGCCATTAAAGAACCATGATAATCATTTGAAAACTTAAAAGGTACACCTACACACACACACACAAAAAAAAAAAATCATTCTGATTAGTTTCCCAATTTTCGCCACTCCAAATTCTTGAGAAAAACTTGCAAAACCGACATATATATATTAAATCAACTAGTGAGATCCACTCAAATTCACCATCTTTCGAGAAATGCGACTTTGTTCATCAACCGCAAATCCGCAATGATTCCAGTAAACACCAGCAAACAAGAAATGGACGCCTGAACCCGAAAAAAGACGAAAATTGACCGGATTTCTCACCGTTTACCGAATATATTCCTAACCTAGGGGCCGAATCCAACACTGATCAAACTAAAATGAGATTAAATCCTACAAACTTCACCGCATAATCTTTATTCAACCGAAAATCGTAAAACACACGAAAGAAGAAAATAAAAAAACAACGATATAATTAATCGGAGACCGAAACATGAAATAATCACGAAAATATAAGCAAGAAAAGTGAAACCCTAAAAGAAGCGTATGAGAGAAGAGAGAGAGAGAGGATAACCGAGAAGAAAGAAACTAATTGGGAGATCCGATAGACTTCTTGGGTTTGTTGTAATCGGGACGCGAGTAGAGAAAGGCGGCGATCATGGCGCTGGGGAATACCACGTACTTTGAAAACATAGCCAGCTTGTGCACCAACGGCTCTCCTCTCATCATCATCACCATTTCTTCTTGTTGTTGTTGATCTTCTTCTTCGTGTGCTTTTTCGGGTGTTTGTTTCAGGTTTGTGTAAAGTGGAATTATGAGACACGGGTAGAAACGTCGGGTTAGGTCTGGTCTGATAGAACTTAATAAAAGTAATATTCAAATCAGTTTAGAGTCATTTAAATCAGATCAAAGTTGTTTAAATTACCATTAATGTATTTGGTCCTTAATTGATACTAATTCATTGAAATTCAATCAAATTATCAACAAAATTCAAATCAATTCAGAAAGATGCATTAATAAAATCATTTTTAGTTTGTCTGTCGAGCTTTGTATGTTTGAGTTTTAACTCTTTGATCAACCTTTTAATGTCCATGGTTGGTTTGTACAACGGATTGATTCGATTTTATAAATAAAAGATGAATTTGTAACAAAAAAAAAAAAAAGGTGTACAAGCTATTGTTGACCATAAATGAGCATTACAGAGGATTAAGGTTGACATAATGCCTAAGTGTTAGAATCTCTACATGACCACCCCTAGAGCAATGTTGCTCCTTTGTACGAGGGAAAAAAAAAACCATAAACGAGCATTACTCATGAACACAACAGAGATCGTGAGACTTTGTTTGTGATTTCGTCATCACAAAAATGAATCTAAATCCTCTAAAATTGAAAAATAACTACAGGAAATTGAATAGAGTCAGTAATATCAACATGTTGGAGTTGTCACTAATAGCAATAAGCATCATTGCCTTTGTGTTTTTTATGTCTTTGTTTGGTACTCCCATGAAATTAAATTAACTTCATCCATGAGACAAGATTTCGTTGGAGAATTGCAACAAAACCATGTAATTGCTCTGTTTTACATCCACGCTATTCTATGAACCAATGATACACTACTACACAAGTACACCATCCATAATTCCACATCCAAGCAAATCATGTGACCTACAAAACTATGAACAACTCAACCACCTCAATAAAAGGGCATCAAGACAGTAATGAGTATAGCAGTGCTAAAACTCATGAGAGCGAGTTTCGTTTCCCTAAATGGTCCAATTCATTTTAATTCCGGACCAAACTTGATAGTAACAAACTAAACTAACAAGTGTGCATTTTTCCTTTATTTTACCCATTACAATACTTGTTCACATTGTCAAGTGTTAACCTCATCCTCAACCTTCTTGTCTTTGACATAAATACAGAAAGAGACAGCCTAGACTTCCGTCTCTTATCCTTCCATTGCTACTCTCTCACCCATACAAAATTCGTTGGTCTGCAAGCAACCAACTAAACTGTATCTACATCTTGCAGGTCATGGCCGTTTTTCAGCCTCATAAACCTTCACAATTCCCACATAATCTACGTCGTCTCGTCTCCCCTGACGCTTGTATGCACCCTTCTGCGGTACCATAGCCGTATGCTAAAACCGCGACAAATCGTCTTTTAACGTCACAAAAATACTTGCATTCTGATTGTTTTGTAATACTACAGGCAAAGTAATGGCCTCCTCTGATGAGTTACCAGGCAGACGAAACTCAAATTCTCAGCTGTTAGAAGAGCTTGAAACTCTGAGCAATACGCTTTATCAGTCCCACATTACTTCAGCCAGAAGAACAGCCTCGCTCGCTATTCCTCGGTCTGCTGCTCCGTCAATACCAACTCCTGATGAAGCTGACACAGCTACTTATGATGACAGGTCTGCCAGCAAGCCAAGGTCCAGGAGAATGTCGTTGTCGCCCTGGCGCTCCCGCCCCAAGGATGATCAGAGTGATCAGCAAAAGGATAAAGGAAGCACAAAAGAGAAAGAAGTTAGGCTTTTTGATACTGACGATGCGCCATCCAATGATAAGAAAGGGATTTGGAAGTGGAAGCCAATGCGAGCACTTTCACATATTGGCATGCAGAAACTGAGCTGCTTGTTTTCTGTAGAAGTGGTTGCGGCTCAGGGTCTTCCGACATCAATGAACGGGCTTCGCCTCTCGGTCTGCGTGAGGAAGAAGGAAACTAAGGATGGCGCGGTAAATACCATGCCGGCAAGGGTTTCTCAAGGAGCAGCTGATTTCGAGGAGACCTTATTTGTGAAATGCCATGTTTACTGCTCACAGGCCAGCGGATCCCAGCAGCTGAAGTATGAACCAAGACCCTTCTTAGTTTATGTCTTCGCAGTTGATGCGGCAGAGCTTGATTTCGGAAGAAGTTCAGTGGATTTAAGCCGGCTTATTCAGGAATCGATTGAGAAAAGTGCTGAAGGTGCCAGGATTCGACAATGGGACACGAGTTTCGATCTGGCAGGAAAGGCCAAAGGTGGACAGCTCCTGCTAAAATTAGGCTTCCAAATTATGGAGAAAGATGGAGGCACTGGTTTATTCAGTCAGCTTGAAGCAGTAAAGCCGAACAAATCAAAAATGACTTCTTCCTTTGGTCGTAAACAATCTAAGTCGTCTTTCAGCATACCGAGTCCCAAGATGTCCAGCAGGATGGAAGTATGGACTCCGTCTCAAGCAGGAGCGACAGCAGATATTCACGGAATTGATGATCTGAACCTTGATGAACCAGCTCCTGCTCCGAAAACCTCACTGCCTGAACCACAGAAGCGCAAAGAAGCTGAGGAAGAAGCAGAAGAACTCGATATCCCAGACTTTGAAATAGTGGATAAAGGAGTAGAGATTGAGAGCACAGAAGAAGCAACCAAAGATGAACCCGTATCTGAGAAAACTGAAAATGGATCTACATCAAGCGAGGTTGTAAAGGAAGTGGTACACGATCACTTCCACCTGACAAGATTAACCGAGCTGGATTCATTAGCCCAGCAGATAAAGGCTCTTGAGTCCATGATGAGTGAAGAGCAAATGGATGAAGCCAATGAAGATGCTGAGTCGCAGAGGCTTGACGCTGAAGAAGAAAATGTAACATTCGAGTTTCTTCAGATGCTAGAAGATGAGGATGGCAGTGAATCTAAACAACATCACTTTGATACTTCTCCAATCAAGCAACAACAAACTGAAGAAACAGGAGATCCTGAAGCAAAAGTTTTTCTACCAGATCTTGGCAAGGGATTGGGCTGCGTGGTTCAGACAAGAAACGGAGGTTTCTTAGCAGCCATGAATCCTTCAAATGTTGAAGTTTCAAGGAAAGAGACTCCGAAACTTGCAATGCAGATGTCGAAACCTTTTGTACTTTCATCGGACAAATCCATCAGTGGCTTTGAGCTATTTCAGAGAATGGCTGCTGTTGGGCTTGAAGAACTCAGCTCACAGGTTCTATCCCTGATGCCCATTGAAGAGCTGATGGGTAAAACCGCGGAACAAGTGGCTTTTGAAGGCATTCGATCAGCAATCATCAGTGGTAGAAACAAAGAAGGTGCCAGCTCAACTGCTGCACGTAGCCTTGCCACTGTTAAAAAGATTGCTAGTGCAATGAGCACAGGCAGGAAAGAGCGGGTGGCAACAGGGATTTGGAATGTCGGTGAAGATCCACTACCAGCTGATGACATCCTTCCATTCTCTATACAAAAGATTGAGGCTATGGTAATTGATGCTCTGAAAGTCCAGGCAGAAATGGCTGAAGATGATGCACCATTCGATGTTTCTCCACTTGGCGGAAAGGCATCAACCGGCGACCAAAATCAGCCACTTGCGGCAGCAATTCCACTTGATGATTGGACTAGAACCAGCAACCCTGACACAGACGAATCGACAACCATCATAGTCGCTATGGCAATCCAGCTGCGTGATCCACTCAGAAGATATGAGGCAGTTGGGGGACCTCTGATTGCACTGATCAATGCAACTCCTGCTGATTCAGAGAAAAAGGAAGAAGACATCAGATACAAAGTGACTAGTTTGCATGTTGCTGGCATGAAAGTACAAACAGGGCAAAATAAGCATGCCTGGGATACTGAAAAGCAGAGACTGACTGCAATGCAGTGGCTATTAGCTTATAACATGGGAAGGGCAGCAAAAAAGCGAAAAAGCCCGACTTTGAACGCACAGGATAAACTATGGAGCATATCATCAAGGGTGGTGGCAGATATGTGGCTCAAGTCCATAAGAAATCCAGATGTGAAGTTCACCAAGTAATAGTAATACCATTTCAAGTTCTTTATCTAAAATTCTTGTCAAAACTATTGATTCTTTTCTGCATGTAAGTTGCATCCCTCAGTGTAAAATAATGTCAGCGACATCAACAAGCTGATAATGTACAAATTTTTTGCAAAACAATGAGCCACACACTCTTAACTAGGATCTGTTGTGATTCCTGCTTGACAAGCATTTCAAGAGCACAAAAGGTTTTCTCTTGTTCTATCTCAGATGCTTAAGGTGGCTTAATACAGAGAGAAAGATGTATATAATCCCAACAAAAAAACTGCCCGAAACATGACAATTGGCGACAGAAGAACAAAAACAAACTGGGATTAGGGGAACACAAAAGCCTTGAAAGGCAATAGTATTTAACAACCAAGCTTAGCATGTCTGTTGGAGAGAGAGCACTAGAAATTTCAGACCCAAACGAGTTTGACACATACACATCATTACATGTAACTAGAAATTCAGCTTCTTTAAACATACGAGCGACTTGAATTATCACAACAAGGAAGAAAAGAAGAATAAAAAAGTACTCAGCCCGACAGAACCACAAAAAATATATGCTTATGATGAAAAGCTAATTTATGTAATTACGGTCAATCAAGAATGACAATTAGAGCTAGGGAGATCTCTAGCAAGAGATGCAAAATTGCAGAGTGCATAATTTTCTACGAGCCAGCATATACTAACAGGCTAGCAGCAACGGTAACCCAACATACATCCTCCTGCATCGACTTATAGTACTGGTAGTACTGGCTCAGCACATATCCAGCCTCACCGAAAAGTTTAAGCAATCCAGCTGCACTTGCAGTTGCCACAGATAGACCGTTGATGGCTCGTGAAACTATGTCATCGACATCTATGGGGTCCATGATTGTTTCACCTATTGTCAATTAGGATCAGGGAAAACAGCCAAAAAAAAAAAAAAAAAGATGTGCTAAACGTTTGGAAGAGCAGCAAAAAAGCAAGGAAGCCAAACTCCCTAATGTACTCCTCCTGATTAAGGGGTAAGGCCAATGCAACTCTATTGACATCATTTTAATAGATAATAATATAATAGATATATTTACTCCCTCCGTCCCAGTTCAAACGCCCCATATTTTATTTCGGGACGTCCCACCTCAAACACGCCATCTATTTTGGGACATATTTCTCTCTCCTACTTTTATTGAATTATCACATCTCTCTCACATATCTCTCTTACTTTCATTAATCCCCACATTCTCTCTCCTTCTCTTTTTTAATATTACCCCACTCGACTTATTATATCAATTTTTCTTATTCCACTACAAAAAACTCCCGGGGCGTTTGAGCTGGGACGGAGGGAGTAGGTTGTATCTTGGAATATTCTAGATTATAGAATATTCTAGATCTGGGAAAGTTAGAGTATTCTCCAAGTCATTGTGTACTATAAATACTCATGTTATTATCAATAATAAGCAAGCGATGATATTGTGTGGGTATTCGTATTCTTACACATTTGTGTACTTAGCAATCAAGCAAGCAGGCTCGAGTCTTGGCTTCTGAGGGAAGCCAGACACTCTAGAGGTCATTAGTCAAAGAAACAGAAAGGAGATTCCAACAATCATAGGAGACAAGACAGATAGCACAGAAAAGTGGACTGCCCCAGCACAACATCCATTGGAATCGAAAAATGAAAGATATACAAGGAAATGAAAAAGAAATCAGCATCCAGGTAAAACGTATATAATCGGAAAGATGAATGAGCACAAATTAAAAAGATGCATACTTTTGATAAAAAAAATCTCCTATAAGAATGGTTGCAACACGAAAACAAGATGATTGATAAACATTCGAAAACGAAGAGGGTCCGTAGCTAATCAAGGGTAGAATACAGGTGGTCAAGCAGCTTACACTTCACGATTGCTTATTAAATGGGGAAGGCTGTATGACTTGAGCTTAATTCACAAAGGGTGTCAAGTGCAGTGAAACAAAGAACAAGAGCACATTTCTTTGGCTTCTTATAGAAGCAAAACTTCCAACATTTTGGATTGACAGGCTCTAAGTTCCCTGTCGTTGAGCATCAGATCAATGAATCAGGTATATAGATTGCATGTGCAAATTCAAAGTTATTCAATCAAAACCCAGTCACCACTAAACATCATCAAATTACTAACTGCAAAATTTAAACATTCATCATGATGGCAGGAGAAATAGAGTACCTTACCTTAGAGGTCTTTCTGTACTGAACCGTTCTCTTCTAAATGTAGGTGACTGCTGCTTGGTGAATGGTGAAGTTCTTCCGTTTCAATTGTTTTTACTTTTATCTCTTTTTGTATGGGTCGGTGGTTAGGAAAATAACATTTGCGTAGAGTCAAAAATCAAAGGGAAAAACATGGCAATACCATTATGCCTTCTAGTAAAAAACAATAGACAAATAATGAAATAAACTAGATAAGTTACGAATACGATGCATAATGGTGCGAATATCCTTCTGTGAGCTCCTTGAATTCATGAGCTGTTGAATTACGTATATTGCGAGATGACAATTCTATTGTGAATCTGAAAGCAAGCCAAATTCACCTATCAATGAACTTCATCCGTTTTCATCTCGTTTCACGCTTTGCTTTGATCCTATACCATTTGTTACATTTATTTTACTTTTGTCCTTGATCTTGTTCAACTCCTTACCATAACCTCTTTCGGTTATGATCTAAGATGAATATAACGAAATTAATCGCAGTAAGGAGTTGAATTGAATACGTTATATTCATCTTAGGTCATAACCAAAAGAGGTTATGGATACGTTGTAGTATAATTGTCATAGGAGATAATGGTGCAAGTTCTACTACCAATCTAAAAACATGATTTTTTGGGGTAGTGGTTTTTTATACATTTGACAGCCAAGTGTTTAGAATTGAATTGACCTTCATATATGTGAACATTAGTAATTACTTAGTTATGACCCGATGTGATACAAATGTTTACCCAATTCAAACCAAAAGGTCATCAAAATGGGTATTACTCAACTTGATACGAACTGACCCGACATGATTCGACCCAAAACCGACTCGAACAAACCGTTTACCATACTTACTCATGATAGTCACGATACATCCGATTGGAACTTGGGAAGGGGAAATGAGTACATTTGAGAGGCGAGTGTTTAAGAAAAGGGTAAAATTGGAACATTACAATTACTCCGCAAGAAGAGTTTGTGCTGGCCATAGCTCCATAGCACCATTGCACCTTCTCCTCTGATCTTTGCTCTCTCTCTCTCTCTCATCCCAACAATCAACATAACTTAAAAATTATTATGACGTTATAACAACTTACATCAGATTTGATTGAATTGGTGGGTAATAATCGGAAAAAAAATGGATCAATTCGAAGCATTTTTTAAGAGGGCAGATTTGGATCACGATGGTCGGATCAGTGGTGCTGAAGCTGTCAATTTTTTCCAAGGATCCGGTTTATCCAAACAAGTTCTTGCCCAGGTTCCCCCCTTTTTTTTTTTTAAATTATTTGGTGGGAATTCATTTGTATCATCAATTTGCTTGTTTTTTCGGGTTAAAGATGTAATCTTTTGTTTTAATTGAACTGGGTTTCGACTTTAGATTAATTTGGGATTCATTTTTAGCATCTTTTTGATTAGTTTTTGGGTTAAAGATGCAATCTTTTGTTTGAAGTTTCGACTTTAGATGATCAAACATTCATTGGGCAGTTTTTCTTTGATTGTAAATGTTGACTGTGTAGTTCAATGTTAGTAAGTTGGGGTTGAGTAAGAAGAATTTTGTTTTGATTGTATTATATTGTTGTTGGGTGTATGTGATTCTCAATTGAGAGCTTAATTAGCTGTTTCGAAATCTTCGGAAAAATGTAATACTCCGTACTAGCTGTGTTTTGAGGCTTGGGATGGATGGATGGATGATTATTGTTGATTTTTCGCATTGGTTTACAGTATGTGATTGGTTCGAGCAGTGCAGAAGTTGGGGTTTTTTGTGGCGTTCTACGTTTCATACTTTACCAATGGTGCTTTGTCAATCCCAGATTATAAATTTGTTCGATTTTAGACTGTCGTGACTCGTGAGGTGTTCCTATATTCCAGCCCCCATAGGTGCCAATGTTTGAAGTTTAGACTTTTCATTTGATTTGATTTGTGACTAGGGGCATGTTTGGTAGTATTTTTATGAGAAACGTTTGCTATTGAATTTTTCTTTGCTCCATTAGCTGATTGTACTATCTATTGGGGTTGCTAACTTATTGCTGCTGGCATTTTCATTGGATATGTCGCAGGTATGGATGCATGCCGATAAGAATCGTGCTGGTTTCCTTGGCAGGCAGGAGTTTTATAATGCGCTAAAGCTTGTAACAGTAGCTCAAAGTAAGCGAGAACTCACCACTGAGATTGTGAATGCAGCATTGTATGGACCGGCTTCAGCTAAGATCCCTCCTCCTAAAATTAATACTCCACCATCTATGGCACCTCAGGCACCTGCTGCGCCTAGCTCACAACCAGTACAGATGGGCGCAATGGCCCCTACGGGACCACAAAATCCAAGCTATAGAGGACCTCTACCTCCTAACCAGAATATGAACCAACATTACTATCCATCTCAAGCAAACATGAACCAAAATCTAGGCTATAGAGGACCTTCTCAGGGTCTGCCTGCTACTGCTGCTCCAAGACCAATGCAAAGTGTTCCTGGACTCTCAAATGCAGGCATGGGCATCTCGCCTACTGGTTTGGCAAGCTCCGGCATGCGTCCTGGTTTAGGTATGCCGACTTCTGGCCTTTCAAGCTCTGGCTTGTCAACTCCTGGTCTTCCCAGCTCGGGCATTTCTGCTCCTGGTGTTCCTATCCCAAGTATGTCAACACCTGGTCCCCCTAGCTCAGGCATGTTAGCTTCTGGTTTTTCAAATTCCAGTAACTCAACTGGTTGGCTGGGCGGAAGGACTGGTGGATCTCCCTCTGGACCAACATCCCAGCTTCCAAGTAGGGCAACTACTCCGTCTATGCCTCTAGATGTACTTATGTCATCCCAAGCAGCAAGCGGAGATTCTAAAGTAACTCCTGTTTCTGGAAATGGTTTTTCTTCCAACTCTACTGGTGGTGGGGATCCCTTTGCTGCATTTCAAATGACCAAGTCAGTTTCTTCACCGGCGGTATCTACCATGAGCAGTAATCCTAATTCTTCAGCAATTGTATCAGTCTCTGCTCCACCTCCAGCATCCTCAATTCCAACTTCTTCAGCAATTGTTCCTGTACCATCTTCGGGAACTCAGCCTCTATCACTATCACGTTCACTTGATTCTTTACAGAATGCTTATGCACAACCTTTGGGGGGTCAGCCACAGCAAGCACAGACTTACTCAAATCTGTCTCAACCTGCAACTCAAAATACTTCCTCCAGTGGCCCCCCTGGAATTTCAGGAGCAGTGGTTGCTACATCAGACCCGTCGCAACCACCATGGCCAAAGATGACTACGCCTGGGGTACAGAAATACAGCAAAGTATTCATTGAGGTGGACACTGATCGTGATGGAAAAATCACGGGCGAGCAGGCACGGAATTTGTTTCTCAGCTGGAGACTGCCAAGAGGTAGGGTCTGATTCTCCTTCTTGTGTAGTTGAGATGTGTGAAAGTTAATTATAATGATTATACTCTTCTTAGCTTGTGTGTACAATTTTGTGCTACGATTTTCTGGGAGCCAAGGGCTTTTAATATAAATGCTGGATAGTTAGCTGTCAAAGCATGCGCGTCAGTGATAGAGATTTCTCCAGCATAGTCAATAGACTTAAGCAGCTCCTGCCATTATGTTACGTCAAGGCTGAATTTTCAGGCGTACGAATTTCAAGGGGTAGGAGCTGATTTTCCTTCCTGGTGGTTATGTTTCCTACGTCTTCATGTGATGGTTTGTTTTATCAGCATTGTATGAGTAGTGACTAGTGAGTGAGGCCATCAGGTCTTGAATAAAAAAACAAGGATTCTCATTGCCGGGCAGTTTTGGCTTATGAAATTTGTGGTTTTAGGTTTATACAGTCATAACAAGCTCCAAAGAATGCAAAAAGAGCTGTAATCTTTCGTGAGGGGCGAGTTTTGTCATTTAGATTTGATTATAAGGTTAATTTTGGGGACTGTAAATTAGACTTAGTGGCTCAATAGCAATGTTATTCCTGTCAATTGAGAAACATTTCTTTCGAAAGTATGTCTTTGGTGGCTGTAGTCTGTCGACTCCTTTGGCTGTTTCACATATGATGTTTTGTCCTATTTTAAATGACGGGTTTCTGGTTAGAACTTAGAAAGATTACGGGTAGAGGTCAATGTGCCAATCTAACAGATGGAGCATATGGTCTGATTATGATGAGTTTATGATTTGGTGCAAAACTTATCTCTTCTTCTTTCTCAACTAGTTTGCATGCCCGGCCCGCGTCCGGGCTGCAAATTTATATTGTTATACTCGGTTTATAAAAATTTGGATTTATCTTTGGTATAATATTATTAGCAACAATATTATTATATAATATATTTATAGTCACTAATCATATTATTATTTTCTTTCCACTCGTACATCACTCGTTATACTATTTCATATTTATTCCACTATCTCATAACCTGGCTGTTATATCACATTACATTTAAAAATTATTACCATATATTAGTTTACCACCATAATCGCCATAAATTAACAACACCATATATTAGTTTGCATGCCCGGCCCGCGCCTTGACTGTATATCTATTGTGTTTTACTCATCTGATTAAATTGCCAGTTTGTCTTTTTTTATATTAACAACACTATTCTTTTCCATAAATTAGCTTTCTACCATAATAACCATAAATTATATTATTTTTCATAAATTAGCTAATAATTTCCATATTATGTAATTACTTAGTGCTGTCTAATTAATGAATGCCAAGTGTCCTTCTAGGAAAGACTTGCTTTCAGGTTTTAATATATAGTATTAGATTAGATGTCTCCATTTATTCCTCCACGAACAACAATCAGAGTGGTCTAGTAAATGTGTCGCAGCATGGAAGTATCCAGAGAAAGAAAACACACGTATACTATTTTGTTATGGGAAGTGTTTAGACATGTTGGTGACCGTGATAACAAGTTTAGTGTTACTTTAACTAATTTCTCATTTCTGTTTGCTTTTTATATGTTGATTTCTGGTGCATCGGACATCTAGTGGAGTTTTTATCCCCCCGTGTATGTATTTTGTATCCTTTTACTTGTATAGATTGTCTATGGAGGTATAGCTTCCACATTATTCCTATATAATTTTGTTGGACAACCGGTCTATTTTGGCTCCTTTGTTGAAGTGCTGGGAAGGAAATGAATCAAGAAAGCTACAAAATTGTTAAACTCTCCATTTCCGGTTAAGTTTTGCTGTCGAGGTGAATTATTTTGAATTCCTTGCTTGATATTTGGTGACAATCAGGATTTCTCCGCCATGTTCAGACTTTCTGTCTGTCATTCTTTAGTCGCTAACCTAGTTTACATTCACCACCAAGTTTATCATGAGACATACCCTCTCGTAAAAAACAATCTCTTTCATCTTTGCACCCTAGCCGTATTATTACCTCCGCTGCTGCGGCATCCCACCCCTAAATGAAGTAGACAGACCTGAAGGAGTGCCAGACATCTTATCAATTTTTCATGCAACTATAAACTTTTCCATTGAGGTTTTTGAATGTGAAAAGCTTGTATGTTCCACTTTGATGGTAAAGATTGAACCATAACTGAATGGGAGTGGGTTCTATCACTTTTATGGGTTGGGAATAAGAAGTAAGGTTAACGTTTTAGTACCTTGCTAGGCATAGGTAGGGGGGAAGTGAGATTTTCTCAACTACAGGCTACAGCTCTGACATGTCAGATGGGATAGGGGGGTAGTGATCATAATATTGATGGGCAGTTGAGGTGGTGACATCAATGGTGGGGCTTTTATAAGATAATGTTCAAGATGCAAAACAGGGATTGACATATTCCAAGGTGTGGAGATTGTGAAAGTTCAGGTAAATTGCGTACATCCGACCACCCTTATCCTACCGTATGGCGGGAGACTTTGAGGCACTGGGGTAATGTTGTTGTCTTAACTCCGTGGTATGGGAAAAGTCATCGATCCCAAAAACCTATGCATCATTTTTGGGGTTGGTGAACTGGTCTTAAGGAAACGAGATGGGTGAGATAGTAAAGGTGAAAAACTACAATACCTATATCTTCCACAAGGATGAGGTTAGTCCTTTGGGTGAGGTAGCTGATGCTTTATAGCCTTCCTCTTTAGGCTTTACAGAGTGGTTCAGAGGAAGACGGTGAGTCTGAGTAGTCTGATTCAGTCAATGATCTGATGACTATGGTATAGATCAGGAGGATAAAGGCCATCTATTGCAAAACCATCGTATGGCCTATGATCTTGATTCTGAACTTGTGGATACGCACGAGGCAGATGTGTTGGACGGTGATCTTGGTCATCAAACTTGGAGGCATTGGTTGTCTAAGACAAGGACTTAAGTGGTGATGATCCCCCCCCCCCCCCCCCCGATAGCATTGTTGAGGAGAGTTTAAAGAGATTATGTTTACCTATTTAAGAGACATTCAAAATGAAGGAGACACAAATGGGAGTTCCGCTTGATGGAGCAACTTTAGGGGCCAATGAGGTTGATTATAAGGCACTTGACATTCTAGAGGCAATGGGCTGTAACCTATAAACTACAAACACTTCAAGTAAATACTTGAAGAAAACAAGTTTTAGGAATGAGAAAACTTGGAGACTATGGCTAATTATGATAGGAGGGCCTTAACAAAGGCTTACTGTTACTTTTAGGTCTTGATATCCTATCTTACTTATCAAAGATAAAAGATAGTTTCAGCTACATTTAAGGTCCATAGAGGACATCTTTTTCTCTATTTTTTTTTTTTTTTTTTTTTTTTTCCGGGTGCTATTATATAGTCCCTCCAGTCATATAAGATTTTCCTACTTTGGCTTTGCACTTAGATAGCGTTTGGAAACAAGGATTTAAAAATTTGTAATCATTTCAATTTCATCATTTCAGAATGTGGAATTCAAATATAAATCAAATGTTTGGGGAAGGTGGGATTTCAAAATGACACCTCTTGAGGTGTCTTTTGTTTTTAGCCTAATTGGATTTGAAACAAATTCCAAAGGATTTCACATAAATCCAAATTCTCAAATTCTTGAGTTCCCAAACATTGGATTCGTGTCAAATTTGGATTTGAGAATCAAATCCTAGTTTCCAAACACACTCTTAGACTGTTAGACCAATGAAAATGATAAAGAAATTTGATAGTGGGTGTGCTGAGTAAAACATTCCAAAAATTTGCCTCATGATAAACCCCTTCCCTTTATCAAGTAGCCGTAACCAAGGGTTAGCTATCTCCAATAAAAGACAGTAAAAACGAGAGGAACTTTCTTTTGCAAGGGAGATAGATAAAAGGGCCTTTGTGCTGCTAGATAGCACAAACTGGTATGCCCTCTAAACAGCCTTATTGGTAAGCGGCCCTCAAAGCTTTAAGTACTGTCTCTAATTGACTCTTCCTATTGTAGATGGTGGCATTTCACATTTCTCTTAAGCTACAGACGCCGATATGCTAGACATAACACCTCCACAAGTGGCAGTGAATTAGGTAGTTGCTGCATGGTTTCTACAGGGACATATGTAGTTACTGCTCAACATCGGAGTTTAGGACATTTTCTGACTTCCAGACAGTGTGGTATTACGACTCAGCTAGAATGCCAATTTTCTGTAATACTACTCCTACCCAAAGATATTTTTGTGTCTTTTTTGCAGTTTTGAGTTGCCATGATAGGGACTATTTGTAGACTAAATGAAAGACCCGTTTACCTTGAAATCAAGTAGAGTTGGTTGACTGCAATGCAGAATGAAATACTTACTAATTTTTAAAGCAAGTGAACGATTCATTTGGTCTAAATATAGCTCCCAACATGGCAACTCAAAGCTGCAAAAAGAAACAGGAAAATATCTTTGGGTAGGAGGGAGTATATGCATAACTTCCTCGAGTGAGGGTTTACGCTTTATGTCCTGAAGGTGGTTATTGCATCACTTGGCCTTATCTAGGTCATCATGAGTTTTGATTGGGGATTTTTTTGTACATATCTACCATGAGAAATATGTGTGTATCTGGCTGTTGGGTGGAGATACAGTAAGTTTTGTGCCTCGAGAGTAAAGGTCTTTTTGGATTCAGTCTTGGCTGAAGGATTAACAAAATCTGTATGCACGTGTCAAAGTTGAACCTCAATGAAACCTGAACACTCATATTGGTGGTGTTAATGCTTATAACTTAGGCAGTGTAATAGTTATGTCAGGAAGGTCAGTTTGCCTGGTATTGTTATAGCCATATTGAAACCCCTTTGAGGGTGATTTACCACATTCATTCATGCACAAGCCTATGCTATAAAAAATACTGCCTCCATTCAAGTCCAATCTTCCTAAACCTTTTGGCACGCTCTTTACGTTAGAGTTGTCGAAAGTTTCAATAAGAATTTGTGAGAAACAAATTCACATAACAATATTGTTTTTCATTAAATTTTAGAAATTTTCGATAACTCTAACATAGTTAAATTCGCTTATTAAAAAGCGTGTCAAAAGGACATAGGAAGATTGGACTTGAATGGAGGGAGTTATAAAGTTGTTATGTTCTCAGTTACCTTTATGAAGGAATATTTATGATAGAATGTTGTCTGAGACTCTGATCTTAACTTATGAAGACATGGTCAGCTTGCAATGCTGGATCTATATAAATGTTATATCAAGCTTCTAGGCTTTCAGAATTTCAGAGCAATTGAGTCATTCTGATTAACGATCCAGTTGAGATGGGATATGATTGCATCACGAATTCACCCTTGTTCGTCTCTGATAGTGTGTTTGCCTTTGCATAGTGGCACTCTGATAGTCCTTACTTATGTACTCATTGCTGTGTTTAAATTGTTCTCTCAGAGGTCTTGAAGCAAGTATGGGATCTAGCTGACCAGGATAATGACAGCATGCTTTCACTGAGAGAATTCTGCATAGCCCTGTACTTGATGGAACGGTATAGAGAAGGGCGTTCCCTTCCACCTTCACTTCCTGACACCATTAAGTTTGATGAAACACTTATGCGGATGACAGGTCTTGCACATCCATCTCATGGTAATGCAGGATGGCGACCTACATCTAATGCAGGTAATGGTTTAGAATCTGATTCTCTATTTCTTTCGTATTAAACTATTACTGTGGACTCAATGATTTGGATAATCAGGGTGCCTAGGGTTATTCTTGCTAATTCTCAATTCAAGGCATGTGTTCTGCATAGTTCATTTTCATTAGTTTTTTTCTACTTTCTTAAAATTAGGGTTTAGGCCAGTACAAGGAATGCCTGCATCTCAACCTATGGCTCCTGCGGCTGGTTTGAAGCCATTCACACAGTCCCCTGAGATGGACCCAACAATGCAGTTTCAGCAACCAAAACCAAGAACATCAGGGTCACACAATTCCCAAGCAAATCTGCATGTTGATGGTGAACAAAACTCTCTGCAGCCAAGTCCTCAGGAAACAAATGAATCAGAAAAGAAGGTATTGATTTCCACTATGTTGCGTTCATATTGCAAGTCTTCCTCTATCGACACCTATTATTGCAAACTATGGTGTAGTCATACCCACGTTGGATAGCTGATAGCCTGATACTGGCGTGCCCCGGGATCAAATTTGCCTCTAGTTAGGCTGGTCTTAAGTTTGCCTTTATATGGCTTACTCCAAGCTAGCCTTGACTTGACTCGACTCAGTCCGGCTTGAGAGATTGAGTAGCCGTCTGATTAGTTCATGAGTTCAAATTGCTGGTCCTTTCCTTTTGACCTAAACTCTATGATAAAGGCAAACATTTGCACATTTTAAATTTAACAACTAGAAAAACTAAAGCTGCAAACTACCTTTGATGTAATTTTATACCTTGAAAAAAAAAAATATTCTGCGTGTGAGCATTTTGGGTCGAATTGGGATCTTGAGTTGAAGCATGAGCGTGCCTTGATTCAAGCACAGACTAACTCACAGTAGTCCATGAATGTTCTTGACTCTCAAACTTTTTATCACCCACATTTCTCTGTTACTTCGACTTTGTGGCAAAAACATGCTCTGGTTTTTATGGGAATGAAAGTGACAGCTGCAGACGTAGAACAGGGAGGGATGGGAAAGGGCAGGAAAGAGCTGAACTGAAAGTGGAATTAGTAGAGGACAGCGGGTGCCGGAGGAGTGCTCTACAGTCTGCATTTTTCGTAGCCCAACTAATCCTAAATCAATAACTTTTTTGCTGTATTTCATAAAGTTATCTCGATTTTCTATTTATATGCCTTCACACTTATGGTTCCACGTTATGCCTGTCCCTTTTTCTTCATCCTTGGGTTTTATCTCCTCTCGTTCCGACAAATGCTCCTCTCAGTTTCGCTTCGTAGCTCTTCTTTGTTTCCCTTTCAAAGTCTGTTTACATACTTTTTTCTTAGTGTACCAGTTTAAAGTGTCGATTCTATATGACCATTCACAATAGCCAATCCCCTAAAATGTAAGAACTAAGGCTTTGTTGTTATTAATGTAGACGTACCGTTTACAGTATCATCACTCTTCTTTGTTTCTCTTTTGAAGTCTTTGCATACTTTTTCTTATTGTACCAGTTTACAGTGCTGGTTCTATATGACCATTCACAATAGCCAATCCCTTGATATTTAGGCTTTGTTTGGATAGAGTTTTAGGAGGGAAAGGGAGGGGATGAGGAGAGAGGGAAGGGAAAGGGAGGGGAGGTAAGGGAGAAGAAAGATGAATTCCTTTGTTTGGATAGATGAGGTAATGGAGAGAAAGTAAGGGAAAATATCAAATTGAAAACTCAAAAAAAAAAAAAAAAAAAAAAGTAAAATGAAATCAGAAATTGAGAAACAAACCCAATCCCATCCCCCTCAATTTCTCTGTCCTGTCCCTATCCACCTCCCCCACCCGCCCATCGCCACCCCACACCACCTCCGATGACCACCTGCCCCAGAGCCACCACCACTGGTGGAGTCGCCCCGATACGCCAACCACTGCCCAACCCTTACATGTCCCCTCCACCTACCACAACACACCACACGAGTCTTTCATCACGCACAACCTACTCCAATCGCGGTTCTGCCCCTCGTCGCTGCTCCACCGATTACTGCCATCCTTCATCCGTCATCCCCACAGGAGAAGGAGAAAAACAAGGAGAGAGAGGGGTGATTGAAAGAGGAAATGACGGATGATAAGCGGGAATCGTCTCGCGCGGGTGGGGGTTGGTGGTTGATGGAGATTTGCGATCAAAGTGGTGGAGGTGGCCCTGAGGATGGTGGTGGTCGGTGTGAGGCGGCGGCAGGGAAGGGGTGACAGCAGCAGTGGCTCAGGGAGGGGGAGGAGAGAGAAAAGGAAGTGGGTTATTTTGGGGTTTTCAAAAAAATATAGTTGTAATGTGAAAAATATGTGGGGTCATTTCTGTAAATCAAAGTATTTTTAATGATATTATGGTGCATTTTCCTTCCAAATCTCTCCAAAGTTGGAGAGATGAAAATTAAAGAAAAGAGAGCAAACTCATACTCCCCAATCCCTCCATTTCTTTCCCCTCCCCTTACAAAAATATAGTTGTAATGTGAAAAATATGTGGGGTCATTTCTGTAAATCAAAGTATTTTTAATGATATTATGGTGCATTTTCCTTCCAAATCTCTCCAAAGTTGGAGAGATGAAAATTAAAGAAAAGAGAGGAAACTCATACTCCCCAATCCCTCCATTTCTTTCCCCTCCCCTTACAAAATTGTAATCAAACAAGGGATTTAATTCCCCTCCCTCCCCCTCCCCTCCCTTTCTCTCCATTTCCCTCTATCCAAACACCCTCTTAAGGACAAAGGCTTTGTTGTTATTGATGTAGATGTACAGTTACTTCCCTCTTTTTCCACTTTCATCTTCCTTAATTGTGTCTATTCATCAAGCTCTCTCCTCTTCACCTTCAACTTCATTCTTGTGTGGAAAGTGCGATGCAGAATTAGATCTTTGTCCATATAACCCATTCAAGGCAATTTAAATACTCCGTATGTAATCTACAATTGTGGGGTATAGTGTAGCTTCCCTTAGATTTGCGAATTCATTAGTGTACTGAAACCATTGAGCAACTATTTTTGTAAGTTTAGTCTTGTCCACTAGGATTGAACACAAGTTTTTTAAAAACTGGACTAGGACACGAGGTGAGCACAAGTTTTGAGGCATGTGCTTCACTGTCATTGGCCAAAAAAATTAAGACCAATACCCTATCATTAGCTCCTGCCTTTTTCTATCCTTCTCTCTAATTTTTTTTTTGAGAGGGGGGTGGGGGGGGGGGGGAGTTAAGGGGTAAAAGGTGGGGGTAATATAAGATTTCTTTGCCTTTTGATTCTCTTGCACCTCGCAAAATGATGTCCTAAGCATATCTGGAGTAATCGTCGTGATGAGTGAGTTGCTTTTTGTTCTGTTACCTTCAACTTTAGTGAATTTCATATTCCAGCGCAAGTAAATGTAATTGTGCATCTGACTACTGCATTCCTTGATAACTTCTTATTGATGCTTGGTTCTGTGGAGGCTGCACTTACCTTAAAGACCTTGTTCATACATGCTGGATTGTTTCAACTCTTTCTGCTTCCCCAAATTGTTGTTAACAGTTGTGAATGTTCTTCAAATCTCTAAACAGTTTACTTTTTAACCTTTTTAGGCTGACAAGGTGGAGAAGGTATATCTAGATTCCAGGGAGAAGCTTGAGTACTACCGTTCGAAGATGCAAGAACTTGTGAGTAACTTCTGAATTGTTGCGTTTTTTTTATCTGTTTAGAGTTTTTCGGCTGCATTAGGTACTATATACACCTTTCGTATTGTTTCTGAATGCTGAATGCTACTGTTTTCTGAGACGTTGGGTGGATGTAGTATTAAAAGTATGTTGCTTGGCATGAAGTCTTTTTTTAAAAACCGAAGATAACCAACTTGGATAGTGACTTTTTTCACGTAGCTTGGATAGTAACGTGCTTATGACTTCATAGAGATCGGCCAAAATAAAAAGATGAAAAGGAACTCTTACAATGTTGCACAGTTCAGGAAGCTGCTCAGTTTCTAAGAGTGAGACAGAACAAGATATTGACTGGTCTTAAGAATGAGACAACCAAGATACTATTTTCACTAACTTGCACTTGTCCCAGAAAGGCTATGTTCCTTTTTAATGTTGTCTTGTGTGTTTGGCCAAGGTCCTGAACTGACTTTAGGGTCCCAGAAGCTGTAAACTGGCCAAACACACTAAAACTGAGAAACAGTTCCAGTTTCTCAGAAGCACTTCTAGTGTAAAAATTTGTACCTCCAAAACTGAGAAGTACTTATGGAGAAGTTGGAGTTGGGCCAAACAGACCGTTATGTTTGTATCTACATACATTGGGCTTTATAAGCTTTATTTTTGTGCTCTACCGTTGGGAAATATTATTAAGCAGAAATATGCATTGGATAAACAAGGTAATAATTGTGCTGGCATAGTGTCAAATCTGTTTTGATTCTGTATTGTCATGGTAGAATGACACTAATTAAGGACCAAACTAGACATCAGGAAATTAAAATAAATTAAGGAATGCCTAATGCTAAACGAAGCAGAATATCACGAGAACAGATTATTTTTTTTCTCGTCATCGGCCAGCAAATTAGCCTTTCTATGTCAGCATAACTGATTTCCCCATACTGTTCTTTACATGAATTTGATTGCGTATTCGGTACTTCTCCTTCTATGTGGTTGTATGACTTGCATCAATCTTTTTTATATTGCAGGTTCTGTACAAAAGCAGATGTGATAATCGGCTTAATGAAATTATTGAGCGCGCATCTGCCGACAAGCGTGAGGTATCTTCTTTTCTCCAGTCTCCGTGTTGCAATCTTGGACTGTATAATTAACTTGTATGGGAGTTTAAAGAGTGAATTTTCAGGCTGATTTATTGGGAAAGAAATATGAAGAGAAGTATAAGCAAGTTGCTGAAATAGCTTCAAAGTTAACGATCGAAGAAGCTAAATTCCGTGAATACCAGGTAATGCAATCTTACCATGCACACTGATATGATGGCTTATGTGAAGTGTTTATTGTTGTTGGACTTGGAAATTTAGTTTCAAGTATCTAGGTATGGTTTGGGACAAATCAAAGCATTTTATAACTTATTGAGGATTGCCCGACGTTTTGCTGTGTTTTGTGGCCTTCTGTAAGCCCTGAATCCTGATGTCGGGCTTGCATTGACGTGTGTTTTGGCGTTGGTCATTTAGGTTAATTCCTGATTGCTGAGCTATGGTGGTACGAAAGTTATCATGGTTTTGATTTACAACTTTTGTCCTTTTAGAGCCTTAGCCCTTAGGGAGGCATCAAAGTGGACTGCAAGTGTTATGTGGCTATTTTCATCACTTAATTATCTTCTAAGAGCAGTTACGGGCATATGCTGTTTTATGCATTTCACCTTTTTCCGCCTATCCTTTACCTGTATTATTGTTTGTAAGTAGAGGACATCAAATTCTCTAAGTGAAAGCGTTTGCTCGAAATTATCTGCTCTTTACTGTTGAATAACTTAATTGCTACACTTAAGCTATGGATTGATTATCTTATTATTTTTTGTCTTCATCTCTTAAACTTTTTCATCCTCTCAAACCTTTTCTTTCTATTATATGTTTAAAGTTTATATGTTCTTCACTTGTTTTATAACTATATTTTTTAATTTATCGTTTTCCTTTTCTTTTGATGGCTTTTTAAACTTCTTTTAAACGTGTTTCAATATCTTTTTGCTCAAAATGATCTTTAACTTATGACATACAAGAGACGGTTACATATGACGATTCATATCAGCCGACCCCAAATCATTTTGGGGATAAGGCTCGATCGTTGTATTAAGCTATGAATTGTTAGAAGGCTCTCTATTTCTGACGTTGGTCCACTATGCAATGTCAAAAATTTGCCAGGAGCGGAAAATGGAGTTGCAGCAAGCAATTACTAACATGGAACAAGGGGGAAGTGCTGATGGTATTCTTCAGGTAGACTTTGGCTCATGACTTTTGTGATTGGTGTCATCTCCGTCTTAACCTAGAATACTGAAGTGTATTGGCGAGTTTTTAGGTACGTGCTGATAGAATACAATCAGATTTTGAGGAGCTATTGAAGGCTTTGTCTGATCGCTGTCAGAAGCATGGTTTCGAAATTAAGTCAGCAGCATTAATTGAGCTTCCCAAAGGTAACTCCAGATTTTGTTTGCTGTGCATGTCTCTCTCGCTCTTTTTTTTTTTTTTTTTTTTTTGTGCACCTTTTTATCTATTTTTTCCCCTTTCTTTTGTAAAGTTCTTATAATGGAATAAAGCAAAATGACTCATAAAACTGTCTGTGCTTCTTATTTTGTGAAGTAGCAATCTGTCAGTGCGATTCTCGAAGCAATTTTCATTTTGGGTCATCCGTGCGCAGCCTCTCTATGTTTCAATAGGGATAAGGCTTGCGTGCATCCGACCCCCCCTTACCCCGCCTTATGGCGGGAGCCTTTAAGGCACTGAGGTTAAAGATGTTGTTGTTTTGTAAAGTTCTTGCATGTTGCATCTATCCTATGGCTGGAGAAGGATTGTCAAGTTGATGTCAGTACAGTTAGTTTCAGGGCAGGATTACAGTATGCGTTTGATTCACTTTGTTACTGGCTTATATTTTATTGTTTTGACAAAGGCTGGCAACCTGGGATACAAGAGGGAGCTTCGGTGTGGGATGAAGAATGGGACAAATTTGAAGATGAAGGTAGGCACTGCTGGATTTGTGCAGTTCATCCTGATTGTCTTTTATTTAGCGTTCTTTTTTGGATGAATGTCCTTATGTTGCCAATTGCTTGACAATTGATTTGAGAATCGATTATTTTGTTACCTGCAGGATTATTATTTGACAAAGTAGCTGTGGGCACTCAAAATGGAAAAACCTCCCCAAAATCTACGTTATACGAGAATGGAACATATCCTCATGATGATTTATTTGACCCTGATTCACCATCTAATGCTGATACCAAGTCCGAGAAGCAATCGAGTAGAGGTGAACATGTTCTTGATAATGAATCTGGATACACCCATAGTGAAGATGATTCCGCAAGAAGCCCTCATGGCAGCCCAACACATCGGTCTAGACTAGAAAGCCCGTCACAAGATTTTTCAGATGTATTTGCAAGGAGCTCTGAGGCAGACACGGATATGCACCGGTATGTATTCCTTATTAATTATTGTCCTCTGACTCATCTGTATCTCAGTATCATGTGCATCTTAATTCGAAGCTCTCGTTTTCTCTCACAGAAGCTTTGATGATCAAGGTTGGGGAACTTTTGATGGTACTGATGACGTGGATTCTGTTTGGGGATTTAGTTCTAAGGTAAGCTGGAGCTATGTATCTGAATCGTGTTCCTAGCTCTCAGTAAGCCTGTCTCAGTTTTCATGCGTTCTTCTCCTCGATCTATGTACAGGACCAGCAAGTAGACAGACTATTTGATTCCAGTGGTTTTGGTTCAAGTCCAAGAAATGATTCTCCACAAGGGGACAACGCATACAATAAAAGGAGCCCCTTCAATTTTGCGGATTCTGTGCCAGGAACACCATCGTTCTCTAAGTCTGGTAACTCTCCAAGATACAGTGAAGCTGGAGATGGCTTCTTCGACAATTATTCAAGGTTTGATTCCTTCAACATGAATGAAAGTGGCCGATTTTCTCCACCACGTGAGACCCTTACGAGGTTTGATTCCATTAGCAGCAGTAGAAGTGGCTTTGGTGGCCATAATCGAGGATTCACATCTTTTGACGATGCTGATCCCTTTGGGTCCTCTGGGCCTTTTAAGGTGTCCTCTGAAACGCCCAAAAAAGCTTCAGACAATTGGAGCTCCTTCTAGCTCACTGAGCCTTTTGCTCCACGGCCTCCCTTCTCAGACCGATATAGTACCCACTCTTTTGCGCGAGTGTACAGTTAAAGAGCTTGTTGTATATTTGTCAAGTGTTTGTTCGATGTAATGATTTGTAATTTCCATCGCTTATATTTTTCACCTGGTACAAAAATCACAACGTTGTGCTTGTTTTTTACTTCCTAGTAAGGTTTTTGTTCATTGATCTTCTGTGCAATTGATATCAATTGCGTGTATAAAGTTCTGACTTGAGTCAGCAAAACGTTTATTACGTAGTATATAGTTGAATCGTTACTCCAAATGCTGTGGGCGCCCAAACAGCTGACAGTAGCTGATCGGAAATTAGGTTCCGTCACTTGAAAACTGTAATGTCGACTTTGTATTGTCGGAACAGCTGACAGTAGCAGCTGATCGGAAAATAGGTTTCATCCGTGACGCCCCTTTAGAAGATCAGTCACACCTCTCATCCGAATAAGATTGTTCGTCAAGTTATGTTTTCTTCAACTTATTTCAGTGAACATAGATTTTCCAATCTCCGCGTTCTCAGAAATTATAAAAATGGAAGAGTCCTAATTGATTTTATTTACTGTACTTGTGATGACAGTTAAACTTGTTGGATCAGTTGAATGGACAACGACTTATCTTTTTGTTGTGTAGCGCCGCATATTATTCAGTGAACAGTTCAAATTCTCTACTATATTACGCAACCGTGCACAATGAAGTTACTTCAAGATTTCAGGAGACATTTTCGATTCTCAACACAACTTTCTTAATAACACTTGATTTTGAAAGTAATGGTCTTGTTTTTTTTTAGGGCAGAATGGTCTTTTTCGAAAGGTCAAAAACTAATGGTCTTTATCCCTAAACTCACTACAATCATAAATATATAAGTAATATATATTAGAAGTGGCATAAAGGTATGGCAAGTGGGCTATCATTTCCTCAACATAGAAACAAGGCCGGATTTAGACGCAATCTAGAGTGTATAGACTATTTCTACTTTTCCGAACAATGAGATTTTGAATTAGTTTTGTATGAGATGATTTCTAATTAACTTAGTGTGAGAGCGTCTTTTTTTTTCTTTTATCTTTGTAGTGACCTATTTCATTTCCAATGAAGTTAAATACTGATTAATCTTTAGTTTTTGGGATATAATGGAATAAAGCAAAATGACTGATATAGCTATCTCTGCTTCTTATTTTGTGAAGTAGCAGTCCGTACAATTCTCAAAACAATTTTCATTTTGGGTCATCTGTGCTCACCTTCCCTATGTTTCAATAGGGGTAAGACTTGCATGCATCCGACCCCTTATCCCGTCTTATGGCGAGAGCCTTTAAGGCACTAGGATAAAGATGTTGTATCTTTGTAGTGACCTCTTTTATGTTGTTAGCGTTCATAATTATACTACTTTTAGAAACTGTTTTAATATATGATCATAACCTCCCTTTGAAGATTAGTAAAGAAGTTACTTTATGAATTATAACTATCTTTTTTTTTATAATTTGATCCTTAAAAATCAACAAGTAATGTGGTTTAAACATAAACTAAGATGATTACTAAGAGCGGCAATACAATGACAATGAACACACTGTTAAAACAGGTCACTTACTTGTGCTCCCACATTAAATTACAGTGAGACTATCTCATATCAAAATTTATATAAGGTTTTTTTTTTTTTTTTCGATAATGTTGTATTAGGAAGAGAAAGTCTTAATGTATATCCATATACATTTCTAAATGTATGTGACTAGTTTTTTTATTCACATGTCCCACCGCATTCCATCACTTTCTCCTCAATTATTCCTACCACATAAAACTAGAAAAAATATCCAAAATACCCCTCATATATGTTTAGTAATGTATACTCCGTTTGGGATATATAAATAGCCTTACTCAGGAAGTAAGGCTACCAATCTTGGGACTATGCATTTATGCTTGCAATTAGAGGTTAGAGGTTCAAACCTCACCACCATAAGGTCGTAACTGGTAAAGTTGAAGGGAATGTTTAGCTATTTGTTTGAGGTTTAACTATATTCTAGTAGCCCGCGATCTACCTGAACAGGGGCTTCCGCATTCAATAACTTGTCAATCTAAATAAGAGCAATATTTATTTGACTAGGAAAATAGTTGATCCGTCGAACAATTTATTGAAGATCACTATTCATCGCTAAAATGACGATGGAAACAATTGGTGTAAGATTATGACAAGAAAAGGTGACAAAATAAACCTATCCGTTGCATAGTCATAGCTTACTAAGCGCTTACCGGGCAGAAAGTAGTCCATCAGCAGTTTCTTCATGCGATTATATTTATATATTAGAATATCCCAACATGCCGATGCACGTAAGATTTTGCTGTCCGGGCATGCCTTCATTCTTCTATTTTCCAGTCGTCTTTTTCAAGTTTCATGAGGACGTTATCCGGATGTATTGATCTGAACTCGATGAAGTGTTCATTACTCGTATACTGTACTTTTGTATTGAATTCTAAGTATGGTGGCACTAAATTTTGGATTATATTCGTAAAAATGTGAATGTTTGCACGTATCGGGAAAAATATATTGAATTTTACGATAATTTCATTTATCTGATGCATCCTCCTACATGATCGGGGGCGGAGACAGGAGGACCTACCCCGGCTACGGCCCGCCCCCGGTTTTCGAAAAATCGAAACTTTTGGGTAAAATTATTGTGAAACTAGTGAAAATTAGTGAAATCGTAGTATTTAGCCCATCCCAACTCGAATAAAAAGGTTTCGGCCTAGTCCAGGTTTCAATCCTCGCTCCGCCACGGTACATGATACAACGACATACACTATCAATCTATCATTCATCCATTAGGAAAAGATGAATCGTAAGTGGATTTTTTCTAACGTGTGCTTATAAGACACATGATAAAAGTCCATTTCTTTACTTATTTAAGTGAGATTCTCACCTGAAAAATTTTTTTTATGGAATCTCATTGATTAATTAAGGTGATTTTACATAAGGAAATAATTAGACTTTAATCATGTGCCCTATGGGCACACGTTAGAAACCCGACCATAAATTAGTATATAAGACTTTCAATGTGGCTTATGCTTGGGAAGAAAATTCTTTCACTTGAAGTATATCCTTCTTTAAATTACTCTATCTAGACAAAGATCATTATTAAATCTAGATAGAGTTCGATGAACACATTTTAGAGGGAAAAAAAAAAAGTTGGAATGGGTTTGCATTACAAAAAGTGCAATTTATTACTTCAACATTGTTATCATATACGGAATATATGTTACTATTACAACCCGAGTTTCAAATTGTTTATGTGACAAGTTCATCATACCAATGCTTGTATCAACAATCTTTTTAGTTTCCATTACAATATTGTGATTTTTTCTATATACTCTAAGTTAACAATAGAAAATTTTAAGAAAAATTCAATATTCATTGTAATTACAAAGCGAACAAGGGAAAGTACAAGTACAAACAACGAGTTTCTTTATAGATTAATAAGTGCGAAAAACCAAATTAAGAAAAGTATGATCAATGGTTTAATAACTCAACAATGTCAATTAAGTAATGAGAGCCTTCAACTACACAATTAAGCTTCATTCACTAATCTCACCAAACCTTGGTTAAACAAACAATAAACATTGTCACAAATAGCAATGTATATGATAATATGAATATGATCACATAATTGCCTGAAATAGAATACTCCATAGACATGCAGACTTACCATCATCCCACTTTCTCACTCATCATCCTCATCATCTAATCATCATTAAACAAGTTGTTCTTCGCACGACCAAAAGATACATTCTTTTTTTTACAAGTTTTTGGTTGTAATTGTGGACTAGTATTCAATCTTCATGTTATATATTAATGCTATTTATACCAACCTTTTTGCATTTCCAAATTTTCATCATATTTTTCTTACATTTTTTTTTTGGTTGTAGAAGTTTATGTATTATTTGATGTTATTTGACATCAAATTTTGATTAATCCAATTTCTTGCTCACCCCAGTTCAGAGCAACTGGGGGAGCTGAGAGCTCACATTCAAGCACATTGTGTTTGAATGGTGGTTGGTTTGTTTTTGGTCTAAACAAACACACCCATTTTGCTCTAAATACCCCATATGAGGTGTGTTTTTATTTCCAGCAAGTAATTAATTTCTGTTTAATTAAAGATTTGTTTCCTTTTTTTTCATGATTTAAGCCCTTTTTTGTTTAATGATTTTTTTTTTGGCAGGAAATTGATCAACTAATCCCCTTTCTCTCCAATTTATAAGCCGGCTGATTTTTGCATAAACCCTCAATTGTTCTGCTTTTGTAGAGGTATAATTTTTTTTTTCTTTTGAATGTGAAATTCTCTGAATGTTTGAGTGTGTGACCCAACATCATAGTGGTCATTCATAAGCAGCATCTCTATGTTTTCTTATTTTGACGTAGGGGTAATGCTTGCGTACATTTGACCCCTCGGGCCCTCGCTTACCTAGTGGTGGGAGCCTTTGAGGCACTCGGGTAATGGGGTAATGTTGTTTTATCAAATTATGGGCTTATGGGTGTATGTGTAGTCTGGTAACTTTTCTGATTGACCCACCTTTTAGTTTTAATTTGAGCTTTGGTGAATCTATCTTTTGGTTGAACTAAAAAGGTGAAAAGGTTGAAACTTTAATACTAGTTCAAAATTTTCTGTTCATTTTTTATGATCTGCTGATGTTGATGGTTTAGCTTACATTGGTGTAGTTGTCTATTTAATCGGTTTTTTTTAGTTTGAATTGTTTGCAAGTTTTTGTATGTATTTGAGAAAATTCCAATGTTTTAACAGTAAAAAGGATAATTTTGCTGCTGTAAATTGTGGGACAAGTAATTTTGCTGGATATGTAAATCTTATTTTGTGTATATTTTGGTTTGAATTTAGGGTTGACTTTTTTGTTCAAAATTTCTGACATGTTTTTTTTTTCATTAATCAGATAAGGGCTTGATTGATTTGGGGTGCATACATTTTTGATAGGATGAAGGGTGCTGTGTATGTGGCTTTGGCTGCCACAATTGGTAATTTCCTGCAGGGCTGGGACAATGCAACAATTGCTGGTATATCCTTTTTCTTTTATGCGTACTCGAATTTCAAGTACAAATACAACATTTGTATTCTATGTTTGCCAATATAGGAGTATGGTTTTTAATTTGCATATTTCATAGGACAATGATCTGCATTGTTTGTCCTTTAAAGAATAATGGAATTTAAATATATTGCATGATTTCTTTCATGGTTATGCTGTAGGGTCTATTCTGTACATCAAGAGAGAACTGAATCTGTCGACTTCCAC